>NC_061162.1:27586551-27659051 GCF_022113875.1 Hydra vulgaris | reverse complement strand
ATATATATGTATATATATATATATATTCTCAAGTACTTAAGAGAAGTGGTTGGGTCTGATGTTTATTAATTAATTTTAAAAAAATTTTCCCATCCAACATAAGGTCATTAAGCCCCCGCCCCGTTCATTAATTTTTACTTGTTATCAACAAAAAAATTATTTCTCAAAATTATAAAAAAGATTCAAGTAAAAATTGGCCTTAAGAATTAAAAAAACATGCTAGTAACTGAAAAATATTGAAACTTTCAGTGTAAGTTCGGGCTCCTTCCCCCAGGATTAAAATTTCCACCCACCCTTTTATACCCATCCCCCCCCTTGTATTATGGACTCAAGAGTAACATTAGACAATATTGTTGGCAAACAGCAATGATTCATCCCATAAGGAAAGAGCTCAACAAAACTTGTTGTGGAGCTCTATCCAACATTAGACAATATTGCTTTACAACATAAACATAATTAATCCATTTTCTTCTATGTACCCGATAACTGATTCTTTCCCCCAAGAAAGAAAATTTTTTAAGTTCTTAGATATTGGTTTACTAACTCTAATTATTTTCGCTTCAGTTGCCATTCTTACAAACTGGTTTAAACTTAAACTTTTTTTTTCTGTTTTAAAACTAACGTTCCTCTTCCTCTTCATAAAATTTTTTTTTTTTTAGTTGATTTCTATTTAGTTAATTTAATTTCTACAGTAACCCAATGATTTAATTATTTCATATGTTCATCTTGCTAAGAAGAATTGTTTCAAATATGTTAAATTTTTCAAACTATGTGAAGCATAAAAAAGTTATTTAAAAAATTAACTTATTTATAAAATAATTTAGCTTAAATAAAACTAAAACTAGCTTAGTTATATTAAAATCTTGTTGGACTTTTTGGGGCCGGGGCTATTTTAATTTTGGAGGCCTTTTTTTATTTGCCACAGCATAAAAATGACTAAAAAAAAAGGTCTTCTTGACTATTTTGGGGCCCCTAACATTGCGAGGCTCGGGGCTATAGCCTCCTCTAAACCTAACCCTCCTTAATCCAGCACTGGAAATAAGATACGACTATATGAATAAAACTTATATGATAAACTCTTTGATAAACAAAAGAATATTTGTTTCCTTATTTTAGCAAATGTAAGATGTTACTTTATAAAAAATGTCGCTTAATTTTATAAAAATTTTCATAAAAGAGTGATGTTTCGTAAACATTTGTTCTAAACGTAATTTATTTTGCTTTTAGTTTTTTCGCATTAAAAGTTGTTTAGTTGTTTTGAGAACATTTTTCGAAATTTTCTCAAAACGACTAAAAAATCTGGCCAGTTTTTCGTAACTAAATATTATTTCCGTGGTCAGTAATCAAGAGCGACCGCTCCCGCTTCCCGACCAAGCCTGATTCAGACCTTTTTAATAGCATTTTGGAAGATTATAAAACATTCTGGAATCATCCAAAACATTCTGAAAGATTATAGTTTATTCAGAAACCTAAAACATCAATGTATTTTCCGTAAAATTCTGAAAAATCCAGAACATTCTAGACCCTTCCAGAACATCATACAGAAAAATGGCTTCTTTGTTATACAATTAGGAGATTTTAATGAAATTTTCTTTCAAGCATGCCTTTTGAAACTGTTGCACATTTAAAATTGTTTTCCTGGGGTCAGAAGCATTTCTCAACTATTTCTTATCAAGTAGTATAAAAGACAAAATCCATCTATGATAAGGTTCTACTGAAACTTAAGACAATGTTCACAAATTTCTACAATGAATGGAACTCCCTGAAAAAACATATTACTATGAATGGAACTCCCTGAAAAAACATTCTAAAAGTTATCTGAAAATCATATAATAAACCCATTTACAAGAAATTAGGAGAAAAAGCAACATTGCACATCTGGGAAAAACTTGTTCCACCAGAGTATTTAGTTCTTTACTGGGATAAGAAAATCTTACAAAATTGACTGTCACAATTGCTGTTATTCTTTTGGGAAACACAACAGATAGTCTATATGGAAGGGTTCTTGGAATTCAAAATTTGAAGTTATGAACAACTGAATCATAAACAAATTATTGCATTCATCTTTTAAAATGGTGGGATATTAAAAAAACATTGTTGATACTTGCTGGGTTAAAACAGCAACCAACACTGGATGCATTCAAAGTACTGTAGTTGCCATAGAAAAGTACCTTGATAGAAAAGTACTCTACCTTGTTTTTAGGCATCATTTTCATGACATCATTATCAAAGAAGTATGGAAGTTGTTGCTTGGAAAAGATACCTGATTTTTTAGTTTTCTAAAGCCAACAAGTGGGAAAAAAAAAGTAACATAAGTAGAAGAGCTTTTGCTTTAAGGTTGACAACGAAGAAGAATGCTATTTTGTTAATACTTTGTCTTTGATTAGATGGCATACCTGGTTCCTTACTAAAGAAATGATCACTGGCTCTTTGCTTCCAAAACATATATAAAGACAAAATCTGCCATTGCTCAGAAGCTTTTGAAAATTACCCAATATTCAACATTCAAACTTGAAGACTGTCATTTCTGGACCATCATAAACATCAAGGTAAGCAAAGAACATTTTTTTGACTTCCTTTGTTTCAGAATTTTGCTTGGTTGTGGTAGAAAACCAACAACAACAAAAGTTAAATTAATACAACAAAAATAAAATTCAACTTATTCTGTGACGTCTGTGAACTAGAAAAAAAATATAGGTATACTCATTATTGAAGCAACTGTTTAACATTGAGCTCACAATGTGGGGCTATTTGGCAGAACTGCTTGGAGGAGCTTCTTGGAGGAGACTATACATTAACAAAACATCTCTTAAATGCCTAGATTATGCAAATCAATTATTATGAAAGCTGTTCTGTTTCTGGAATACTATTGTTCAATTTGTTTACTTTCAAAATTATATCAACTTGAGTCTTAAATAAATTTTATAGAGATTTCAAAAATAATTGTTTTTTAAAAATATCAATTATTATTTATATACAAAAAGTAATACTATTAAAAAAGATATTTTTAAAACTAAACTATAATCATTTTTTTCTAATACTCTATCAAAAAATTTTTGTTTCCATTTTTTTATTAAAAAATGGAAACAAAAATATTATTTTTATTTGTTTTTTTATGTTTAATTATTTTAATGTTTATTTTTATGTTTAATAATTATGTTTAATTATTATGTTTATGTTTTTTATGTTTTTTTATGTTTGTTTGTGTTCTGTCTGAACCTCTGGCGCAGTGTTCGCTCACCCGTAAGTTACTTTATGTTTTTTATGTATGTTTGTGTTCTGTCTGAACCTCTGGCGTGGTGTTGACTCACCCGTAAGTTGATTTATGTCTATGTTTGTTTGTGTTCTGTTTATACTCTAATGCAGCGTGAGCTCAGTAACTAACTACTTACTCCAACTACAAAACGTACACTCACCTTAGACTCCTGTATTTTGTTAGATGCAGTGTTTTTCCTAATGCACTTCCGAAATGTCATGCCTGGTTTTCTCAAAGTACTGTTGCGGGAAGTAACTCCTTTTAACTACTCCAGGTCAGGTCAGGATAATCGAGATCAATCTTGCTACTGGTATCACGTAACCCAGTACCACCTGCCACAAGCCCTGCTGCCTTGCAGAGTGTGCTCTTCTTATGCAAGGGCTAGGAGAAATAAACTCCGACTAAAAATTCCCCTGCCTTGGGGCTCTTGGTTGAGTAAAGGCTAGAGATGGTGTCTCGATAAAAACACTCATCTTGGGCAGATGTTAACTGCATCCAGCTAAACATCCCCTGCCTTGGGGCTCTTGGTTGAGTAAAGGCTAGAGATGGTGTCTCGATAAAAATACTCATCTTGGGCAGATGTTAACTGCATCCTGCTACTGTCTTGCAGAAGACCTCCTAGGCAAAGACTTTAGGGGTAAGCAGAAAAATTCTGCTAACCAGCCTCGAACCCCTTCTTCATCTATTAGGCTGGCGTAGATGTAACCTGTGTTACATTGTTTCCTGCTTAGGATGATGAATGCTGGATCTCCTTGACTCTACTCATAGAATTTTGCTTATGCCTCCTTGATAATGGCTATGCAACTCTTCCTGTTATCTCCATATGAGGGTACAGCTCTAAAACTCAGTTAATGGTTCTGAGGCCGGCTGGTAGTAAGGTTTCCCGAACTCTGTGGTAGCTCTCAGAGAGGCTGATTCCATCAACAGCTGCAAAATATCAGAGTATTAACAGTGCCATGTTGCGCATGGATGGTGTCCCTGTTAATGCTTTTGGTGTGCATTGTCAAGGCCACATAAGGAGCCCTATGTCACGGCTTAGGGTTAATTAACAGGACTGAGACAACTGCATAGCTCATTGATTAGAAGGCTGTGCTCTATCTATGAATGAGTCAAGTTCTCATTAAACCCAAATCATGACCAAAGTAAGCAAAAATTTAAAACCTAAAAAACCATCCCCACCACCTAAATATTTTAATATATCTTTTACAAATATTCGCGGTCTACGAAGCAACTTTCCATCAGTTGAGTCTTACCTCCTGCAAAATTCACCAGACTTGCTTGCACTCAGTGAAACAAATTTAAGTTCTGCAATTCCTTCTTCAGATGTCAGTGTTGATGGGTACTATCCTTTGATTCGTAAAGACTCCAATAGTCACATGCTAGGTTTAGGGGTTTACATACGCATTAATTCCCCTATTTGTCGTGAAATCAGGTTCGAATCCTTTGACCATTCTTTTATGTGCTTTCGCCTAGCACCTCTTCACTCTATCACCTTTCTCTTTGTTCTTTATCGTTCTCCTTCTTCCCATGATTGCACTCTTTTAGATGTTATCTCTGATCAAATTGACCATGTCCTCTCTCTTTACCCCTCTGCCAATATTGTTGTTGTTGGTGATTTTAATGCCCATCACACTGAATGGCTTGGCTCTAACACCACTGATCCTGCTGGCACTAAAGCCTTTAACTTCTGCGTTTCTCAATCTCTTACTCAGATAGTTAACTTTGTGACTCGTTTTCCTGACAACCCTAATCATTTACCTTCACTCCTTGACTTA
The DNA here is from genome assembly GCF_022113875.1 of Hydra vulgaris. Classification (NCBI taxonomy): domain Eukaryota; kingdom Metazoa; phylum Cnidaria; class Hydrozoa; order Anthoathecata; family Hydridae; genus Hydra; species Hydra vulgaris. Next base: position 27,654,020 of record NC_061162.1, on the reverse strand, counting down.
TGTCTTGTCTCTGACCCTTGCTTATGTTCAGTTTCTCCCTTTTCTCCCTTAGGTTGTTCTGACCATGCAATGATCTCTATAAATCTTTCTTCTCGTACTTCTTTTTTGGGCTCACCTTATCATCGCACCACCTACTACTACCCTAAAGCTGACTGGGATTCCTTTCGTGATTTTCTTCGTGATGGTCCTTGGGCTGATGTTTTTTCTCTCTCAGCTGACAAATGCGCCTCCTACATAACCTCCTGGATTCAGGCTGGAATGGAAGCTTTTATTCCTTCTCGTCGGTTTCAAGTCAAGCCTCATTCTACTCCATGGTTTTCTCCTTCTTGTGCGGCTGCTATATCCAATCATAACCATTTTTTTCATCTTTTTCAAAAGAACAACTCTCTTGAGAACAAACGGCTATTTATTATTGCAAGAAATCGATGTAAAAAGGTGCTTTCTGATGCTAAACTCCATTATTCTCAGTTCACTAAATCTCGCATCTTATCGCAGAAGTTAGGCTCTAAAGACTTTTGGAAAATCTTCAACAACATTGTTAACAAGGGTAGATCTAACATTCCATCTCTCATTCATGGGACTGATCTTGTTACCTCTCCCAGGGATAAGGCAGAACTGTTTGCAAAGAACTTTTCTTTTAATTCCACTCTTGAATCTTATGGACATTCTCTTCCTTCCATTCCAGTCAAACAGGTTGACCCATTGTTAGACATTCAAATCACTCCGACTTCTGTTGCTAAAGTCATATCTCAATTAAACTCGTCTACAGCTTGTGGTCCAGACAATATTCCTGTCACAGTCTTGCAGAATTGTTCTCCAGAACTTTCTTCAATTCTCTCTAAACTATTTAACAAGTGTTTGACTGAGTCTTGTTTTCCTGCTTGTTGGAAAATGGCATCTGTGGTTCCAATATTCAAAAACTCTGGAGAAAATTCTGACCCCTCCAATTATCGTCCGATCAGTCTTCTTTCTGTTATTAGCAAGGTCTTTGAGTCTTTGATCAACAAATTCCTCACATCTCATCTTGAGTCAAATAAACTACTGTCAGACAATCAATACGGTTTTCGATCCTCTCGCTCTACGGCCGACTTGCTAACTGCTGTAACTGAAAGATTTTATCGTGCATTAGATGGAGGCAGTGAGGCTAGGGCTATTGCTCTCGACATATCTAAAGCTTTCGACAAAGTTTGGCATGCTGGTCTTCTCCATAAGCTTGCTTCATATGGTGTTTCTGGGAAAGTTTTTGAGATTATCAAATCATTTCTTTCTAACCGGTTTATTGGTGATCCTTGAAGGCCAACACTCTTCTTTATTTCCAGTAACTTCTGAGGTTCCCCAAGGTTCCATCCTGGGCCCTGTTTTGTTTCTTATCTACATAAACGATCTTCCTGACAACCTTTCATCTAAAGTAGCTTTTTTTGCTGATGACTCAACTTTATACTCGTGTCTTGACAAAAAGTCTTCTCTTTTCGATCGCCTAGAACAAGCAGCTGATCTTGAATCTGATCTCACTTCAGTAATAGATTGGGGTTCACAGTGGCTTGTGAATTTCAACTCTAAAAAAACCCAATTGCTTACTGCAAACAACTACCGTAGTATGGTCAACATTCCTATATTAATGAATGGTAATCCTCTTACTGAGTCGTCCTCTTTACGTCTTCTTGGATTATCGCTTACTACTGACCTTTCATGGAAACCATATATACAATCGATTGCTAAATTAGCTTCTGCTAAGGTTGCTTCTCTTTATCGTGCTCGCCATTTCTTTACTTCTGATTCCATTCTCTACCTCTACAAATCTCTTATTCGTCCCTGTATGGAATACTGTTGTCATATTTGGGCTGGTTCTTCTAACGATTCACTTTCTCTTCTTGACAAGGTCCAAAAACGCATTGTAAATGTTGTTGGACCTGGACTATCTGCTAAGCTTGAACCTCTTTCCCATCGTCGTAAAGTTGCATCTCTTTCTCTTTTCTACAGATACTATCATGGTCACTGCTCAAAGGAGTTATCATCTCTAGTTCCATCAACTAAAATTCATTCTCGTTTTACTCGTCATTCAGCTAAGTCTCATTTGTTTACTGTATCTGTCCCAGCATGCTCTAAAAACTTTTATTCATCTAGTTTTTTTCCCCGCACTTCAATCCTTTTGAACTCTCTCCCATCTTCATGTTTTCCTGACTCCTACAACCTTCAACTTTTCAAGTCTTCTGTCAACCGTTTCCTTGCTCTTTAACTCTGTTCTTTTTTTTCCTAGTAACTCCCAACTTAATAGTGGTTGCTTGCAGCCTTGTTGGGAGTGAATGCAAATAAAAAAAAAAAAAAAAAAAAAAAAGAAATTTTATATTTTAAAATCCTAACCAGAGTTTAAATTCTTTTGAGACTCAGGCTGTTATTCTTTTATATAAAATAGAGGTAAAAAAAAAGTAGATAAAGGCAATGACTTCTTAAATCAAAACTCATATATTCTTTATACATAAAACTAAGAATACAAAAAAGTCATAATCTTTTTTTTTTGTATATATATATATATATATATATATATATTTTATAATGAGTATAGATCAAAGCTTCTTAAACTATGGGGTGCAACCCTATATAGGGTCGCTTAACAAAATATTTGGGTTGCAAGATTTTAATGTAAAATATTAAAATGCATGAACTTGGGAAATTCTTTTTTTTTTTTATGTATGTATTGTTACCTAATAAATAAATAATCACAAAATATTTAATGTTTTTATTTAATATTTATCTTGGTTTGTGAAAGAATTTCCGATCATAAATTAGGTCATGAATTAAAAAAGTTTAAGAACGCCAGATAAAGATTCATTTACCAACTTTTTTGCCAACTTAATTTTATATGGTTTTTGTAAAAAGAAGAAAATAAAAAAGAATAGGGTTGGGTGAGGTAATTTTTTTTTACTTTTGAAATTGAGCAAGAAATATTTATAGTAAAACAGTTTTTTTTCTTCAAAAATTTTTTTTGTTTAAAATCTATTTGTTGTCTAAGGAGCACCAATTTGAGTTTTATTCTACTCCCACATTACCTCATTTAGTCGGGTAATGTGGTTCTAAGTTTCATTTTTATATTTTTTCAATGAAATATACCAAATTATAATAAAATATGATTGAAGTCATTGAGTATGTATTATATTTTATTTATTTGATCAAAAGTTTAAACATAATAGTACACAGTGAACCACAATAACTGTCAAGTTTGATGTCTCCCACATCCAATTTTTTTTTCTTATTAAGAAGTAACATAGTATATAATTTAGGTAAAGGTGTTAAGAACCTCCATAGGAATAACTAGAATAAAATTTTTACACATCTAAACTTTAGATAAAAATTAAAGGGGCGGTACATGGTTAACTTTATCGAAGTTTATATATTTCACATAATTTTATGAAGAAATCTAATTTTACTGTAATCTTGTGTACTCCCATATTATAAATGCATTGAAAATTGTTCGGACATATTCTATAACAGATTACATAAGAAAGAAATGTAGGTATAAAGGCAACAACAACAAAATGCAATTAACACATTTATGGTAAAAAATATCTAGACTAAGCTTTAAAATACACAAATAGCATTATATTTTATATTTGATTAAAATCTTTCATGCTATTAAAATACTTTAGAAACAAAAATTTTAACATAATTGTAGGTCAACATTATATTAAATTGAATAGTAAACTTGTTAACTATTTGTTAAAAGTTGAAAATTTCACAACACTTGACTTCAATCATTTAGCAGAGTCTGGGTGGCTTTGTTGTCTCTTAATCCATGTCTTTTTAAAATCATGATGAACAGATTCACCTGCTTGTTCAGAGTAAATTCCAAGTCCATTATCAGTATTGGTACTTTTTAGAAATGGTACAATATGGTTAACTGCAATATGAACTTTCCACGGTATATTCAAAGAAATATTATTAAAGTAAGTATTAATATATTGGATTAAATTAGCATAAGATATCTTAAATTCGAAAACAACAGATTCAATATCACCAATAATTTTTTCTCCAAAGGTAGCTTGCTTCATTGCTTGAAACTTTCTTAAACATTCAATTACTGGCAATAATTCAAGCTTTCCTTGATCAGCAATATCACAAGCAAAAACACCTAACTTATTTAAAAGTCTGTTGGCATTGTTGCCATCAAATCCAATGCCATGGTAACCTCTGAAAAATATGTAATTTGAGTTTAACCACTTTTCAAAGCCAGGCCATAGTTTTGATAATTTTTTTCCAAAAGTTGTAACTATTCTGATTAATGTATGCAACTCAGGTAATGGAACTAAATTTTCTATAATTGTGTCTGGATCCTCTTCAAGATATAATACTCTTGGATTAATAATATTTTTATAATCAGCCATCTTTGATATTGGTTTTCCAGCTTCTGTGTATTTACTGTAATGATAATTAAGGGAACAAAGAGTTTTTTTTTCTCCACAATCCAAAAGACACTCTCCTTCACACCACAAACAGCTATATTTTCCAGCATGGCTTGTAATGCCAAACATTGAGTTAGCACACTTTAAATCAAATGCAACAGAATACTTAATATTTTGAAGATTAAGAGTATCAACTAATTTTCTAAGATTTCCATTATGTTTAGACACTCCTTCTACAATAGTAACAATAAAACAACACTTAACTCCAGCATCATCAAGGTCAGGTTGGTTGCTAGTTTTATCATGCAGATTAAAAACATTCAGAGTTTAAAAAACCTTGATCAGAATCCACAGCAACTCTTACAATTGTAGAAAAATATTCCTTTCAGTGATTATATTATGTATGAATTCATCAATATCCTTTGTATAAACAATTGGTTTATTTACTATATCTCCAGTTTCAAAAAATTCTTCTTTACATGAAAAGCTTTCTGCTTTTAAAGCTTCTAATTTTTTAATAATATGTCCTTCTATGCTACTTATCAAGCCAATACTTTTTCTAAATATTGAACACATTTTTTTGGTTTTAAACTGAGATAGTTCTAAACATTTTATAAGCTCAATGATTGTTCCAAATGACACTTGACTAAGATTAGCACGATCACATTTGTTGTCCATATTTCCATCTACAATAGTCAATTTAGAGTGAGTAGCAATTGTGAATTTTTCACCTCTAGAAATATTTTCCTTTTCCGTTTTTGTTTTTAAAATACTTGAACACGTTCTGCACTTGCTGATTCCAATGCATATGCTTTAACTGCATTAAATTTTTACTTTTATATATTTTAACTGTATTAAACTTAACTGCATTAAATTTTTTACAGCTTTGAACATCACTACAAAGATGAATAATGCCTGATTTAGCAACTCCACAATATTTTAGGCACACCCTTTCATTTTTATCTAAGTAATGATGTTAATATCTTATAATATTTCTAAAACATCTGAAGTTCTTCTGATACCTTGGCTGTTTATCTAAACAAATAAATCTAAAACTATATAAATTAGTAATATAAAAAATATAACACATTATTAATAAACACATCGATGACATATTAGTTCCTATATATAAGAATTTTAAACAGCTTGTTATATATAACAAGTTGTTTAAAATTTTTTAAATTTATAAAAGTTCATTGAATCATTCAATGAATCAACAAAAATAAAGAGCTGAGACTCAATGAATCATTGAGACAACTCTTTTTACAAAATTGATAAAAATAAAACTTTTAAACACTAAGGCTTTAATATAATTTTTTATTAATTTTGTCAACCAACCTGAGAAATTTGCTTTAGCCACTTATCAAGGTATTTTGTATCATTTTTTTTTAAACAATAAAGATTTTTGTAACAATTGCTACAAATAACTTCAGGATGGTTTGCTAAATTTTGATCATAGCTATTCCAAATAAAAGTTTTTATTTTTTGTTCAATAACTTTAGTTATTTTATGAAGCTTAGCTGACTTTTTACTAAAGGTTTTAAAACAAACAGCACATAAATTATTGACCACCATTTTGTAAAACTCAAGTCGTTGTGCACCAGAGTGCACAACGACTTAAAATCAAAAAACACTGAGTTAAAATCAAAAAACACAGAGTTAAAATCAAAAAACGCCGGTGTTTGGTTAGCAAATTATAGCTATTTTGTTGAAAATGGTGGATGTTTTTAACTAAAAACTATACTTTTTATTTTTTGATTTTCATACATTTTTCCATTCCCCTAGAGGTTTTTACTAACTAAATATTTATTTTCATATATACAACTAAGTATATATATAACAAAAATCTGATTTGGGGATACTTCAAACCTGGCGGTCACTGTGGTTCATTGTGAGTACTTCAATAGATGTTTTAAATGCAAAAGAACTTTACAGGTTTGAAGTGTTAAATAAGAAATGCAAAATGAATATTTTTTATCTCTGTTAGCTATTTTTCAAGGAATGCAGAGCTTTCTTGTGGTTCAATTTCTATAGTTTTTTTTTTTTTTAGATGAATTTTCTAAATATATAGAATAAATCACATTATAAGTCTCCAAATTGAATATATTATATTCAAATTTTGAATGATGTTCAAAATTTGAATATCATATATTGAATAATATTTCAAAGATGAAATTATGTTTAAAGAAGAATTTAAAGCAAAAGCCTAATTGAAAATTGTCTAAAACTTTTTGTGTTATATATTAGAGATTCATTATCCTACAAGAACAACATGTTTATATAATTAAAATTCAATATGCAATGCTTCAAAACTGCTACGCTGCGTTATCTACTAGTTTCAATTGAAAATATGATATTGTTACATCTTCAATGATCATAAATTAATTTATGTCAACATAACTCCAGAAAAATGAATCCAGATACAAAGTTCTAATTTATACTAATTTTAATTTTAAAGGAATTTACTGTTGTATAAGCATTAGGCTCATTATGACACAAAACACATTGACATATAGACCCACATTACCTTACCCAACAATGTTGCTTATTTCAAAAAAACTATGCATTATTCCGTCTTAAAAATAATTCCAAAAAATTTTTCTTCTAGATTAAACTTTCTATTTGTTAGACTTTGTTTTTAATACCTTTTTTGAAGTTTAAGGTTTTCGATAAAAATCTCAGGTAATATATTTAACTCTCACTTGATCAATTTGATGTCAGATTACTGATCTAATTGTGCTTATATTTTTGTATGTATAAAAATATACACATACATATACATACATATATATATATATATATATATATATATATATATATATATATATATATATATATATATATATATATATATATATATAAATATATATATATATATATATATATATATATATATATATTGTATATATATATTGTATATATATATATATATATATATATATATATATATATATATATATATATATATATATATATATATATATATATATATATATATATATATATACATACACACACACACACACATACATGTAACTTATATCGCGTGTTTAGGTAAGCAATCTGACTTCATGCTGAAATAGCTTGTACAGGTACAAGACAGTACCTGGATGCAGTAAAATTTAGCATTTAGCTAATTCCTGGTACTGCGGGTAACAGTAACATATACACTATATAGCTCTAGTTTATCTATTGAGCACACTTTTAAGTATACAATATTATACACGATAATAAAAAGATCTTTTTCTTTATTCATATATATACACTTACGTATGTATATATATATATATATTTATATATATATATATATATATATATATATATATATATATATATATATATATATATATATATATATATATATATATATATATATATATATATATATATATATATATATATATGAATAAAGATCTTTATTCATATATATTTATATATAAATGTATATATATATATATATATATATATATATATATATATATATATATATATATATATATATATATTTTTTTATATATATTTGCTCATTTTTATTATCAAAGGAGATGTTTTAATAACAGCAGCAACTGGAGTGATGAGTGATGCAGAAGCAGATCGAGCAGGTTTAGTTCCAACCCATGCATATGCTGTTTTAAATTTAAAAAAAGTTCAAGTAATTTTGCTGTTTTAAATTCTTTATATTTTTAGGAAAATGATCAAAATGCTATAAACATAATCCAAATCCAAAATAATATTTGGAAACTTATTAATGCATAGTTTCAATATAAGTATCAAATTCTCTGTTTCTATTTGCTTTTTTATTTAAATACAGTTTTCATAATAAATTACAATTTTGATATTAAATATCAAATTAACTGTAGTTATTCACAATTTTCGGCAATAATTGTTAATGTTAATGAATTTAGCTTTTAAAAACCTTTAAAACACAAAAAAATTTTACAATATAAATATATTTTTTGTATTTATATTTTTCCAATATTTTATTATTTTTTAATAGCCAGTAACTTGTACATAAATTGTATGAATTGTTTAGGGATACACTGTGAGTTTATTTACATCAACTAGTTTTTTCTTGGAATGTACATACATTGAGTGATGTTTTAGAGACTTTTGATTTTGGAATGAAATAAATAAAAAAGATTTTTTTAAATATAACAGTAGAGAGTACATTAGTGACTTTTGTGAATTTAAAGAGAATTTTAATGATAGTGTATATTAGGGTTATAACTTTGTAGTACTAGGTACTAAAAAATAGAATCAATCAACAAAAATCAACTAAACAATCATTGATTTAGTTTTTAAAAATGGTCACCTAGCATGACCCTTGGTTACACAATGAATATATATTAGTAAATAAAAGAGCCATGTTAGTAAAAAGATAAAATGTATGTTAGTAAAAAAAAGGAAAGGTCAGATGTTAGTAATAAAAAAATTGTGAATTTTAAAAATCTCTTAAAATTTTGGTTCTTTTGAGATCCAGGTGGATATATTTTTAGAGGAAGTTCTTTTTTCAATATTTAGGACCCAACATGTGATTAAGGTATAAGGTATTATCATCACCATGATGATAATGATGATTATGATGATTATGATGATGATGATGATGATGATGATGATGATGATGATGATGATGATGATGATGATGATGATGATGATGATGATGATGATGATGATGATGATGATGATGATGATGATGATGATGATGATGATGAAGGAGAAGAAGATGATGTGTTGAATTTAAAAGAAAAATATTTTTTTTAGGGTAAAAGATTATGTTTGCTGAAGAATCCTTGGAGCCATTTGAGATGGAAAGTAATGTATTTAGATCATATTTGAAATGTATAAGATCATATTTGAAAGTATTTTCAACTAAGTTGTAAAGAAAAAAAAAAGATTTTTTTTGTTAAATTTTAAAGTATCATTTAGTTTTTTTAATTTAATTATTATTTAACCTTTTTTATTATTTAACCATGTTTTATTTAATCTTAATTATTATTTAACCTTTATTTTTTTAAATTAATCTATTTATAAAATTATTTTATGTATATTTTAGAAATTGCTTATTATTTAGATTTAAATTATTATTATTTGTATTTTTAGTTGTTTTTTTTATTGATAAAGGTTTAATACCTGCTCTTTTGATTTATAGGGAAATTATTCTGACAGTGATACAGTGAATTGGACACTATCACTTGAGAATGCTTTAGGATACAATAGAGAAAAAGCAGCTCAAAATGATAATGGTAAATGTTTTTTCACTTATTTCATAACTTTAATAATATTTAGAATAATGAGCGATAAATGTTTTGTCTTTTATCTCATAACTTTAGTTTACAATTTCATACATCTTTTTTTTTTTAATAGGTGTGTTTTGGATAAATTGGGAATCTGTTTTAAGGTTTTATGATGTAATTTACATGAACTGGAATCCAAAACTTTTTACCTACAAATATACCCTCCATGCGTAAGATTAATTCTAAAAATATAATTTTCAAAATTTTATTAAATAGTATTAATTTTAAGTATTTTACAATTTTTATTAAGTTTTGTTATTTATTATTCTTTTAATATAAATATAATATTATTTTTGTTGAAGAGGCTGGAATGCAGTTGAAGGTCCAATTAAAGATGCTTACAATATAGGTTTAAATTTTTTTTTATAATGAAGCAATTTTTAAGTTACTTGCAGCATAGGTTTTATAAGGAAACAGTTTTTAAGAATTTTAAAATCTAAATGTTTATGTGTATCTATAAGTAAATTTTTAAGATACTTACAACATAGGTTTTATTAGGAAACAGTTCTTAAGAATTTATAAAAACTTGTATGTGTATCTATAAATCCATTGAAATAATTCCTTAGAAACAATTCATGTTCATAATTTGCCTACAATCAGACAGTTTGGCCGCATTAATTGATGTTGACCAATTAACCAGAAATCAGTTGAATTTCTTGTTGCAGGTCTGCTTGCTTCTTGTTGCAGGTCTTGTTGCAGGTCTGCTTGGAGTATAAATAAGCTTATATTAGGAATTAAAGATTTAATTTTTTTATTAGTTATTAAAGTGCTCAAATAAAACAATTTTATCAAAAAGTACCATGGATGAGTATTTGACAGGAAGTTTATGCCCCCTTCTTTACCAATTATGTTTATTTGGCCAGAGCTGGCGTCAAACCTCAAATCATTTGGTTTTGAGAACTCTAACATTTCAGCACAATTTCTCATTAGTTGATAAACTTTTTACTAATTTTTATTGATCTTGTTGCAAAGAATCTTTTTCTATAAAACATAAAATTTAATGGTATATCTTTTTCTCAATGGTATGAAATTTTAAAAAATACTGAATTTTTATTTGATAAAATGCTAAATTTGACCACATTATTTTATTTTTTTTTTGGAAAAGTTAAAATAAAACTATTGGAAGTTAAGTTTGTTATTAGTTAAAACATATCCTTGCATAAATTTTTTTTAACATTCAAGAATTGTTTAATTTGGTAAATTGCTTTTATTAATTTATAAACTGGCCTATAATCTTGTGAATTTTTTTTTTAAATTTTTTTATTGATTATTATCAAATCTATTCATCACATAATAAGCCTCAAAAAACTTAATAGAAAAAAAAAAAAAACATACGTTAAAGAGCAAGTTGTGCTTTCTGTGGCCAAATATAAAAGAGCTATAACTCCATAAATTACATCAACTATTGTAGTCATAAGTCAACCATCAGAGTTGACCATCAGAGCAAATTTTATCCCATACAGCCACTTGCGCACAAGAAATTATACCTATTTATTTCAACAAATAGGTATTATTTCTTGTGCAAATTCAACAAAATAGCTATTAATCAAAAGGTTTCATGTTATTTGTGTAATTTTTATGAAATTTCTCTTGTGATCAAGCTAACTAAATATGGTTTTCAGGCATGGTGCCTGACAACCATTGATATTAGTTGACAATTATGAAAAAATCAATTCTACAGTTGGAAATTGCATCAATACTGCTAGTAATTGCTTTAGGCCATACATCGTTTTAAAATCAAAAGTTACCATAGTCAATAGTTACACCACCTCGACCTTTTGAATCTACATAAATATCTAGCATCAACATATTTTATAACTCCAAAGTTAGCTCCCTGCAACCTTTAATTAAATTTTATTATGAGTTAATTCTATCTATTCAAAAGGTAATACAATATGTGGTTGAACAACATCCAAATAACATGCTGTAGCTTTGAAACAAATGCTTTGCATTCAATACATCGACACAATCAAAAAATGTAGACCTGCAAGATTCTAAGGTGAGCATTTCATTATACTTGAGTTAATCATTAGTATGAATAATGCTCACAGCAAAAAACCAGCAAAGTAAGCTAGGAAACAGTTTATGCTTAACTTAGATGATGATCAGGAAATAAGTTAGGCAGCAACACTGACTCCAACAACAACAGAAGCAAACTAAGTCAAGTATATTAAATGCTGCAAAGTTTTGGGAAAAGCTTCTTCATGTCAAAATAGTGAATGGTATCAGTGTGAAAATTGCAAGGTTTGCGTTATCAAACATACATACTAAAGTGATTTGAAAAAGGTACATAGTTTTATTGCATTAAAAAATATTAAAGACAACTTAACTTGCTAAATATCTAAACAACATTATCACAATTAGTTGTTATTTTATTTATTATCATTTGTTGCTTTTTTTAGTTAAGCATTCTTTAAATTACCCATCAACATTAAAGTACTAATGAAACCATTAAAGCCCTAATACTTTTTAATAAGAAAATAAAGTTTTACTAAAATATATTTGGATATAAAATGATTCATGGAAAATAAAGATTTTTTTTCTTGAATCATTTTTTAAAACTTTTCATGTTATACAACTTAAAATAAAATCATAAAAATATAATAAAGAAAAATTAAAAAAAAATTGTTTTTTTTTAATTTTGTTTGAAGAACTATATATGAAATGCAGTGAGTTTTAAAATGATTATATGAAAGTTATTATTTTCATATAACCATTTGAAATCATTTAAAAAACACGTTTGTACAAACTTTATGATAAGGAAAATAGCAAAGATAAGTTGTTTGTACCACTTCTTAACCAGTTGTTGCTCCAGATCAACTATACATCAGTATATCAGTATACCCAGTATACATAAGTATATCAATACACCCAAAAATTAGAAAAACAAGCACAAAAGATACTACTGGTACCAAAAGAGATGAATCCAGTAAATGTGCCAAAAGTTATATAAAGAGGTTTTTTTTAGATATTTTCAGATTTTTTTTTTTTTTTTTTTTTACATTATTCACCTCCCCAAGGCCCGAGGGGGCCACTACAGTCGAGGAGGCTACTCATTTTTTTGTGTTTTTTATTTGTTGTTGTATTTCGTGGTACAACCCTCTCTCAACTCTTTAACTCCGAAACACGAACCTTAACAAGCAAGGCCGCTTCGCGGAGAAACTAAGTTGAGCGCGGTACTTCCAGGGACGTGGTGGGAGTCGAACTCCGAACCTCTCGCTTACAAAGCGAGCGCTCTTACCACTACACCACTGCCGCATTAGATTTCTTTAATATGAAGTGGTCACAAATAGCTGCTGATAATGCTGACCAATTATGATCCAGGATCTTGTATTACCTGTCAATAATAACATTTTTTTTTTTAATGTACAATATATAGACAGTTTCAAACATCTGTGCGTTTTGTTCAAATATACAGGTAGACCCACCTTTTTTCTATATAAAAAGCTTTTTGTAAAGTTTTTTGTAAGTAGTGTCATATAGAAAACCTGAATCATAACAAACACAATCATAACAAACACATTTTTTCTGTAATAAATTAGATTAGGTGAATTTTGTCATAACAAACAATCATTTTTTTTTGTAATGAATTATTTTGGGTGGATATTGTCATAGCAAACTCAATCATTTCTTCTGTAATAAATTATATTAGGTGGATATTGATATATATATATATATATATATATATATATATATATATATATATATATATATATATATATATATATATATATATATATATATATATATATATATATATATATATATATATGTATTCACAATTATTATTTTTTTGCTAACAGTTATTACTTTTGTTCTATGTGTACTTAACATTTGCTTTAGGTGATAATCCACAATATCGACTTGAAGTTGATTCTGACAGTGATGATGCTATTATCTGGATTCTCTTGACTCGTCATATAACTAACAGAGTAAAAGATTTTTTTTGAGGTTTTGTTTAAATGTAAAATGTATTACTGTTATAAAATTAATCATAGCAGACTCAAGATAAAATTAGACAATTTTTTTATTTTAGAAATATGATCTCTTATTTATGTTATAAATAAAAGTTTGATTTTAACTAGCCAAATGCAACCTCAATCAGTTTTTTTATAAACAAGTTCTTCCTCTTAGAAAAATGTACATATAGGGTAACTGCAGGAGATACGACTAGTGTGCTTGTAAGCAAAAAATAGGAATTTCTTTCTCAAATGTTTTTTAAAATGGTAAAAAAACATTGTTTTCACAAATTTTAACTCCGACATTTTGGATAAAAAACTTCTTAGTAGTCTCCTGGGACTGAAATTGACTTTGATTTGATTAGATTGTTCTTTGATATTATTTTTCTTTACTTTGATTGGATTGTTCTTTGATATTATTTTTCTTTGACTTTATTTAGATTGTTCTTTGCTGCAGCATGTAAAAGCATTTGTTCAACTTAACTACTTAGCAAAACCATTTTGTAATTCATTAGAGTCATACATTTTTTTTGTCAGGTTTTTAAAACATCGACATTCGAATCTCAAATTTTTAAAACATCGTTTCTATATATTTTAATTTATAGCTATATTTATTTTCTAATATTTTGTCAGAGAAATTTTAAAAAATATTAACAAAAAAAACTTCAAAAGCATATATATTGTAATGTAAGTATATGCAGAGATAAGTTTTTTCAGGGACTTCTCGGAATTCCAGAAATTTTAAATTTCTAGAAATTTTAAAAAATGAAAATTTTAAATATACAATATTTGCATGTAAGCAAATATTTTTTCGAATACTAGAAATTCTTTTATAAATATAAAAAAATTTCTATATTTATAAAAGAATTTCTATAACGTTTAACGTTTTGTTACAATTTCTGTTTTAAAATGTTTACAAAAGTTTTTGTTGTCAATTATTACTATCAAGCAGGAAAAAATTATAAAATGCAAGTTAAGAGTTTTTCTGACATTTCTGACAAAAATAATTTAAAAGAGATTTGCTGGAATTGGCTTCAAGAAAAGAAAGATTTGCTGGAATTGGCTTCAAGAAAGACTATAATGAAGAGCATTATTCAGCCTATTTAAAAAAAAAAAGGAAAAAAGCTAGATAGATGAGTACTTCTTGGCAAAAAAAAGAGGAGGTTTTTAGTAAACTTACAGCATATTTTTGTGACAAAGCTAATAAAGTTTTATTAAAACACTATTTGTCAATATCGCTTCATACGATAAATACTTTTTAAAACTCTTATTTATTTAACAAAGATGCAATAAGTTGAAAATTTACTAGGTGATATTTACATTGATTTTAAATTTAGCCCAGATCTTCATACATTTTTGGAAATATTTTGTTAAATTACAGGTCTCATACAAGGCTCCAAGGCAAAGAATTTCTCATTGGTGGTTGTCTGTTTAAAATTGCACTCTTCCTATGCTTGAGATGATGCCTGCTTTCACCTTAATTTATTCTTCCTGGTTATCAAAACCGGACATCTCTCTGTATAAAGATGAAAGTGACAAAACTTTAAAGAGGCTATCAAATGATAAAGTAAAAACTAATAGAAAAAACCAAATGTAAAATGCAGCAGATAAAACAAAACAAGGTGCAGAAAGAAAATTGTTAAAAGTTTATTTTTTAGACGAAATAAAACATAACTTTGTATTAAGTTGTACAGTGAAATTCTTCCTATTTTTAAATCATTTGTTTTAACTTTTGAAAAAAAGAACTGTTAGTCCATCGAATTTATGATAAGCAAATTGAACTGGTAAAAACAATTTTAACTTGTTTTATTTTAAGCCAAAGATGATAAAAAATATAACAGTAACAAAGTTAAATTTTTTAAACTTGA
This sequence comes from Hydra vulgaris, assembly GCF_022113875.1. Lineage (NCBI taxonomy): Eukaryota > Metazoa > Cnidaria > Hydrozoa > Anthoathecata > Hydridae > Hydra > Hydra vulgaris. Next base: position 27,638,502 of record NC_061162.1, on the reverse strand, counting down.
AAGATAAAAAGATGTATTGCTATTCAAATTACATATACCTTGAAACTAATGCTAAAAAATATTTTCCAAGAATAATTATTCGAAATCCTGACTTTAAATCATCATTTTTTAAATCCTTGCTGAAAGTTTACCTTAAGTCATTAGTTTACTTGATAAATTTCCTTTTAATAACCCTTTAATAAAATGCCTCTCAGCAATTGACCCAATGTCTCAAGGTCATGGAATTACAGAGAGAATGCTAAAAAAAACTCCAGACTTTATTTCCCACTGTGTAGATATAAGTAAAGTAGTATTTAATCAAGTTATGCGGCTTCTAAAAGATATAGTGCTTCTATCCGTATTTGCTGATGGCAAGCCTGTATGTCTTGACTATTGGTGGGCAGACGTTTTTAAGTAAGCCTTCCCAAGAAGCATGTGCAATGTTCATCCACGTTTAAGGTAATTTTTTTTAGATAACTTGACCACGTTTTTTTTATTATAAGCATTTTAAGAATTTGCAGCAAGAAAAACTATAAGAAACTACAGAGATTAAAACAGCTTGAAGAAAAGAGACAAATAATATATGAAATAGAAAATCTAAAAATAACAAAATAAACTAAAAAATATTGAAAATTTTTAAAAGAAAAATTTTGTTGAAAAAATAATATTAAATTTTTAAATTTTTATGTATTTATCAATGCAAAGGAAAGTGAGAAAAGTAATTGCTTTTTTATTTGTAAAAATTTTTATTTTATTTTTTGACAAATTTTTCATGTAAAATAATTAAGTCACTAAATATTTTATATTCAAATATAAAATATTAGCTTGTTTTTACTACCCCCATTGAAATAATCTGGACTTTCTTGGGATTCTCCAAATTGTGCATTTAAACGCAATAGTTTTTTTCCTGATGAACTATTGTTACTGGCGATGCTCCAAAAGCTTGTGGTGATGCTCCAAAAGCTTGTGGGCTAGTGCTTTGTATTTTACTAAACTTTTTTAACAAAATTTTTAGAATTTAAATTTTTAGATATAAAAATTTTTAACTACTAGTACTAATAAAAATTGTGAATAAATTGCATATCAAAACTTTTGATTGTTGTTAAATTGTAATAAAATATACTGTTTTTTCCTCAAATTCAATAGCTAGAAATAACAACCACCCTTAAAAAAAGAATACAAAAATTGTATAAAAATTTTATGAATTTTTTTATTTTTTTCTTCAAGTTTTTTTTTTCAAATTATCAAATTTTTTTAATTTAGGTTATTTAATTAAAATTTGATATTTCGTTACAAATTTATTTTATTTTTTTAGAATTGTTTTATTTTCTCAGTAGATAAGATTTTTGCCACAAATTATTGAAATGCCTAAAAATTTAAAAGATACAAATTGGCGTGGTCAGTGAGTCTAAAAATATTACTTTAAATGTGGACAAACAAGACATGCGATCGCATACGTTAAGTGTAAAAAATATTTAGAGCTTAGTAAAATTATCAAGGCATGCCTAAGTATTTTCAGTAGTCCTCATGTTGAGCAATGATTCTATGAAAAAAAAAATTTTCGTCCGTGTTGAATATATATTTAAAAAACGTTTTTTAACTTTTCTGTTTTTCCAATTGAATTTCATTTTCTTAATATATAAATAATAGATTCTTTAACTATTTTGCAATGTTAAACGGTGCAAAATAGTTAAAGAATCTATTATTAAAGTGCAGAAAAAGAAAAGCTGACAAATATTTTGCTAAAGAAAATTATAAGAATAAAAAGTTTTGATTTCTGAACTATTGTCTGACATTTTAAATTGTAAAATTAAATGAATTTTTACGCTTTGTAGGTTGCTTAGAGTAAGACTGAGATATTATATTTAATTTTAGAAGGTTTTAGAGAATCCTAATTATTCATTAATTTTTAGTTACTTTATCTTTTTACCCACATACCTTTGTCAATTTGTTGACCATAAAATTTTCCAAGATTTTCTGGAGTTTTTATCAAAATAAATTTCCAGGATTTTCCAGGTTTTTTATTTTATAAAATTCCCAGGGTTTTCATAAACTTATTAACTCATCTAAGTATATAAGAAAAGCAATAAATAGCAATAATAATTGCACAAATTTTATTTAACAAAATATAAACAATTTAACATAAAATAGAATACTAAATGCATATAGATAATAAAGTCTAATTATGGTAAGAAAAATACAATACATAAATACTAGTTCATTAATTTGAGTACCTTAGTTAAATATTTAACACAATAAAGTTTTTTAAAACACTTATTGCAAACAAATTTAATTTAACTAATTCCTAACTCAAAGTTTTAAAATTTCTTTTGAATACTTTTAAATAAAAGTAAGTTAAGTCTATGCAAAACTAATGGTGTTATGCCATGATGTTATAGTTCTTTTTGATTTAAGATATTCCAATTGTGATTTTGATGCTGCTTTAACACACTAATAAATACAACATTATGTTATCAAATAGATATTGTTAATTGTATTAAAAGATGTAAGTTGTATCTATGAGCCACACCTAAAAAAAAAGTTAAGACCATTTTTAAACCTTGAACACAAACTAATATTGTAACTGCTCTCAGTTACTACATTACTTATTAAATTTTTTTAAAATTTTTACCGTGCAATAAAAAATGTTTGAAATTTAACTTTAGGATGATTTTGCAGATAATAAAGAGTTCATTACAATACATGTTTATAAATCTAATGGAAGAAGAGTTTACTACCCAGGTAAAATGTCTTAATTGGAGTTTTTTATATATACATACATATACATTGAGCAAAAACAAGCTGACCTCTTTTTTATGTTTTATAGTATGATCTTTATATCAAAAAATTTTTGCAGACCTTTTGCCGACCTCTATTAGTTTAAGGTTAGCAGTTAATTGCCGACCTCGTTTTTCCTAACTCCGAGGGCTGTATATATATATATATATATATATATATATATATATATATATATATATATATATATATATATATATATATATATATATATATATATATATATATATATATATACAGTCGCGATCAAAAGTTTGGAACATTGTATAAAAAACACAATTTTTATTAAATTATTCAGTTATTTTATCAAATTATAATAGTAACCATGAAAATTTCCGAATATAATAACTTTGAAATACTAATAAATGTTTTATGAGTTTAATACTTGAATTTAATACTTGGTATGGTGTCCTTGAGCTTTCAAACAATTAGCTAGCAGGGTAGGCATAGAGTGAATGAGTTTTCTCAAATATTCAGGAGTCATTAATTGAGTCCATACCTGTCTAATTTTTTCTTGTAGATCATCGAAAGATGATGGTCTAAGTTTCTGGACTTCGTTTTTAAGATGATTCCAGCAGTTTTCAATGGGATTGAGGTCCGGTGATTTACCAGGCCAGGGGCCAATGACTTCAACTCCATTCTCAAGTAACCAACTGCTTACAAGCTTGGCCCTGTGACAGGGTGCTCCGTCATGCTGAAACTTGTGGGTATTTGTGATGTTCATGAATATTTTAAGTTTTTCTTGAAGTATTTCAAGATAAATATGGCCATTTATTGTGGTATTAGGAGGCATAAACCATAAACCACCACTTTGATTGGCTGTAATGGCACCCCATATCATGATTTTAGGGCAATGTTTTACAGTTGAAAGCAAATATTTGGGGTTGTATCATTGGCAAGGCGGGCGTCTAACGCTTGTAGAGCGACAACCAAATTGTTCAATTAATGATTCGTCGCTAAATATTACATTCTCCCAATCTTCCGCTGACCAGTCCTTGTATTTCTGACAGAAGGCAATAAGATCTCTAATATTTTTTGGAGAAAGGCAAGGTTTTTTTGCTGGAACATGGCTCTTTAAATGAAATTGTTTGCACAAACGTCTTCTAATGGTCACAACACTTGGTGCAACACCAGTGGGGAATACCTCAGATGAAATTTCAGAAGCACTGGCAAACGGATATGCTTTTGCATAACGATGGATGCGATTATCTGCCCTTTGAGTATTCACCTTTGGTCGTCCAGCTCTAGCTTTACTTTTAAAATTACCAGTGTCATGATATCGCTTCAATGTTTTTATGATACAGCTATGGGTTACATTAAAACGTGAAGCAATAGAAGTCAGTGTCAATCCTTGTTCACGTAGAATAACAATCTGAGCACGTTTTTCGGTTGTTAATTCATTAGTTTTTCCCATAATTATTATTTTAATTTTTTTCTAAAATAACAACAAACTATGACTAAAACAAATTTAGTGGCTTATAACATAAATTACGCATGTATATAATACTAATACTCAAAATTTTCAATTCAAAAAAAAGGTTTTTAACAAGTATTTCAAATTTTCTGCAAATTTTTAAAATGTTCCAAACTTTTGATCGCGACTGTATATATAAATATATATATATATATATTTTATATATATATATTTTATATATATATATATATATATATATATATATATATATATATATATATATATATATATATATATATATATATATATATATCAGGCTTTCCCAGGAAAGGCGTGCGGTCGCACGCCTTGTTTGTCCACGCATAGAATAAATTTTTCTGACTAACTGACCACGTTTTATTATTATGCGTTTCAAGAATTCGCGCCGTAACAAAGCTAAACAAAAATACCGCAAAAATGCAAGCAATCTTAAAGTAAATAACAGAAATCTGTTTGTGCTTTAAAATTAAAAAATTAATGTATATTATTAAAAAAAAATTTACCTACATTTTATTTATTTATTTTTTTAGGGTGGTAGTTATTTTAGCTATGAAAAATCAAATCAATAAGAAAAATCAAATCAAAGAGAAAAAGATTAATGTTAAAAGAAAATAAAAGGACCTTTTAATGTAAATTTGTTTATGACATTTATCAGTCAGTAATTTAAAATTCACAATAGAACTATAAACAATTTTTAAATGCTTCGTAAATACATTTAAATGTTTAAGTGTATTGATTTAAACGTTTGAATGTATTGATACGCAAGAAAACACGAAAACGATTGCTATTTATTAGTAAAATATGTTGTTGTTTTTTTGAAACGAAAGAAAATTTTATTCTCAAACGATTGAGTTGTTTATTTTGAAATCATTAATTGACATTGTGAACAAGTGTTAATATATAATAATGTCCTGAAGGAACTGTTTTTGTAACAATGACAACAGAAGCAATGCAATTATTTTTTTAACTTCTTTCGTAATTACAAAATTATGCAATTGAATAATTTCAACGTAATAAAAGGCGAGCATTGACTCAGTATAATCAGTTTAGAATAATTCGAGAAAGAACTTTTTTCACATTAAAATTTTGTTATGTTTAAAATCTGAAATAATATATTTAATAATTAAAACAGCAACTTATTTTCTTGTCAAAGTATTGGGGAATAAAGTCAACGCCTTTACATAAACTTTCGTAAAAACTAAAGTAAATGAAAAAGTTTAACCAAATTTGTCTAGCGTAAATAATGAATCAGTTTTTTAATACATTGTCTGATAAAGTTCATGAATAAATTACGTATCAAGTCTTTTTATTTTCGTGAAAACTTTACGACTTATTGTCATCTTTCCCTTGACTTGTATCAAATTTCGTAGCTGAAAATAGCAACCCTTAAAAAAGCAAACAAAAACAGTATAAAAAGTTTGAAAAAATGTTCAAGACTTTTTTTTTTTTTTTGTTACAAGTATTTTTTTTTTTTAAATTTTTTTTTTTATTATCAAAATATTTTTTTTACATCCAATTTCAATTTTATACTTTGTTTAGACTTCGTTTCCTTTTTTTAATATTATTTTTTATTCTCTGTGAATAATTTCCGCTTTCACACGAAATATTGCCGCGGTCACGTTTTCTGAAAAACTTATTCTATGTGTGGACAAACAAGGCGTGCGACCGCACACCTTTCCTGGGAAAGCCTGATATATATATATATATATTTATATATATATATATATATATATATATATATATATATATATATATATATATATATATATATATATATATATATATATATATATATATATATATATATATATATATATATATATACATATATAGCCCTCTTGATTTTATATCATGAAAATTAAAATTACATATGAAATGTTTATATATATTATTATTTGATATTATGTTTAATTAAAGTAACATAATTCTTAATTTAAATAATTAAGTAAAAATAATTATTAATAGAAGCTTAGTAATAAGTAATAATATGATAAGGTAATAGTACTTGAGTTAAAAATAGTTTTAAAGTTCTTTAAATGTTTACAACTTTTGATTTTATTATTAAAAAATAAAAAATCGAGTTGGAGGATAATAAAATACTAACCTTCCTAATATGCTTTTCAATTCACTAAGTTTGCCTGGATTACCACTACATGATTTGAAACTAAAAGTAGGAGCAATGATTATTTTCCTTAAGAATTTTCAAACATAGCAAGTAAACATAACTTTTTATAAGAAGGTTGACTGAAAACCTGATTCAGGTGACAATTCCAACTGGAAAACGCTTTCAAGAATATTTGTTTCCAAATTTGATATGAGTCCAACATAAAATGATTTACCATATATGATGATTTGGAGACTTTACTTGACTTTGCTAAGACTACCAACAAGTTATAACCACTACATGACTTTGCTAAGACTACCAACAAGTTATTACCACTACATGATTTGAAACTAAAAGTAGGAGCAATGATTATTTTCCTTAAGAATTTTCAAACATAGCAAGTAAACATAACTTTTTATAAGAAGGTTGACTGAAAACCTGATTCAGGTGACAATTCCAACTGGAAAACGCTTTCAAGAATATTTTTTTCCAAATTTGATATGAGTCCAACATAAAATGATTTACCATATATGATGATTTGGAGACTTTACTTGACTTTGCTAAGACTACCAACAAGTTATAACGCCAAAAATTTAATAGAGTTGGTATATATCTATCTGTACCCATGTTTAATCAGGGTAAGACTAAATTCAAGATCAGGAGTCAAAATACTTTTCTTACACATTTAAAGTTATTTTTTTTCGAAAACTTAACCCCTATTTTATATAGTAATCGTTTTAAGGATTTGCTGCAAAATAAAGCTATAAGAAACTACAGAGAATAAAACTGCAAAGCTTGAAGAAAGGAAACGATTACTATACAAATTAGAAAATCTAAACAGAAAAAACTAAAAATAAAATAAAAAAATAAAAAAAGGAAAATTTTGTCAAAAAAATAATACACCTAAATATCTTTTTGTTTTTTGTTTTTTTTGTTGTTTTTTTCAGGGAGTTTATTATTTTCCACTACGAAAATAGAGACAAGTCAAGGAAAAAAGTAGATAGCAGTATAACAAAAACAAAAACATTTGATATGCAGTTTATTTATGACTATTGTCAGTCAGTATATTAAGGATATAAAGTATTTTGCTGTACTTGACATTTTTTAAAATGTCAAGTATACAACCAAATATTTTACATTTGAATATTAATGACTTAATAATGTATTATTAACAACTAATGACTTATTAACTTATTAATGACTTTTTATTTTTTATATGAAAAACTCGTTAAAAAATAAAAAGTTTTACAAATAAAATTTTATATTAAAGTATTTGTGCTACAAATACGGACAATTTTAAAGTATGATTTTCAAATGTTTTTGCTAAATTTTACTGTTTTTATCAATGCACAGGAAAGCAAGAAAGCTAATTTTTATAAAATTTTCTTTGTAAAATTTTTTATTTTTTAACGAGTTTTTCATATAATAAATAAAAGGTCATTAATACTAATGTTTAAATATAAAATATTTGGTTGTTTTTATTACTCCCATTAAAATAGTCTGAACTTTCGTAGGATTCTCCAAATAGTGCATTTAACCCTGATTTATTTACTGATGAATTATTGTTGTTGAGGATGTTCCAAAAGCTTGTGGGCTAGTGCATTATTAATTTACTAAACTTTACATGTTATGTTTATTATCTGTTATAAAGTAAACAATTTCAGACAGGCATCAAATGTGCTAAATACATTTATGAAAGAAACCATGCTATTCTTTTATTTAATTTCTTTTCTCATTAAAAAATTTAGTAATCTGTTAATATATTATACAAATAAATAGCCATTTATTTTCTTATTTGATGTTTTGTTATAAATTTGTTTCCTTTTCTTAGTATTGGTTTTTCTCAGTAGTTAAGTTTAGCTTTTTGTTGAAAATTATTGAAACCAAAAGTTAAAAGAACTGCCATGGTCAGTGTCTCTAAAGAAGTTACTTTAAACGCAGACAAACAATGTGTGTGACAGCACTCGCTTTCTGGAAAGGCTTGCTATAAATTGGGCCAAATTTGGTTACATGAAAAAGCCATGGATTTTTTAGATAGCTTTAGGAGCCATAACGATGTGTGTGTATATATATATATATATATATATATATATATATATATTTAAACAATTTAAAATGTATTCTACAAAAAGAGTGCTCAATGTTCTTAAAAGAACAGAGCAATTACAAATTAGCTAATTTATATATATATATATATATATATATATATATATATATATATATATATATATATATATATATATATATATATATATGTATATATATATATATATGTTTCTAAAACATTTGTGGTCATTCATAATTAATTTTAAACAGTTTAATTACAGCATGAATATTGTAGTTTGCATTTTATTTTCATTACAATCATTGATTTATTTTGTATTTTTAAATACAAAATTTAAAATGTAATTCAAATACACTGTAATTCAAATATAGGAAAATACTGCTTACTCTGACAAAATGTAAATTTTTAGAACAGCGCTTTATGAACTTTAAATCTTATAAGTTAAAGAACTTTCACATCTATCAGCCTTGTGCAAAGTCCTTCACAATGCAAGGTTTATAGTCAATGCCTTATACTATCTAATGCTCAATATGACATCCAAAGTGGTTGAATATCTGATTCCTAAAAAGAAAGATATGGTCTCTAGGGTGGCATTTATTGTGTTTACTATGTATTTATTGTACTTACATTTATTGTTATTTACTATGGGCCTGTCTTTCTTAAATTCAGCAAGGCAGAGCATGCATGTTTATTAAATTCAGCAAGGCAGAGCATGCTTGTTTCTTAATTCAGCAAGGCAGAGCATGCAGTTCTCAATGATTTAAATGCTCTTAAAATTTAAATTTAATTGAGATCATGAAGTTAGACTCACTTCAGAAAAGCATGCGTTACCACACATGATGTTTGTCTCATAAGGTTATCATTCTATCAATAGGTGATCCTGATCTGAAAGCAGAATCAAGCTTTTAATTATTAAGAACATCCTAGAATTTCCAATTCCTGAGTTATCAGAGATTTCTGTAGAAGCTCCTTCTGCTGTTATTGTTTTCAACAAAAGTAAGTTGGCTTTTTTTTATACTCACAGGTCATATCGATTCTGTTTGAAAATGGTGTTCTTCAAGCGATTTCTTAGCTTTAAATTCATGCAAGCATTTTATTCAGCTAGTTAGCAAGTTTAGTGTGACCAATGACTGCGCAAAAAGAATTATAAGGGTCAAAGACAGAACATACTTTTGGTAGTCTTGTTACATAGAAAACTAATAAGAAAAGATATGTCGCTATCTGAACTGTTAAAGTTGAAACCAAGAGTTGGATAATTAATGTAAGATAAGGCTTAATTTTAGGATACTATTATTAACTTTAGGATACTGTGTTTTTTTTTCTTAAGATTAAACAAGAGTTTAATTACAAAAATATTTTGTTTTTTAATCCGTAAAAATAACATTAAGTTGACCCAATTCTCAATATTTGAAAAATTACCTGCAGCACTTCCAATCGACAAAAACAATTTTGTTTTTAACCTTATTACAAGTGATCAACCAAAATAGGAAATACACTGAAACTGAAATAACCCAAAATTTCAGACATATTCTATACCAAATCCAAAACCAACATTTCAGCAAACATTTTACCTAAATTAAAACCAAAATTTCTGCTTAACAAAATTAATTACATTAGAAAATGTTATGCGCTATTTAATAACTAAAAAGTTATGTAATTTGTGAACGATGGGATTAAAATTTCATTTTAAAATGGTAAAATATTTTATACTTGATTTTAATAATTTGACAAGATCTTACTTTTATCATCGATGATTATACTACTAGTGATGATACTAGTGTCATTGATGAAAATGATTTTTACTCTGTGTATATTATTTTATATATTTAAAATTCCTTTTTTTTTTTTTTTTTTTTTTTTTTTTAAAGATACTTTTAAAATTTATTTTTGTTAAATAAATTATTTAGAATTTTTTTTTTAATTATTTTATAAATTATTATAATTGCATTATTATGCTAAATTATACATAATTTTATATAGTAATTTAAAAGCTTTAAAACTTTACTAATATTTTACAAACATAAAGAAAATTGTTTTTTATTTTTTTGGAAATATTTTATTTAAAAATTATTAAAAAATCTTTATATTTGTCTACATCAAGGTTTGCATTTATTCTAAGTATAATTTTATGGTTATAACAACTTCAAAATTACTTTTGTTCAAAACTATTTAATATGTAATCTGATTATATTATGTCATTGGTTTTGTACCCAGGAAAAAAAATTCTATAGTGATTTCTATTGAAATTATTAAACATTTAATAGAAATTCTATATAATTTTATAGATTTTTTTATTGGCAATATGTTTTAAAAGTTTAAAGAAACTCTAAAAAAATTTTTTTTTGGGGATAAATATTTAAAATATATTATTTTTTAATGGTTTAGATGGTAAATATCTGGAGGGAACAAAAATAAACTCACCACATTACCTTGCTAAACTAAAAGTTGGAAGTGGTAGATCACAGTTTACTATTGTTGTATCACAGTATGAAAAACTAAACACAATTTATTACTCACTAAAGGTTTGTTTAGTATTAATTGTTTTGTGGGGTTAATTATGTAGAATTAAAAGTAAATTTATATTTAATCATTCAGAGAGAGTTTATAAAATATTGACTAAAATTTTATGTGTTTTGGAAATATTTTTAGTAGTAATATAGAACATAAATTATGAAAATAATGATGTATATACATTCACAGGGTAGTAATGCAAACACTTGTTATGGAAATTGTTGGTTATTCTAGATGCTATGCTTGTGGTTTCTATATCTATATTTAAGAGCAGTTTTAGCTTTTTTTAATTTTTTTTAGAATACTTTTATAGAATGTTAACTTAATTATTCACATTTTATTGAAAAACAAGTCACACAAAACATAGTTTGTGCATGTAACTAGCATCACTGTTGTGCATGTCAATAGCATCACTGTCATACATGTCAATAGCATCACTGTTGTACATGTGGATAGCATTACTGTCGTATATGTCTATAGCATCACTAAAAATTAGTGTTTAAATGCTTTTAGAAAAAGGTTTTTTATTTTATTGTACAATCATTGCAAAAATATAAACATTGGTAGCTTGTTTACCAAAATAGACCAATTGATTATTAATGCTATAGTTGATATTTTACAGAATATTGGTGGTATAGTTGATATTATTTGACAGAATATTAGTAGTATAGTTGATATTATTTGACAGAATATTGGTGGTATAGTTGATATTATTTGACAGAATATTGGTGGTATAGTTGATATTAAACAAGCATTTAACATTTATATTTAATATTTTGGATATTTTTTTAAAGTTTTACACTTCTGTGTAAATTATTTGAAATCATGAAATTTTAAAAAAAGCTTACCAAGAATAAACAGTTTTTTTAATAATATTTTACAAATGTAATGAATAAGATTATGAATTATAATAATAATTATTTTTTATTTATGCTATTGCAATGCTTTGATGTTATGATATTTTTGAATTAAATGCTTTTATTTGTTTTTGTTTTTTTTATGTTACAAAGTATTTTTTTCTTTACATAGGTTTTTTCAAATATGAAGTTTACCATTGGTCCTGTCCCAGAGATATACTCATCCAAAAAAAAAGTTTGCTTTTTATAAAGTTTTTGTAAAAATATTATTTAAAATTTATATATTGTTTATTTTTACACATTTACAGGAAATTTTTCATCTTTATACATTAACAGGAGTTTAGTAATTTGTTTAAATGTTGTAGCAGGCTATCAGTCAGTGTGAAACTGTTTAAATGTTGTAGTAGGCTATCAATGTTGTAGTATGCTATCAATGTTGTAGCAGGCTATCAGTCAGTGTGAAACTGTTTAAATGTTGTAGCAGGCTATCAGTCAGTGTGAAACTGTTTTAATGTTGTAGCAGGCTATCAGTCAGTGTGAAACTGTTTAAATGTTGTTGCAGGCTATCAGTCAGTGTGAAACTGTTTAAATGTTGTAGTAGGCTATCAATGTTGTAGTATGCTACAAATGTTGTAGCAGACTATCAGTCAGTGTGAAACTGTTTAAATGGTGTAGCAGGCTATCAGTCAGTGTGAAACTGTTTAAATGTTGTAGTAGACTACCAATGTTGTAGTATGCTACAAATGTTGTAGCAGGCTATCAGTCAGTGTGAAACTGTTTAAATGATGTAGCAGGCTATCAGTCAGTGTGAAACTGTTTAAATGTTGTAGTAGGCTATCAATGTTGTAGTATGCTACAAATGTTGTAGCAGGCTATCAGTCAGTGTGAAACTGTTTAAATGATGTAGCAGGCTATCAGTCAGTGTGAAACTGTTTAAATGTTGTAGTAGGCTATCAATGTTGTAGTATGCTACAAATGTTGTAGCAGGCTATCAGTCAGTGTGAAACTGTTTAAATAATGTAGCAGGCTATCAGTCAGTGTGAAACTGCATACTCAAAAAATAGCTAAAAAAAAGATTTTTGAGTATAATGGCTGATTATTTCAACTTAAAATTTTAATAAATTATTTTGAAAGTGTTGTGTTTTGTCTTCGTCAAGTGTTCAATTTAAATTTATCTATTTTACTTAAATTGATACACTTTTTTTCAAATATTTTCAATTTAAGTTTATGTAGGCAATCTTTATATGCAAGTGTTCATAGAGAAAAATTCAATTTAGTTGCTAACATTTTTCTGAAGTATTGAACCAAATTCTATGGAAGCTTAAAAGGTTAAAGAAAGTGGAAGTGCCAATAATTCTGAGCATGATTTTAAAAGTGTTGAATACTGAAAAATAAAATAAGCTAATAAGACTTTCATTTTTTAGATTGTATAAAGTTTAAATTTTTCTAATTTAACTTTATTTAGTTTTGATATTAATAAAAGTTCGCCACTAAAATGGAAATTTAATAAATAGCCTTTCTCTTTTTTTCATGAAAAAAAGTCCTGATCTACAAAAGTAAGAAGACAATTCTGAAGACAATCAAAATATGTCAAGAGGTTTTCATGAAAAAATGTCCTGATTTACAAAATATGTAAGAAGACAATTCTGAGGACAATTAAAATATGACAAGAACTTTTTATGAAAATAAGTCCTGATCTACAAAATATGTAAGAAGACAATTCTGAAGACAATATGTTAAGAAGGCAATTCAAAAGACAATCTTGCTGTAAAAAATCGCTTTGAATCTTCCATAATGTCATTCAAAATACAAAATGGGATTATAAAACTCATCCAAACCACTTCAGAAGCATAGTTCTTTTTTTTACCTATTCAATTAGAATAATATTGAAAAAAAAGATTTTGTTAATAATTCTTTTACATTTAATCTATAAATATGCCATGTAACACTTTTTGTTGTTACTTCTGTCACATTTAAAACCATCTCATGTTAAGTAATACTTTTTATTATTATTCCTGTTGCATTTAAAGCCATGTCATGGTAGGTAATACTTTTTGTTTTGGAATACAACAGTTTATAACAATCAAAACATTTTTTTATGAAAGTTAAGCTTTGCACATGTTGATAAATGCTGGATTGTTACCTGGGTAATCCTAATTGCTGGATTGTTACCTGAGTATTCCTAATTCGAAGCTCTCTGTACCTATCTGTATCTCTATATATTTGTAAGCTTAAACAATTGTTAACTTTTTTTCATTTTAGAACTGGTTGAATTTCATTATTATTGTTTTGCTAAATTAAGGAATTAGTCTAAAGTTTAAAATTAAATTTTACCTCAATTTTTGTTTTATTAAAAAAGAAGAATGAAGCAACAATTATTTTAAGATATTTTAGGATAGATACTAAATGATATTTTTAGGATAGATACTAAATCAGCATTAGACAGAAATATTTTATAGATATATACACTTGTTAAAAATCAAATTTTTCAAGCTGTGTAGGAGCAAAAACATTTATTGAATTATAAAAAATAAAAACTTTGAATACTCAGACAATTGTTTGAAACTTCTTACATTTTTTCAAGATTTTTTTCCATATAATGTAAATTTGTGTTGATGCTTTTTTAGATAACAATGTCCTGGACTAAACAGTCAGCTGGTGGATCACTAAATTCCCCATCATATGAAAATAATCCAAAAATATTGCTTGAACTTATCTCTAATACTGCATCTAATTTGCTTATAAAAATTGAAACTAGTCGGTATATATATTTGTTCTATTGCTTCATTATTTTTTTATAAATATATTTTAATTAGAAGAATCTTAATATATCAAAAACAGTTTTAAAAAAAATGTCTATTGAATGTAAATTGTTGCCAAATAAAAAAACCTATTTTATCAAATGCTATTCCATTTTATTAAATGTGATTTTCTAAATTTCAACTTGATTGCTTAACTTTATTCAAGTTAACCTATATTATTTTTTTCACTAATTATAGTAATTAATTATGTCAAATAATAATTAATCATATAGTCAAACAGTAATTAATCATATAGTCAAATAGTAATTAATCAATAGTCAAATAGTAATTAATATATAGTCAAATAGTAATTAATCAATAGTCAAATAGTAATTAATATATAGTCAAATAGTAATTAATTATATAGTAATTAATTATATAGTAATTAATCAAATCTTTTCAATCAAATATTTTTTTTATTTGAAAGTTTTTTCTGCCAATTGTTTATGAAAAATGATGAAAAATTACATGATTAAATTATTTCTGATCTTGATGCTAGTAAATTTACTCTGACTTATTCAGTGTATTTTCAGTTAATCCAATAAACCTACTATGTTTTATCTTATAACAGCATAAAGTTGGACCCAGAAATATTAAAACCCCTTCTTAATTACCAGTACCACTAAATAATAATGTGTTAAAAAATGTTACTTAAGCTGCAATATTGCAGTATTAAATCAAAATGGACAGCCAGTTGTCTTTTTCTGGAAATCTCTAAAGAAACATAAAGTAAATAAACCAGCTATTAATAGTAAGCCTTCCCAGGAAACCCATGCTTTTTGTCTTGCATGACCACACGTTAGTATTTTATTTTAGACAACTTGGTCATAGGTGTTTGCAAGTTTTAGTATGTCAATCATTGCAGAAAGAAACAAAGTTTCAAAAACAAAAAAAGTTAATAAAATATGAAATTAAAATAAACTTAAATAGAAAAAAATAAAAATAAATTAATTTAAATAATTTGTGTACTGTATTCTTTATATATATATATATATATATATATATATATATATATATATATATATATATATATATATATATATATATATATATATATATATATATATATATATATATATATATATATATATATATATATATATATATATATATATATATATATATATATATATATATATATATATATATATATATATATATATATATATATATATATATTTGGAGTGGTTGTTGTTTTCAGCAACAAAATTAGAAAAAAAAAAATTGCTATCTGTTTGTAAAATATATTTGTATATTTTAAATGTAACTAGTATATATTATCTCTATATGAAAACGTCTATGTAATGCATGTGTTTTTTTATGTATAACTTTTTATATTGTATATTTATATTTATTTGTTCATAAGTAGACACACAATTAGTTTATTAGGATAAGGCTTCATACATAGAATGCCCGTGGTTCGAAACCCATCTCTTCCTAAATTTGTTTTTTTTACACATGCCAAATAATTTAGATCTTCTTATATTTATGAACAGTATTATGTTTCTATCGCAATAATTTAGATCTTCCTATATTTATGAACGGTAATGTGCTCGATGAGTTGTCTATCCTTCATCTTCTAGGATTAACTCTTACTTCCAATCTTTCTTGCAAACCGTATTTCAAATCCGTGGCAAAATTAGCACCTGCTAAGGTTGCATCTTTTTATTTTTTATCTCTATAAATCTCAAATCCGTTCTTGTATGGAATACTGTTGATATATCTGGGGTGGATCTTCTAATGATGCCCTTTCTCTTTTAGACAAGGTACAAAAATGCATTGTAAGCATAGTTAATCCTGCTCTTGCAACCAACTTCCAACCATTATCACATCATTGTAACGTTGCTTCTCTTTCTCTTTTCTACAAATACTATAATGGGCACTGCTCTAAAGAGCTTGTGCCATGTACTAAATTCATTCTTGTGTTACTCGTCATTCAATTGTCTCATCCTTTTTCTTTATCTGTTCCAAAGTGCTCTAAAAACTCTTATTCATCTATTTTTTTTTCTCAAACATCAGTTCTTTGGAATTTGCTTCCTTTATCTTGCTTTAGGAATTCACTTTTTTTATCTTGCTTTCCTAATTCATATAATTTGCAATCTTTTAAGTCTTCTGAAAAAAAAAGTTGCCAAACCTTAATTTTTGGCCCAAATACAGTTGACGCAGTTGAAAATAGTCTATAATAGCCCCTGTGTATATATATATATATATATATATATATATATATATATATATATATATATATATATATATATATATATATATATATATATATATATATATATATATATATATATATATATTTATATATATATATATATATATATATGACAAGGTTTAAATATGGTATTACTGTGGTTTTTTTGATTAGATGAAAATAAAAATGAAATATAATATTTATATATTATATTTCATTTTTACTTTCATCACAAAAACCACAGTAATACCATAAAAATAAAAAAAATAAATATAAATATAACAAAAATAAATAGAAATAGAAATAAAAATAACAAAAATAAATGTTTATGTAATAAAATAATACATTTAAATATGTATAAACAAAATAGATATAAAATAAAAATTAAAAAAAATATTTTTAGGTATGATGAAGGTAGTGTGAAAAAAGTGGGGACAAAGTAAAAAAAAACAGGATATATATATATATATATATATATATATATATATATATATATATATATATATATATATATATATATATATATATATTTAAATTTGCCTCCCCAAGGATGAGAAGGCCGCTACTGACAAGGAGGCTACTGTAGATGATGAGGCTACATAATTGTGGTTATAACTCTCTTTCAATTCTATAACTCTGAAACACAAACCTTGACGAACAAGGCCACTGCACAGAGAAACGAGTTACTACCAGGGTCGTGGTGGGGATCGAACTGGGAACCTCTCGCTCAGATTCTTGAGATTCTCTTTACATGTTCTACTTATTTATCAGTTGATGTATGTAACAGTAAAAAAACTAAAGTAAAAACATTCAGAATGTTTTTATTTTTATTAAAAAAATAAAAAACATTCCAGTGTATAAGTTCGCATTTTTGTGGTTTTTTTGTTTAAAATTATAAAATTTTATTAGTTTCCTAAATTAATTTTATTATTTTTACATAAAGTAGTCTTAATTTTGTCATTTTCAAAGACAAAAAGTTGTTAAGAGTGGTTTTTTATTAATATTTATATTATTTTCATAAAATTCGTTAATAACCTGTAATATGGGTTAATAATAAACAAAATCACTAATAACAATTTTATTTGTGAATGTATAATCTGAAAAATATAATAAAATGCAAAGTTTTTTTTAAATAAAGCTTCTGCTGCGCTGGTTTTTCGGCAGAAGAACACTGTAAAATTTGTAACTACATTTGCGCTGCGCTCTCCTCCGTATAAACTGGAGCTATAACAGCCTATATACAATATAATCTTTTTAGTTCTGCTCACTCTTGTTTGTCTTGGAATTTAGTTAATGACCACATAAAAGACCACATAACTCAAGTTATTTTTTATAACATTAATCACCAGAGAAGGAAAGCCAAGTACAACTGACAATACCTAAATAAAAAAAAAGATAATTTTAAATTACAAAATCATTATTTTACATATTTGTTATTGTTTTTGAATAAGGAATAAAAATTTATAAAAATAGTCAGCCTGGTAGCACACACACTAAAAGTCATATTTTAGCTAGTTTAATGTCCTAGTTCTACACAATAGCAACCAATTGAGTAGATTAAAATTTGATCATTATAATCAAATGTGACATATCTTTCAGCAATTATTAGCTATTGGCATTTTCAAAAAATATAAATTCTTTTTGAAAAATCTGTAAGAACAACTGATATTTATAAATCATGAGGTAAGTGACTCGTAAAACATTTCTTAAACATGGTCATTATCAATTATGGTACCAAAAATACATAAGAGCTTAGTAATAACAGAGTGTTCCAATAATGCTCATCTTTATTAATAAACCATTAAAATGAAAAAGAGGAGGCAGACTCAGTTTCAAAGGTACTGTGTTTAAAAAAAGTTAAAAGCATACAATAAATTATGATCAATAACTTATTTTAATGACAAGGGTAAAGAAAATATATAAGCACAAAATAGCTATAGCACTATTAACCATTAAAAAAAGGCTTTTTAATGTTACCACTAAACAAAATTATTCATACCTTAATAGTTTAGAATTCGTGTTTTATCATAACTGATGACTAATGATTAACACAGTGAATTTCATATCATAAATTTACTAAATTAAAACCATGTTTCAACAGTAATCAAACTAATAAAGCAATGACAAATTAAAAAAAAGAGAAAACAATTATGTTTGAACTTTTAAAAAAATATAAAATCATTTAACTTTAGGATAACTATAATCAGTTATAAAAATTTAATAAAATTTGATTTGTAAAAAAATGCAGTGACTAATATATATAGCATATCTAATAAATAGCCTAATAAATAGTAGTCATAAAAACTAATAATAAAAAAGTTATTTTAATAATCCTAAACTTATCAGTAATTTTATCTGAAAGTAATGAAAAACAAAAAGTAGAGTATAATAAAAATTAGATAGATGTAAAGTTAAATTTCAATTAAACTATAAAAAATAGAACCTATTTGATGGGTCCAAGATAAATTAAAAAAAAAAAAGAAGATATGTTGCTTAACTAATTCTAGTATTTTGATAGTAATTGTAGTAAGACTTGTTCTTAGTCTAAGTTCCAAAGTGTAATAACACAACTTAGTAACATCACTTGATTGTTTCAAACACAGATATATATATATATATATATATATATATATATATATATATATATATATATATATATATATATATATATATATATATATATATATATATATATATATAAAGAGCTTATTTTCAAAATAAAATAATTTATGCTCTAAAAATAATTTATTTTCAAAACGCGGTATAATTTTTTTAGTTTATTTTCAATGTGCTATATATTTTTTTGACCAATCCGTGCTTATATATAACTCCACGCAAGCACAGTAAGCCTATTTAAATAATAATAATAAAGATGGCTGATTTGGATGGCTTAGATGAAAGTGTTGTGTTAAGGTTAAAATCCCGAAAAAGAAAAAAACAATGTTTTGCAAGAGAGAGAAAAAAGTTATTTAGACATTCAAGTTGAGGAAAAATTCCTTCTATATCATGTAATCATGTTTCAGGTTACTGCAAAGTAAGTTTTTTTGGTTTTATCGATCTTTGTATATTGAAATTTATAATTCAGTTATGAGTTTAAAGTTTTAATATACACAATGTAAGATTACTTGACATAATTATGGCAAAATAATCATTTATTGATTGACTTATTTCAGGCTTGAGATATAACACAGGATAATTTGCTTAAACACCATACAGAGTTCTATAGTATTGCAAGTATGTATAGTAGCATCTTGTGATACTAAGAATCATAAGATGCTACTATACTGTTAATGCTTAATATAATTAATGTGAAAAGTCAGAGTGAAATATAATAATTGAAAAAAGTCAAGAACTATGAGTAATGAGTACTTTTTATGCTGCGAGGGAATTAAAGTACGAACCAAGCTTCATTTTGTTCAATATTTAATATTAGGTTCAATATTAAGTATAAGTATAAAATAACTTTACTTTTAATTCAGAAATAATATATTTTGTTAAAAAAAAATTAGTGAGAAAAAGTTGATATTTAATAATTTATTCCAGCCATAAAACCTGATAGAGTTTTAAGAATTGCAAGACACTGGTATGAACATAGAACAACCAGACCTGAAAATAGAGGAGACAGGAAGAAAGTAACTTTTTCTGAAAAGAAAGAAGCTATTAAAAACCATATTCAGTCTTTTACTTGCAGAGTAAGTCATTATGAAAAAAAAGATGCTCCTGGACGTAAATATTTGCCCTCTGATTTAAATGTAAAGCGGATGTACGAACTTTTTTTGGATTAAAACAATACTTATACTGTAGGCTACCATTATTATTATGGGGTATTTATGAACCATTTCAATTTAGCTTTTGGATACCCAGCAACAAATACATGCTCTACATGTCAAACATATAAGTTGACTATGAAAAACCAAAATATTACTAATGACCAAAAAAAATTAAAAACTTTTCATTCTTCATTGAAGGAAAGCCATAAAATTTTATAGTCTTCTCAATGATATTCATTCCAATAAGATCACTATCTGTTTTGACATGATGGAGAACCTTGTACTACCAAAATTATCAATTGGAGAAGCCTACTATTCTAGGCAGCTTTATTTTTATGTCCTTGGTGTTGTTATTCATAAAGGTGATAAGTCTCAGTCTTTTAACAATATATATTTTTTTACTTGGATGGAGTGTGAGAATAGGAAAGATTAAAATCTGTTCTGTTCAGCTATAGAACATCTACTTAAAAATGCTTTAAAAGATAAATGTTTCAACGCCTCATCACTTCGGTTGTTTTCTGATGCATGCTATGGCCAGAACAAAAACATAAATATGACATGTATGCTTCTTGCTCTAAGAAAACAGTATTTTAATAAACTGCAGATTACACTACTTTTCCAGAACGAGGTCACTCATATCTGCCAGCTGATCGTGTGTTCGGTTGAGTTCAGCTAGATATTAGTAGTTGCATTTACTTACCATTCTGAGCCAAAATTATACAGTATCTTTAAAAAAGGGAAGAAAATGGAAACATTTAGACCACAACATTTGGAATTAAATAACTGTATTAAATGTTTTTCGTCTTTTTAGTCTTGTAGGAGTAGAAGGCAGAATACTTACTATGTATAACACATTACTATGTAATTCCACTGAAGATGATACTTACCTTAGTGAACAAGATAGTTCATAATTTGATTTAAATATTTTTTAGCTGTGAGTTTAGTAAACATGTTTTTGTTAAGATACAAATATTTTAGAAAATCTCCAGCATAACATGATATATTTTGTTGTTTTTTTAATTTATGTTATTGAATACAAGAATATAATAGTCATTAACACCTTATATATTTTTATAGTTGCACTTGTGAATTGTTTAAAAAAAGTTGCTGATTTATATCAAAGGAGAACAAGATTTTAATGTAGATCTTTAGCATGCATAACAAAATAATATGTTTCATTAATAAATATATTTTATTAATGAAATGGATATAAAACGTTTTGTTAATAAATAATACTTGGATATACAGCGTTTTGAAACAAAACAAAAATAACTACTGAAAATATACATCGATTTCATAAAATTTGATTTCAGCATATATTGTAGTCTTATTAATAAAGTACATGTTTAACTAAGTCAATAATAAGTTATTCCAAAATACTTAATTTCTTTATGCAGCAGAAAAGTTCGATTTACTCAAAACCCAAAAAATGGATTTACAGCGTTTTGAAAATGAGCTCTTCATATATATATATATATATATATATATAATATATATATATATATATATATATATATATATATATATATATATATATATATATATATATATATATATATATATATATATATATATATATATATATATATATATATATATATATATATATATATATATATATATATATATATATATATATATATATATATATATATATATATATATATATATATATATATATATATATATATATGAATATATGGGCAATTCCATTTTTAACTTATGTTACATATGTATCACCTTTATAAAATATTTATTTAAACTGTGAGTTAAACTTTTAGCTATTTTGTATGAAAGCTGTTAGTCTAAAGAATAAAATAAACTAAAAAGTTTTAAGTCTGGCTTAAAGAGGGCGAACTTACTACTGCAAATGCCACTTAACTTACATAACACGGAAAACAAGGTAAAAAAATTGTTTTAATTTTTAGGTCAGATTTCTTCGAATCAGTAAAGCAGTTTGTATTAGAAACTTTCACAAGATATTAAGAATTCTATACTAATTTAAAAAATATATAAAAGTTTTTCAGTGGTGACCGTCTAAGAAAAATAAACTTGTTTTTTTGATACTATGTATTTAACTTACATTACATCACTTACGTTACCAAGCAATTTTTATCATGGATTTTTATATCTATAATTAAGAGTTCAAATTACGTAGCAAAAGAATTGCAAAAGTATTGAACTCATTTATTAACAATAGTTAGAATAGATGCAAGACAAAGAGCAACTTAAAAAAATTATTTTAGTGTTACAACTTTATTAATACTTATTTGTGTCATACAAATAAGAAAATCTTTGGTTTGTCGAAGTTTTTATTTTCACTTCTTATGTTTATGCGCATTGCTTTATTTTAATTAGATTGAATTTTTAAAACGCTGCAAAGTATTTACATTTAAACCATTTTAAAAATTTTAGACGCAAAAATTGCTACCACAGTTAAAAGGGAGAAAGGGTTCAGGTATATTTGATTGTTGAGGGAAGGGGTTAAGAATTTACAAATATAGGGTGTTGTGCTTTATGGATGACCACTCTTAATTGCTTTTACAAACGACTTGTTTCACTGAAACAAAAAAAAAAATAAAACGCTAAATTAATTCCAATTGTGCAAATAAATTCATGGTTAAAATAACATTTTGCAATACTTTTTTTTATCAAGCGTTAATGAGAAAAACCATAAAATTCGGAAGCATAAAAATGACGTTAAGCTGCCAGCAATTTACATATGCGTTAAGCAATTTAATGCGTGTCTAGAGCAATTTCCATTAAGTGACTTTTTATCATTTTTTAACTTTTAAATTATTCTATAAGCAATATGATAAAAAAATTATTAATTTTATATAAAACCACATTAACTTTTGAATGACGATTATGTTTAAAGTTTTTTACAAAAGTTAGAATGACAATTATAGATATAAACAGATATATATAGACAGATATAAACGCTTTTTACTAATGAAAAAAATTCAAATAAAATTAAAGGTTTTAAAAACCTAATCTCTAATGTGCTAATTATTTTATAGAAATATTTATTAACAGAAAGCAAAATTTTTTTTGTATACAAAGCCTTAAAAAAAGCCATAAAAGAAATAAAATAAAAACTTTCATTTATCATCACGCAAGCACAAAAATATTTATACAACTTTTGATTGCAATTTTAAAAAATTTACTAAAATTTCTATTTAATGATAAAAAATAAAATTAATAATTAAAATGAAGTTTAATTTTATTATATCTTTATTATATAAACGCATTGTAAACATAGTTGGACCTGCTCTTGCAGCCAACCTTCAACCTCTGTCACATTGTCGTAATGTTGCTTCTCTTTCTCTTTTCTACAAATACTATAATGGGCACTGCTCTAAAGAGCTAGCGTCTCTTGTGCCATCTACTAAAATTCATTCTCGTGTTACTCGTCATTCAATTAAGTCTCATCCTTTTTCTGTTACTGTTCTTAAGTGCTCCTAAAACTCTTATTCGTCTAGTTTTTTTTCCTCAAACATCAGTTCTTTGGAATTCGCTTCCTTCATCTTGCTTTCCTGATTCATATAATTTGCAATCTTTTAAGTCATCTGTCAATTATCTTGCGAAGATGTTGAAAAAAAAAAAATTTATATATATTTTGATATTTTATTTTTAATTTTTTTTTTTTTTCTAATTGTAATTATTGATTTTTTAACTTGTAAAACGCTGATACTTTTTCCTGAAAGGCAATAGTACAAGTGAAACAATAATAAATATGTTAACCAATCAAAAGTATATGAAAATGAGCAACCTGCACAACCCAAAATCATTACAGTAATTAATTAATCTATAATTATATAATTTAGTTTTGGTAAAAAATATATGATTTAATTAAAAACTAATTTAATAAAAATATATAATTTTATTCTGAAAATATATTATTTAAATTTGATTTTAAAAATATATAATTTAATTTTGATTAAAAATTAAATTATATATTTTTTTAATTATATTATAAAATTTGATTTAAATTTTCAATATTTAAATTTTATTTATTCTCAAAGAAATTAGCTTATTTTTATCGCAATTTTTTTTTCTATTTTCCTTCTTCCTTTTTTTTACTCAAATTGAATTTTAAATAAACGTGCTTCGAGGCTGCATCAAAAATATGCACACAAATATTTTTTTAATAAATGATATATACAGCAGTATAGTTTTAATAAATGGTGTTTGGAAAAATAATTTTTGCTTTCACAACAAAATTGCTTATAAAGTAATAAACTTTTAATAAATAAAGTAAATAAATTAAGTTAATTTTTTTATTTGTTACTCTCTAATTTTTTTAAATAAAAAATTATTTTTAGTTTCAAAGTTACAATTAGAAATTTAGAATTAACTTTATTAAATAATTGAAAACAAATTTAACATTTTAATTCGTTTATAAAAATGTTGAGAAAATAAAGAAATTTTTTTATATCAAACATCTTTAAAAATGTAATATTAAATTTAATTATTTAATATAAATAAAAAATTGAAAGAAATTAAACATTCGCTAATAGTAATAATAGTAATATATATATATATATATATATATATATATATATATATATATATATATATATATATATATATATATATATATATATATATATATGTATATATATATATATATATATGTTATAAAATCTTATAAGTAGTTATGTTGTTTTAAGAAAATACTTTGCTGGTGTTGAATTACGCTCTGTTGACTCCTCTTACCGGAAGAATTCTGGTGAATATAGGTATGACAATATTTCAGAATTTATTTTTTTCAAATATACTTTTGTATAACGTTATCATTTTGAATGTGTTTGTAGTAATACAAAACTTTTATTAGTTATTATTTTAAAATTCTTCAGTATTTAAATATTTTAAAACAAGCTCTTTAGTATTTAAATGAGTTTTAAAAAATGACAGAAAAAATAATAATAATAATTTATCTTTATTTATTTTTTATTTAACTAAAGTTTTAAAAGTTTTTTTAAGTTTACTAATATCTAACAATAATCTTTTTTGTGTTTTTCTCATTTTTTTGTGTGTATGTCTCTTTTCTTTTGGTTGTATGTCTTTTTTTTTGTGTGTATGTCTTTTTTGCATAATACAAAATTGTACTAGTTACTATTGTAATCAAATCAGTTTGAAACCCAACCAGAAAAAAAAGGTGTTAAGGAGAAAATAGCTGGGTGATGTTAAAGTGTCCAGTTCAAAAAGGTATTGAAATGCATCAAAAATCAGAATGTTTAGCAATGGAAAACAATATAACCATATAATAATTCAATATTTAAAGCACCAGTTAAGATTTTAAAAAGACAATTAATAAAAAGATATCTTGAAAAATATACTTTGCGATGTTTGAACCTTCTAAAGATTCTCTATAGATACTCAATGCTTCATCTAATTGTACTAAACATGTTATTATAAAGTGCAAAAAGAAAAAAAACTTTTTTAACAAAAACTGAAACACTACACAAGTAATAATGTTAAGATAAAATACACTCAAGTGTATATATAACATGATGTACAAGTATCGGGTCGACATGGAAAAATCCATTCAACTTTAAATTGAGATTTCTCTAAAACCATAAGTGCTTTTTATTTCAATTTTTTTTATTATCAAATGTGTTTACATCAATTAGAGTTTTAACTTAATTTCAAGTAGCTTGATAGGCTGTTTGGCAAGAGATCAAATTTTATGCCATCATTTTGATGCCATCATTTTGCAGATTTTTTCTTTTTTCACCTTATCGGTGGCATTAACTTTTTTTGAAGTCCTTTTTATTTTTTTTACTCCACCTGTCTTACGAAGCACTCCTTTAACTATTGCCAAAAAATCTTCAATTTTGCGCTCTTCAGGGCGATTTGGAGGATTCACATCTTTAGAAACTTTCACATTATTATCTTTGCACCACTGTAGAACTTTTTTAGAAGTGAGAAGCAGCAAGATCTGGCTAAAAAAGATATCAGGATTAGTTTTTTTTCATAAATGGCAAAAGTCTTTTTTAAAAGCATTCTTTGATGTAGAGGTTGGCAGTGAAGGTCTTTTAGTAACAAAACAAAAGGACTGCATACCACAGCTACAAATTGCTTGCCACAAAAGTAACTTGGATGCAAATTTTTCTCGTCGAATATATTTAAATTGATTATCGACAGGTTTATCTTTGTTCTCATAGTAAAATTGATGACCAGGAAATTGTGAAAAATCCAACTTGCAATATGTTTTGTCGACTTCAATTATATGGATACTTTTATCCGCCATTATTTTAACCAACTTCTTTGCGCGTCAAATTCCTTTAATTTCACAGTTGAAGCTTCTCTTAGGTGTATTTTTCTTATAAAATGCATTTTTAAGTACTTTTTTGATGTAATATATATTATTAAAAGTATATATATTACTTCTACATATAATATATATGTACAAGTAATATATATGTATATATACATAGCAATGTATATAAATATATATATATATATATATATATATATATATATATATATATATATATATATATATATAAAATATATATATATATATATATATATATATATATATATATGTATATATATATATATATATATATATATATATATTAATATATATATATATATTAATATATATATATATATATATATATATATATATATATATATATATATAAATATATATATATATATATATATATATATATATATATATATATATATATATATATATATATATATATATATATATATATATATATATATATATATATATATATATATAAATTGAAAGTAAGAAAGGTCTTTATTAGAACGTTTGTTTAGAATTTGCAATGAATGATTCAATCTTTACAACTGACTTGGCAAAGTTTCCACATGTATATCAAAAAATTGATAAACATGAAGCATCAAATACTCACATTATGGCAGTATTTACACTTTTTAAAGCATGTGGTTCAAATGATATTGAGTCGTTAATAAAAGAGAATATAATTGTTAACCAAAAACAACAAGTATTGAACAATATTAAAATTCTGAAACAAATAATTGCTGTTATAAAATTTTTGGGAAATTAAACTTTGCTATACAGAGGACATTAGAATAAATCAGGTTTAAGTTTAGAAAACACTTTCTTGAAACTATATTATTACTGTCTCAGTTTGATGAATCTTTGACTGTGCATATAGAAAAATTTTAAAGGCATATAAAGAAAGACAAAACTTTTTGAAGCAAAAGAAAAGTGAAAAATCTAAAGGACATTTTCTGATGGTCACCTTGAAACACATTTAAAATTTTTCCCTATAAATTTTAAAGACCCATTCTGCCACCGTATATATAGAACCTTCTAGTATTAATATCTATTAAATAAAGGTTCAAGCCATGTAAAGTATATTATATATATATATATATATATATATATATATATATATATATATATATATATATATATATATATATATATATATATATATATATATATATATATATATATATATATATATATATATATATATATATATATATATATATATATATATATATATATATATATATATATATATACTACATGGATTGATAAGTTCCTGGAATGGGATGTATGAATCATCGCTATAAAGATAAAATTTATATGAACGGAAAGTTCAGACCTGTATCGATTACTACATAAATTTTAAGTCAGTTTATTATCTAGTTTTGTGTTTATAGCAAGTAAAGTAAAATAATCTCAATTTTTTTGCTGATATGGAAAAAACTGAAATTCGGGCAGTGATAAAATATCAATATTTGAAAGGCTTAAAACCTCAATAAATAATAAATGACTTCAATAAAACTTTGGGTTCCTCTGCTCCATCGAAAACAACTGTTTACGATTGGTATAATGAATTCAAATGTGGTTGTTCAAGCACAAGTGATGTTCAGAAAGGCCAAAAGAGGTCACAACTGAAGAAATGATTGAAAAAATTCATGATATTGCGGTAAAAAATCGTAAAATCAAAGTTTTTGAAATTGCTAACCTTGTAAACATTTCTTATGAACGTGTTTTTAATGTTTTACACAAATATTTGAAAATGAAAAAGCTTGCTGCCAGACGCGTGCCACCCGTGATGACTGTTGACCAAAAACGCAACCAAGTGACGACTTCTCAACAGTGTTTGGACATGTTTAATAGCAATCCATCGGAATTTTTGCGTTGTTTTATTACGATGGATGAAACGTGGATCCATTACTACACACCCAAGTCGAGGCAACAATCAGCACAGTGGTTAAAACCTGGGGAAAGTCAACCAAAGCAACCGAAAACGCAGCAATTGGCTGGAAAGGTTATGGCAAGTGTCTTTTGGGACCACGTAGCATAATATTTATTGATTTCTTAGAAAAAGGAAAGACAATCACTGGAGAGTATTATTACACCTTATTAAATCGTATATGGGATGAGATTCAGAAAAGCCGACCACATTTGCGGAAGAAAAAAATTTCGTACCATCATGACAATGCGCCATCTCACACGTCATTAAAAGCAATGGCAAAACTTGATGAGTTAGGATGGGAAATACTTCCCCAGCCAGCTTATTCGCCAGATTTAGCACCCATTGACTACTTTTTATTTCCTAATTTGAAAAGATGGCCCCAGGGAAAGAGGTTTGCAACAAATGAAGAAGTTCGAAAAGAAACAAATGGATATTTTGAGGGACTTGAAAAAAATCATTTTAAGAAGGGAATTGAAATGTTGAAAAATCGATGGAATAAATGTATTGTTCTAAAAGGTGATTATGTAGAAAAAAAAAAATTCCCAATATTTTATTGTTTTTTTCCTTGGAATTTCGGAAACTTATCAATCCATGTAGTATATATATATATATATATATATATATATATATATATATATATATATATATATATATATATATACATATATATATATATATATATATATATATATATATATATATCGTTGTTGATAGTGCAAATCTGCCAATCTACTACAAGTAGGGGGCATGTATCTGCATTAGAGATTGCGGTTTGATCGCTCTAAAATTATTATCTCATTCGGGTAGGTCATTTATCTTTCATCATATCTTTCATCTTCTTGTTTACAAATGTGCTTCTTATGTATTTTCTTTGATCCAGAGTGATATGTAATCTTTTATTTCCTCTCGACAATTCCAAATCAAATCACACTCTTCTTCATGGTTTTTCCCTCATTGTGCTACTGCAACTTCAAATTGTAACCATTACTTCCATATTTATCACCAAAACAATTAACCAGAAAACGAATGTCTGTTTACTATAGCTAGAATGCATTGTAAAAAGGTTTTGTCTAACACTAAAGCCCACTATTCTATTATTCATATCACTTCAGCTTTTGTATCTAAAGTGATTTCCTGCTTAGACTCTTCTACAGGTTGTGGTCTGGTCAAAATACCTGTTATAGTCTTTCAGAAGTGTTCTCTG
Source organism: Hydra vulgaris (assembly GCF_022113875.1). Classification (NCBI taxonomy): domain Eukaryota; kingdom Metazoa; phylum Cnidaria; class Hydrozoa; order Anthoathecata; family Hydridae; genus Hydra; species Hydra vulgaris. The sequence continues at coordinate 27,608,540 of NC_061162.1, read as the reverse complement.
GAGTTGTTATTTATACTTTTAAAACTATTTCACAAGTACTTATTAGAGTCTTGTTTTCAAGCCTTTCAGTTTTGCTCATCAAATATATTTTATATAAATAATATAATAAATTGGTTTTTATATTTTACGCCTCATAATGTCTTCTTTTTTAAACAGTTTGTTTTATGTAACTTTTCAACTGTTTTTTCATTACCTAATGATCCTGACACAATAGATTTCTTTACTTTTAATGATTTTTTGTTTAAAATATATTTGATGAACAAGTATAGTGTTTTTAATTAAGTAACTGATTATGGTAAGATCTGGTTGTAATTGCGATCTTAACTGGTGCTTAAATGGTTGGATTATTAAATGGCTATATATTAACAGATGATTGAGTAGAGAAATGATTGGGTATAGAAATTTAAGAGAAAAAGGTAAGTATTTTGAAAATCGTAAAGTATAATTTAATTTTTTTGATTTTTTAGATTTGAAAATCGTAAAGTATAATTTAATTTTTATTTTCATTCAGTTATATCTAACTAAATCATTTATTAAATAATAAGTTCAGGTAATTTTTTACTCAAGTTTAATTTTAATAAACATTTTACTGGGCTATCTTAAATTTTAATCAACATTTTATTGGACTGTCTTAAATCAAGATTTAACTAATTGTAAGCTCTTATAAGTTTACGTTATATGTAAATCATTCCAACGTGCAAATATTAATTTAAAACCTATGAATATCCTATTGTCATTTATTTTATATTGGATCCAATACTAATATTATGCTAATTTTATTTTAGATGTGGCTTTGTAGCATTTACAATAGAAAATGTGCCACCTGGTAATTATCTCATAATTCCATCTACATTTATTCAAGGGCAAGAAGGTCCTTTTTTTCTAGAAGTTCAAGCTTCGTGTGCAATGAAATTGAATACAAGATAATTATAAAAAGTGAAAATTGTAAATTGTTCAAATAAATCTGAATAAGTTGATAAACAAACATGAGTTTTACAATGCTGTTTTTTTTTATTTATAAAATTTATATTTTCAAAAAGTATATTTTAGTGTTAATACATTCTTTTTAAATAGATCTTTGGTAAGATTTAAGTGTTTATATTTGGTAAGAAGTATTAAGTCAATAGAACCTTTTATACAAGTGTTTATCTGAAAAATATTATTTTACTAGCATTTGATTATGTTTTATTATTTTTTAAACAGAATCTTTTTTTTTAATACATACATACATACATACATATATAATTATATATATTTATAATATATTGTTATATATTTATAAAATATAATTATACATGTTTATTTATAATTATATCAAAATTATAATTATACTTAATTATATATATTTAAATTTACTTTTCAAGTATTTGTTACTTTTAATTGTTGTTTGTTCTTCTTGTATATAAATATGCAATTTATTCAGCTTAAAAATTAATACTATGCATGTTTTTTTTCTTCTACAGTATTTTTTAAATGTAGTTTGTTCTTGTATATAAAAAATCCAATTTTTCAGCTGAAAAATTAATACTACACATAATGGTTGCCTTTCAAATGGAAATTGAAGGAAATATCCAGAAAGAAAACAATTTTGCTGACATACAGCCTATAAATAGAGGACCTGATTATTCTGCTAATATCTCTAATAACCAAAACGAACAAGTTGATAAAAAACCTAAATCTGGGTTTGTTATTGACAACCAATTAAAGGATTTATTACTTCTGCAGCTTGACCTGATTGAACACCAGCAATCAAAGATAACTCAAAAAGACAAACAAATTATTGCTCTTCAAGGAGAAAAAGATCAAGTATTTTTTTGTTTATTTATCTCATAAAAGTTGCAAACAAACAAACAAATCATATTCAGGTATATGATATTATGATGAATATTACTGTAAAACTATAGTTTTTGGTATTATGGAATATGGTTGCTGTTTTTTTTTTCAAGTTGTAAATTTTTTCAGCAAAATTTTTTTTAATTTGGTTTGTTAATTTGATTTATTAAAATATTTTTCATGAGCTCAAATTTAAATAAAATTAAAATGCTTGAAGATAGTAACTTTGTTAAAATTAAAATGCTTGAAGATAGTAACTTTGTTAAAATTAAAATGCTTAAAGAAACTTTGTTCACATTAGTGATTATTATTATTATTATTGTTATTACATTAGTATTTTTTTTTTTTTTTTTATCTCAATGTACTAAATTGTAAAAAAAATTATGTCAGTAATAATATAGAAAATTGATATTTAATATTACTGTCATGATATCAAGTTAAACTTTATAACTAAGAAAATAAATTTTGTAATTACTTTGTTTATGTATTTCTTTTATTTCCATTTCAATAATTTTGAATATAAAATTTAGCTTGAAGCCCGTCTTAGAAGAATGGAGAGGCGTCTTGCCATACAAAAAAGACACACAATTGAAAGTGAAGGTACTTCAGTATCAAAAAAGTAAATTTTCATTTTTTAATTTTTTCAGTAAAAACTCTCACTATCCTAAAACTTGTCAACTGAAGTTAGAAATAGTCAATTTTTCTTACTAAATATAGAAATATTTGTGATATGTGGTGTGTTTTTATATGATGTTCATCTTTAATTGTATGATTGAATTTTAAAAAATAAAAATTTTAATATAGATCAAAAATTTAAGATTAAAATAAGATCTGTTTCTGTATTAATCTTTCAAGTAAGATAGACGTATTTTTTAAATAGGGTAGTAAAATATTTTGAAATATTTAAAATATTTTTATTAGTAAAAAGAAAAAAAAAAAAGTTTATTTGCAAAACCCTATGTTTTTAATTAATCGAATTTAACAATTTACAAAGCTCCCATTTTTTCAGTCAATCAGAAAATTCTATTTATCAGAGATACTATAACAACAAACCTTTTTTTTGTTGATACAAATTAATTAACAAGTGTGTTCATACAAGGGTTGTTTGCCAAAATACAAGTCTTGCAAATATTTTGCAGCTTTCTTTACCATATTTCATACTGCTATTACAGAATTTGCATATGAGAAACTCCTCCTTCCCTAAAGTGTTACATGAAAAATTAAATTTCATAATAACGACTTGCAAAAAGAAAATTGCTAAACGATTCATTTCAAAAGAAAACGATTCATTTCAAAATGTATGTACGTATGTATGTATGTATGTATGTATGTATGTATGTATGTATGTATGTATGTATGTATATATATATATATATATATATATATAAACATCTTTACTTCCAACAGGACTGCAAGCAACCACTTTTAGAGCTGAAAGTTACTGGAAAAGAAAGGATGAAGTTTATAAAGCAAGATAACAATTAATAAACAACTTAAAAGATTGTAAGTTATATGAATCGGGTAAAAAGCGAACTCCAAAGAAATAATAGGAAAAAACTAGACAAAAAAAATATTTTAAAACACTTAGGAACAGTCAGAGTAAAAGGATAGACTTAATTAAATGACAAGTAACACAAGAACAAAGTTTAGTAGATGGTGCATGAGATGCTGGCTCTTTAGAGCAGTGCCCATTATAGTATTTATAGAAAAGAGAAAGAAAAGCAACATTATGAGGATGTGAAGATGGTTGAAGGTTGGCTGCAAGAGCAGGTCCAACTATGTTTATGATGCTTTTTTGTCTAAAAGAAAAAGAACATTATTTAAAGATCGCCTCTTGATATGGCAACAGTATTCCATACAAGGACAGATTTGAGATTCATAAAGATAAAGAACAGATGTCTAAGTAAGAAAGTGGTAAGCATGATAAAAAGATGCAACCTTAGCAGATGCTAGTTTTGCAATTGATTTGATATATGGTTACCAATAAAGATCAGAGTTAAGAGTTAACCCTAGAAGATGAAGGGTAGATGACTATTACAATTCACAAATATAGATCTAGATTGCTGCAATAACAATTAGCTGAAAAAAGTTGAGTTTTATCTGAGTTAAAGTTCATCAGCCACTGAGAGCCTCATGCTGTAGCAGAAGTAAGATCCTTTTTAAGATCAAATGCCCCCTCCAAGCAATAAGAGAGTGTTGGTTTCTTATCAAGATAAGAATAAATAGTAGAATTGTTAGCAAACACCTGATGTGAGAATTTCAGGGAGATCAATCATGTTAGTTAGAAAAAGTACAGGGTCAAGGATCGAACCTTGAGGAACCTCTGAAGTTACAGGAAATAAAGAATAGGGCTATCTATTCAGGACAACTTTTATGCTATGATTGAGTAAGAAAGGATTCAATAATCTTAAAGATGTTAACTAACAAGTAAGAAGAGAGCTTATGGAGAAGATCAGCATGCTGAACTTTATCAAAGGCTTTAGAAATGTCAAGAAGGATAGCCTCAACCTCTCCACACCTACCTAATGCATGATTTTCCGCAGGCTGGATAACAAGTTTCTGATAAGCACTTGTTAAATAGTTTTAAAAGTATAGACAACAACTTTGGGGAACATTTCTGCAAGGCTATGACAGGTGTGTTGTCCGAATCAGAAGCTCTAGAAGAGTCTAAGCAGGAAACCATTTTAGATACAGAAGTTGGAGAAATGTCAAGCAATTGATCAACCTGTTTGTTGGCTATATCATATAGGATGCAATTTGTCATATTGAGAGATAAGATTGATGAAAAAACTCTTAGCAAACAATTCAGCTTTGTCTTTTGGTGAGGTTTGAACCATGCAAGAAAAGAGGAATAGCAGATTTGCCTATATTAAAGACTGTTAATAGTTCTCCAGAAGTCTTGGGAGCCTAATTTTTGAGATGAAATATGAGATGTCATGACCTAAGGCTTTGGCGTTAAACAGAGCCTTTTTACAATGGTCTCTAGCAATATTAAACAGACTTGTGTTTTCTGGAGAATTGTAAACAGACTTTTGTTTTCTGGAGAATTGTTTTGGCAATAGGTATGGTAATAGTTACATTATAAATTGCACCAGCAAATTGAAAGGAAAATCATGGAGAAGAGTGAGCCTTGACTTGAATTCTGAAATTTTATTTGGTTAATTTTAATTGTTATAATAAATTTTTTTTAGCGATAAAAAGAAAGATAACTTGCACAAAAAAAAAAGCCCAAGGATTTTTTTAAATAATTTTTTTTATTTATCTTTTATTTAATAAGTTATTAATTAATTTAACAATAAATAAAAAACAATTTAATTCTTAAAATATAATCTATCAATCTAATAAAACAGCAATATATAAAAAACTGTTATACATCATATAAGTGTTTTATAAAAACGAATGATCTTAGTTATACCATTATAAATGTTCAATGATTTTTTCTTTGTGAATGAAAATGTCATTGTATACAAAAATTTCTACAACCGCTTTATTAACAAGGAGGAAAATGACAAATCAGACTTTGGTAATTAAACTTCGAATAATTGGATACTTGTAAAGCAAGGCCGATGACACCGGAAGGAGAGGGATAGGGGGGACAGGAAGGCACTTTCCCCTCCACTTTTTTTCTAAAGGACTTTTTTTTTTTAGAAAATTATAGATATAGAAAACTTTTTTTAGAAATTAACGATTGTGCCCCCCACTTTGAAACTTGTGTTTCGGCCCTGTAAAGTTAAGATAACAAGTTTTTCAAAGTTAAGTTGCAGTTTTTATCTTTCGCTCATAACATAATGAGTTTTTGTTATTATGTTTTTGTTGTGGTTTGGTTTCTCAATTTTTGTTCAGACTTTATTCTTTTTTTCTCCAGTTTTATAAGTTATATAATCAGATTTTTGTTGAGTTTATTCCAGATATAGTCAAGCCAAAAGTTTGTGAGCTACAAAAAAAATGGCAGAAATACAACCTTCGCAATATAGTATTATTTTTATCATACAAAAGGAATCAGGGCCTACAATACAGGTTTCTAAGTGGAGGCCGGCACATTCATAAATTTTTTTAAAAAGTCTTGTATATCAAAAATTTTCTTGAAAAAAAAAAAAAAAATGCTAAACTCCATTATTCTCAGTTCACTAAATCTCGCATCTTATCGCAGAAGTTAGGCTCTAAAGACTTTTGGAAAATCTTCAACAACATTGTTAACAAGGGTAGATCTAACATTCCATCTCTCATTCATGGGACTGATCTTGTTACCTCTCCCAGGGATAAGGCAGAACTGTTTGCAAAGAACTTTTCTTTTAATTCCACTCTTGAATCTTATGGACATTCTCTTCCTTCCATTCCAGTCAAACAGGTTGACCCATTGTTAGACATTCAAATCACTCCGACTTCTGTTGCTAAAGTCATATCTCAATTAAACTCGTCTACAGCTTGTGGTCCAGACAATATTCCTGTCACAGTCTTGCAGAATTGTTCTCCAGAACTTTCTTCAATTCTCTCTAAACTATTTAACAAGTGTTTGACTGAGTCTTGTTTTCCTGCTTGTTGGAAAATGGCATCTGTGGTTCCAATATTCAAAAACTCTGGAGAAAATTCTGACCCCTCCAATTATCGTCCGATCAGTCTTCTTTCTGTTATTAGCAAGGTCTTTGAGTCTTTGATCAACAAATTCCTCACATCTCATCTTGAGTCAAATAAACTACTGTCAGACAATCAATACGGTTTTCGATCCTCTCGCTCTACGGCCGACTTGCTAACTGCTGTAACTGAAAGATTTTATCGTGCATTAGATGGAGGCAGTGAGGCTAGGGCTATTGCTCTCGACATATCTAAAGCTTTCGACAAAGTTTGGCATGCTGGTCTTCTCCATAAGCTTGCTTCATATGGTGTTTCTGGGAAAGTTTTTGAGATTATCAAATCATTTCTTTCTAACCGGTTTATTAAAGTCATCCTTGAAGGCCAACACTCTTCTTTATTTCCAGTAACTTCTGGGGTTCCCCAAGGTTCCATCCTGGGCCCTGTTTTGTTTCTTATCTACATAAACGATCTTCCTGACAACCTTTCATCTAAAGTAGCTCTTTTTGCTGATGACTCAACTTTATACTTGTGTCTTGACAAAAAGTCTTCTCTTTTCGATCGCCTAGAACAAGCAGCTGATCTTGAATCTGATCTCACTTCAGTAATAGATTGGGGTTCACAGTGGCTTGTGAATTTCAACTCTAAAAATACCCAATTGCTTACTGCAAACAACTACCGTAATATGATCAACATTAATATCTATATTATATTAATGTTGATCATATTAATGATATTAATGATAATGTTGATCATATTAATGATATTAATCTATATTAATGAATGGCAATCCTCTTACTGAGTCGTTCTCTTTACGTCTTCTTGGATTATCGCTTACTACTGACCTTTCATGGAAAGCATATATACAATCGATTGCTAAATTAGCTTCTGCTAAGGTTGCTTCTCTTTATCGTGCTCGCCATTTCCTTACTTCTGGTTCCATTCTCTACCTCTACAAATCTCTTATTCGTCCCTGTATGGAATACTGTTGTCATATATGGGCTAGTTCTTCTAACGATTCACTTTCTCTTCTTGACAAGGTCCAAAAACGCATTGTAAATGTTGTTGGACCTGGCCTGCTAAGCTTGAACCTCTTTCCCATCGTCGTAAAGTTGCATCTCTTTCTCTTTTCTACAGATACTATCATGGTCACTGCTCAAAGGAGTTATCATCTCTAGTTCCATCAACTAAAATTCATTCTCGTTTTACTCGTCATTCAGCTAAGTCTCATTCGTTTACTGTATCTGTCCCTGCATGCTCTAAAAACTTTTATTCATCTAGTTTTTTTCCCCGCACTTCAATCCTTTGGAACTCTCTCCCATCTTCATGTTTTCCTGACTTATACAACCTTCAACTTTTCAAGTCTTCTGTCAACCGTTTCCTTGCTCTATAACTCTGTTCTTTTTTTTCCTAGTAACTCCCAACTTAATAGTGGTTGCTTGCAGCCTTGTTGGGAGTGAATGCAAATTAAAAAAAAATATATATATAATCTTTAAAAATCATTTCTTGTTTACGATATGTTTATAAATATATAAATTGATTTCAATAAAAAAAGGCAGCGCATAACTATTTTTTAAATATGATTTTATATAATAATATATTAACATAACTCAATATAATGTTAAGTAAAGTTATTGATTACGACCCAACAACCACATTCACTACTAAATTTTAAAAACTGTTATGGAACATCAGAGTATTTGGTTAAAGTTATTCAACCAACATTAAATAAAAATACAGCTTGACTAATTAATTCAAGTAATTTTGTCAACGATGCTAAAGAATGGAATATAGGCCCTAATGGAGTTCAAGTTTCATTTGATGTAGTTAATTTATATCCATCTGTACCAATCAATGAAGCAATACTGGTTATTGTTAACATATTGAACAATGATTTGGAGGATTTAAAAACTAGAACTAAATTAACTGTTTTAGATATACACCAATTAATTGAACTTACATTAAGTAAGTGTTATTTTTTATACGAAGACAAAATCTGAAATTTACTTTAATTCAGGTCCAATTGGTTTATCGTAGATGATAGTCATAGCTGAATAATTTTTGCAAAATATAGTAAAAAGAGCCCTTAATTTGTTAATTTTTTAGAACGAGCCTTTGTTAATTCATTCAAACCATTAACTTACAAAAGATATGCAGGCGATACCCATGCTTGCTTCGATTTGAAAGAAAAACAAGAACTGTTTCTTAAAACTTTAAGTTTTAAGAAACAGTTCTTGTTAACCCCTCCATAAAATATACTGTTGAACTTGAAAACGAAAGAAAACAACTAAACTTTTTAGATATTTCTATTACAAATACAGTGAATGGGTTTTATAATTTGGCATTCATTCCAGAATACAGGATAAGAAAAGTTAGAGAATTTCTGGAGATAAATAAAGCAAGAGTTTGACACGAGATAGGTATTGGCCAAACTGTTCTAAATAGAGATAATGTTCTAAATAGGGATAATGTGAAAACAAAAACATGGGGACCAGTTTTGACAAAAATTTAACTGAGGTCACTATTATATTATTTGATTGGTTTTTATATTTTATGCTTTTTAATTAATTACATTTTTGTATTTTCATTACCTGATCACGCTGACCACAATAGGTCAGCAAAATATCATTAATATATTATTATATTTATGCATTTTGTTCTTAGAAATAAAATTGTAGTAATGGTGGGTTTTTTTTTAGAAATAATATTGCAGTAGTAGTGATTTTTGTTTTTTTGTACTTTTTTTTACAAATTTTATTGCAAAACAACTTTATTTAGACCATTATTCACTGGCCAAAAAGATCTCAATAGAATTGGTTCAAAAGATTTCAATAGAAGTAGTTCAAAATGTATTTCAAATGCTGTTGTTACTGTGACATCTAGGAATAGTAAAAATTTTAAGTTTCGTTCATACATGAATACTAATAGAGCATACCTAGATTATCCTTTAAATAAACTGATAACATCTAACAATACAATCAACACAAAAGCAGAAGAAATCGACAAAAAAATTTCAGGTATCAATTTTTAGTACTACAACAACAAAAATTTTATGGTTTTGTACAATTTTAATTTTAATTAAATTTGAAAATAACATTTTATTCATCATGTCTAGTTTTCTTTCTACACTTATCCTACTTTGGTATAGATATTCCAAATGACAACAAAATGAAAAGTGCAGTTTTATCCAAATGTATTCTATAATTGTAACACTGTAATTCTACAGAGCAGACTGTACTGTGCAGACTGTACAATAAACAGTGCAAAATTTACTGCAATGTTCTGGCACCTTGCTGACTATACTGCTTCTTGCTAGCATTGCAGTACAGTCTGCAAGGCTTGTCTACAATCTAAATTGGGATATGCTAACACTTTCTTTTTTTGATGGAACACAACACCATAAGTTCACTTGTTGAGCAAAATTGATAATTTTTGTTTTTCTAGTTATATAAAATGTAGTCATTTTGGATCTGTTTGTAAAAAAAAGTTTTCTGTTGCATGGTGTGATTTGTAAAAGGACCCAAAAGAGAGCCCATAAAGTAATTTTTTTCTAGAAAAAAAAGCTCATTAAAATTTAAATTTTTGTTTATTTTATTTTTGTTCTATGGGAATTGTGTTCCAAACTTTTTTTCATGCATTTATTGAAAAAAAATACTGAAATATAATTTTTGAACAGCAGTTCACCTCATGTCTATCAGGGATTGCTATAAATTTAAAAAAATTTCAAGTTAGGCCTAAAATGTTGGCAGTGGTGCCAGCAAAAAAGTTGCAAAGATTTTATATAAAAAATTTTAAATTTTGTTTTATGGCAAAAAAAAAACTGTGAAGAAAACTGTGAATTAATATAAAATATAGAATAAAAGTATTGCAAACCAGACACTCTTCACAAAAAACTAAATAATTTTTTTAATATTGAGAATTTGTAGATTTTTTTTTCTGGAATATATTTGTTTATTTTAGCAGTTCCGCAGTTTAAAAAACAAAAAAATTTAATTTCATGTTTTTATGAAAAATAAGCTTTTATTTTTTAAAAAGTGTCCACTTTTTGGAAAATTGTCCCTAAAAGCTGACAGTTCCAAATTAACTAACTCTTAACTGGTTTAACCATTCTGTAAAAGAATTTTTACAGAATGGTTAAACCAATTATTAAACCAGAATTTTTACAGAATGGTTAAACCAGCTTCTTCTGTAAAAGTTTGACCAGCCACTGTTATGACATTTCTGGCTTTTTTTGCAGGATGCTAAAAAGCATTTTGAAATTAAAATTACTTCAAGAGAGTTCTTTCAAAACTGATTTTTAAACAAGTCACTAATTCTTCTTGAGAAGCTAAATTTAAGTTTGGAATTGAAATTAGAGTTGCAGGCGGAATAAAGGTTTGTGTTTGTCAAGTAGTTTGAGTCAAAGAACTTGGGCTGCATAGTGTAACTGATGATGATGTTTTCAAAGCATTATTAAAAGTTTGAAAGTTTTAATTTTAATTTCAATGTTGAGTTTAATAGAAAGAGCCTAGTGTTTTTGAAACCAGCAATAATTTGAGTACATGTGTAGGCTTCGTTCTTCTATACTTGCTAAGAGACTTAAGGAAATTTTCTTGGACAAATTGCTAAAACCACTTCAGCATAAAATTTTTGTAAAATATCACGTCAAACATCTTTGACATTGTAAAATACACCAACATCAAGAGGCTTGCAAAATGTGAGATGAATGGGTGGGAATAAATCTCATCAGTATAAGGCTTCTCATTTGTTTTATTTTTTGCCATTTTAACTTTAGTAAATTCAATTCAGTTACAGATTTATAGAGATTTTTGCAAATGAAGAAATGATGCACTTTAGTGGTTACTTTGTGTACTTTTACACTTTAACTTTATCATTGCAAAAATACAAAATCAACATCAAAGTGTGAAACCTTCAAAAACCCTGATGAAAAAAATTTGGATTTGTTGTGTCCGGTTTAAGGTGAAAACTAAAGAAAACCTTGTTTCTGCCATAATTTTATAATTTTGCGCACACTAAAAATTAAAATCTTTTTTAAAATTTGCAAATATCTTTATTTTTAGTGAAGATGTTTTCCTGATAAGTGTCTTTTGCATCAGTGACTTTTCTTTTTAATAAAATATTATAGTTTTTATTATTACTGAAAATATGTAAAACTTGATTTTATTTTTAAAATTAGCTTATAATTTAAAAATTAATTAGAACATTTGTTAAGTATTTTATGACATAAAACATGGAATTTTTATAAAGCAGAGATGAGTTATGAACATGTAATAAAAAAATATTTTGAATATGGAGATCACATAGAAAAAGTACTTTAGATTTAAAAGTAATCTAATTAATTTGAATTGAAGCTAATGCTGAATTTTATTAGATTTACAGTTTAGATTTATAAAGATTTACATTTTTTTTGGCCTTAAGATAAAAGCTATACTATTTTATTAAAAAAGTGCTTTAACCTATTTAGCTGGCACCTTTTTCCTCATTTAAATTTGAGTTTTGAATTTTTATTTTAAGTTTTTTTGAAATTTCTAGCAGTCACCTATAGCCACAAAGCAAACCATATCCAAAAATTACTTTTCCTGTGTATTTCTTCCAAAAATGTATTAAAATTAAAAAAAATTTTTTTTTGGTAAAGCAATTCTCATAGAACTAAAACAAAAAAAACAGTAAGTTTAATTTTACAGTGTTTTGGCTATAAAATAAAAACTAAATTTTTTTGTGTAAAAACTACATCGTAACTTTTTCCTGGCACCATTGCCAGCAATTTTGGAATTTTTCTTAAATTTCTAGCGACCCTTGATAGCAGCTGCCCAAAAATTACTTTTTCTTGTATTTTTTCATATATTCACGAAAATTAAAAAAAAAAAGTTCTGTAACACAATTCCCAAAAGACAAAAAGAAAACACACAAAAAATTTTTATTTAAATTCTCTTTTTTTCTGGGAAAAATTTTTTAAAGGGTCTTTTTTGGGTCCTTTATAAATCAAACCACGCGTTAAAACGATAACAATTTAATTAACGAGAAAAACAAAATATTATCAATTTTGCATGTGAACTTATGATGTTGTGCACTCTAACTTATAATTTAAAAAATAAAATAAAATACAAGTTTATCTTTATACAACCTTTTTAGCTCTGCTTACTTTAAGTAATACCTTAGCTTTTTAGATTTAGGCTATAAATATTTTAGAGCATGAAGGAACAGATACAGTAAAAGGATGTTTTTAGAGCATCAAGGGATAGATGTAGTAAAAGAATGCGATTTTGCTGAATGACAAGCTAGAATGAGTTTTAGTTTATGGAACTAGAGATAATAGATCATTTGAGCAGCGACCATGATAATATTTGTAGAAAAGAGATGCAACCTTACAGCGATGGGAAAGTGGCTTAAGCTTGGCAGATAGAGCAGGTTCAACTACATTTACAATATGTTTTTGAACCTCATCTAGAAGAAAAAGAACATCATGATAACAGTATACATGGATGAATTTTTATAGATGTAAATATTTATAGATGGTAGAGAATGGAATCAGGAGTAGGAAAATTAGATGTTAACTTTGCAATGGATTGCATATATGGTTTCTATGAGAGATCAGTAATGTATGATAATCCAAGAAGGGTCAAAGTGTTCTTTAGATTTTTTAAACATTGGAACTACAGATATTACATTTCAGCAGGCAGGAAAACAAAATTCAGTCAAGTACTTATTGAATAGTTTAGAGAGGATTGATGAGAGTTCTGGAAAACACTATTGTATGGCTATGATAGGATTCATAGATGTGAAACACAAGCCGTAATAGAGTTTAATTGAGAAATGACTTTAGCAAAGAAGCCAAAGTAATTTGAATGTCTCACAATGGTTTGACCTGTTTAACTAGAATGGTAGGAAAAGTTTTTTGCAAAGAGTATGACCATTAAATTCAAGAGTCAAAATTGAGGAAAAGTTCTTTGCAAATATTTTGCCTTATCTTAAAGAGAGGCAATAAGATATGAATTAAAGATTCAAGTGTATGATCTTATTACCTCTGGAATATTTGACTTTTTTGATTTTCCAAAGTCTCTATAGTTTAACTTCTAAGATAAGATATGAGATTCAATAAACTGAGAATAATGGAGCTTAGCATCAGACAGCACCTTTTTACAGATTTCTTGCAATAATAAAAAGGTATTTGTTTTCAAAAGAGTTGTTCTTGTAGATATAGATTAGATATAGCAGTTGTACAAGTAGATGAAAGTCATGAAGTAGAATGAGTCTTGACTTATAACCAACAAGAAGGAATAAAAGCTTCCAAATCTTCCTGGATCCAGGAGATTACCTAGGAGGTGCACTTATCAGCATAGAGACAAAAGATCATCAGCCCAAGGACCTACATAGTGTAGGTAGCACTAGATTACATGTAACCAATAGCATGGTGATTGTAATGATCCTAAACCTGACCTGAACTGTTCTAGAAACTACCTATAAATCATTTTTAATGATTTCAGAACAGGAAAATAAAACTGTCTATCAATAGTAAACATCACAATTGCAACAATAGCACATTTACTGCATAAAAACACACAATACATTATGCTTAATATTAACAGAAATCATTATGTGTTTCCAAAATAATTAAAAAAGATGAGACAACAAATTCAAACTCTAAATTAGAAACACTGCTTCGCACTAAACACTGCCAAGTGACACCACAACTTATTTAATTAGTAAAATTTATCCAATAAGTTATTTGTTCTCTAAGGATTTTATTTATTAAAATGCCACAAAATACAGCTAACACAGAAACTTTGAACACATCTGACATCCAAAATAATTAAAAAAGATAAGACAACAAATTCAAACTCTACATCAGAAACACTGCTTCGCACTAAACACTGCCAAGTGACACCACAACTTATTTAATTAGTAAAATGTATCCAATAAGTTATTTGTTCTCAAAAGATTTTATTTATTAAAATGCCACAAAATACAGCTAACACAGAAATTTTGAACACATCTGACTTTTTGTTTTGTTTTTTTAATTCAAGATTTAAGAGGTAACAAAGCAACAGATGTTAATTTTTAAAATTTATATAATATTTAGTTATCTGCCCTTTGTTTTTAAGTACCATTTCAATATGTTTTGGCATCAATAAGCGTGGTTTTTGAGAAGAGGAATTGTGTTAAAGTGGCCCTGCATTGAAAAACATTTGGAAACAAATGAAATTAACAACTCGTGGAGCATGATTCACTTTGATTCCAGAACTAATGACAAAAAGAGTTTGGATTCAGGACATTTTATTCACAATAACAAAATAAAAAACTGAAAAAAATTTGTATATAGTTTATATAAATATTTCTTTCCTTCTTTTTTTGTTTTATATAATACACACATACCTTTACAAAGAAGCATTCAAACATAGAATCATGGACAAGCATAATTATTATTTCTTTTTTTTTTCCTAAGAGAAAATGCATTTTATTTACTGAAATACACACACACTTCCACACACACGAGTGCTCATGCATTATTGCAAAATAGTAAAATAAAAATGATATTTTAACTTTTTACTTTCTTATCTGAAGAGTATTAAAAACTTTTTTACAATTTTTATTTATTATGTTTTTATTATGTATTTATAACTGCAGTATTAATATTAGTTTTAGAGTGATTTTTAAAACTAATATTTCAGTTAAGGTTATATACAACAACAACCTTGAATAATGCAATATTATTATTAGATCAGCATAGGGTTAGAGTGACTATAAAAACTAATCTAATTTAGTAGATATTTTGTCTTTTAAAGAAATTTCTCAAAAATTACTTTGAATGCAAACAGTACAAAGTTACAAAGTAAATATCAAAAACTAATTTTGAAAAGTGTTAATCTTCAGCAACAGCAACGCAAATAATTACAATTTTTTGGGACCATGGAAAAATATTTATTAAAAATGGAAATGTTTGAAAGTATGCAATATGTGAATGTGAAAGAATGCAATATGTGCTAAAGACCTGTGAACTTAAATTGAATAAATGGTTACATTCATACTTTTATTTTATACACTTTTAACTAAAATTTATCTCATTTTTAATGGTATTTATTTGCGTTATAATGTACATAGTACATACTATGTATAATGTACTACATACATTATACATAGATTTAGTTTATATGCATGACATAACATAAATTTAGTTTATATGCATGACATAACATAAATTTAGTTTATATGCATGTTTACTTTAGTACCTCCTTGGCATGTTATAGAAAAAAAAACTTTGTTTTTCAATAATCTTGATGAGGTATAAAACTTATTTTTCTAAAAAGTTGAAAAATTAAAATAATAATTGAATAACACTTTTTTTTTTATGTTTGACTTAGGATATTAGTGATGATGCATTCACAAAACGACACGCAAAACCAGAAACTGACGAAATCAAAAGAAAAAGGTAAATAAGTAGTTGTATTTTCTAACTTTAATTAAATATTTCTTTTAACTATTGATATCATATTTGATCAGTTTTTATGGTTTTTTTTTTGCGGAATAAATAAAATCATATTTGTATAACGGGTTCTATTCCACGCCAAGTGGTCCGGAGGTCCCTGCTCTACAATCCTATTTTTGTCAGTATGTTGTTAAACATGTTTCGTGAACATTGCCAAATTTTTAGATGAAAATGTTTATTATTTTGGGATTTGTGCAACTTTTTGTAAGGCTTACCCAATCTTCAATATCAGTCTGTAGCTAAAAACTGCATATTTTGGGGTCTTATATTGTCGTAATGAACGGGTAAAATATCTTAAAAACGTGGTTTCTTAGTAAACCGAAGGTGGAGATTACAAACAAATTAATACAAGTTTTATATTATGCCTACATTTTATTCTACGGTTCACCAAATACCGTCACAAATTCGAAATCATACATTTTTTCTGTTTTTTGTAAGGTCATATCTCCAGAACAAAAGGTTTTTAAGTATTGTTATTTTGTCTAAAGGTTATACGTACTATCATATTGATATGTATAAAAAATCAGCTTTTTTATAAATATCTCTTCTGAGTTATTTTTAAAGAAATATAGCGAAAAAAAGTAAATACCCTAAAATAACGTGTGTTTGAACCCTTAAAAGTCAATGCGGGCAAAAAAATTTTGGTTTTTTAGTTGCATTGTTGAAAAGATCTTATTCCACACTTCTAGAAACATTAAAAATTATTTTGGAGAGATCTTTCTTATGAACGAAAAAAAAAATACATTTTTTGAATTTTACGATTTTGTCCTAAACATAAAGATTTTTCATACTGCATCAAAATCAAAGCTTGTTGCATCAAAAGCATCAAAATCAAAAGCTTGTTGTACCAAGAATCAAAATCAAAGCTTGATGTACCAAGAATCAAAATCAAAACTTGTTGTACCAAAAGCATCAAAATATTTTGATGTTCTAAGAATTTTTTTTTAACATTTGCTTGAGTAATTTTAAAAAAGTAAACAAATCAGCAAAATGTAAGTCACAATATTTAAAGTAAAAAAAACTGCAAATAAGTGTTGTTGTTTTTTTTGACAAATTCATTTTTGTGTATTTTGATATCATTATTTTATTTTAATACCAATGCATTTTAAAAAAAGTTAATTTAAAAAATGATAAAAAAGTTGATCTTCATTTTTGTAGATGGTATCAAAAAAGTTTATCCCTAATGACACCTTGACAACCATTAAACATTTGATTTTTTACAATATGTATGTCTTAAAAAGGATTTCAATAATTTAACAGTTATAAAAATACTGCGGATAAATGCATGTTATTCGCAATTTAAAATCCTGAGACAACTGCCAACTAGGCAACTGACTATGGGCGCCAACCAATAAGGGGCACTTGTTTTTTTTTATTTTCATTCAAAAGTTATTTTTAGAATAGATATTTTTTTAAATTTGATTACAAAATTTTAGATGACAATTATTTAGATGCCTAAAAGTGCCATAAATCCAACAACTTCACAAATACGGCCCTGGTAATAGAAGCATAATCTAGTTAACTAGGTAACTTGATTATGCTATGTAGTTTTGGAAACACTACATATTTTACAACACGTTTTCTGCAACAAAAAAACAAATAAGAAAAAAATATATTTTTGCAGTTTTTTATTTAATGTTAATACATTGTTTCTTTTCCGCACAAAAAATTGGTCATAGAAAATATTCAGTTGTGCGAAACCATAAACAACTTGATTATAAATAAACCATAAACAACTTGAATATAAATAAACCATAAACAACTTGATTGACATATTTAAAATAGCTTCAAATTTGGAATTAATGTCTGAAACAACAATTGACGGTAAATTGGATAAACTGATTGGATTTGGAATGACTGCAAAAACATACTGCTCAGGTACCCAACAAGTGTCTTTGGTGCTAGGCCAGTAAAACGACTGAGCATGGTATGCCATGAGGATGCATAAAATCAATGAAAACATCTTCCTGTTTTTCTGAAAATTCACAAATAATTCCAATCCACCATTGTGCATCGTAAATACATGCAACAAAATTTCCAGGATTTAGATCACACAGTGAAACTAATTTGGTTAAGTTGTTGTAGTAACTTTCATTAACATTTGCAATAAAAGATGTTTTGTCATTTGAAATACGACTGATGCAAACCTGATTTTCATTTACAGGTACAAATTTGTGATTATCGCAAGTACTAGCAACTGTGTTTCAAGTGCTAAATTGTTTCTCTTGATTGTCTTTTACTACCTCATCACTGTCAAATTTTCCAATACAACAAGTACTTAAGTTTTGTTCAACAGACATTTCAGAATAAATTTAAAATAACTCTTATTCTAACTTTGGTTCTAATTTTTGTCTTCTAATATTAGATATTTGTGATAAACTTAAATATTTGAAATTAATTTAGAGAGATTTGTCCGTAGAATAAAAATATACTTACATATTAAAATTAGCTCTACACGGATATAGTTAATTTACAGACCTTAATATTGTTTTTAAAATATCAAAGACTTTGCAGACCTAAGCTCATAAAAACTAGACTTTTTTAGTTTATAGGAAAAATCTTTCCAAAATGGTTTTTATTGTATCTAGCATTGTGAAGTAAACTCTTTCCAAAAATTCAATTAAAGAAAAAAAAAAAATTTGCCCACATTAGGTTTTAGGGGTTCAAACACACCTTACTTTAGTGTATTTCCCTTTTGTTACTATATTGCTTTCAAAATAACTCAGAAAAGACATTTATAAAAACACTAATTTTTTAATCCATTATGATAGTATGTAGAACCTTTACACAAAATAACAATACTAAAAAATCTTTTGTTTTGGAGATATGACTCTACAAAAAACAGAAATAAATAATGGTGTTGAATTTGTGACAGTATTTAATGAACCATGGCTAAAATATAGGCATAATATGAAACTTGTATTAATTTTTTTGTAATCTCCACCTTCGGTTTACTAAGAAACCACTTTTTAAAGATATTTTACCTGTTCATTACAAAAATATAAGACCCCAAAAATGCAGTTTTTAGCTACAGACAGATATTGTAGTTAGGGTAAGCCTTGCAAAAAGTACCACAAAACCCGAAATATTTTGATCTAAAAATTCAGCAATGTTCATGAAACATGTTTAACAACATACTGAAAAAAATTTTTTAAAAATCAGAGATGGTCGAGCGGGAAAGATTTCAGAAATTGGACCGTTTGGCATGAAATGACCCTAACACTCTTCAGTTACTATCAGCAAAATAATTTTCTTTTTTTTTTTATTTTATTAAATTTTTTTTTCTATTATTTTTCAAAAATTAAAAAACTAATTTTAGTTTTATTGAAAATAAACTTGTTTTTAACAAATATCAAGATAGTTTTTGAATTTTTATCAGTACAAAATATTTTTATCACTGATAAAAGAAAGGCTTAAGATCTTTTAAAAAAGAATTTAATAGTTTGGAAAAATAAGATAATAAAATATTAATTTGAAAGTACAGTGTTTGTCTCTTCCTGTTATATAAGTGTTAATTAACATAATTAAATTACTTAATTAATTTTCTTAAAAGCCAGGTTTTACAGAAACTAATTTCTTTTTAGTAACAATAAGTTAGATTGTTGATGATTCAAAAATCTTATCATAAGTACTTGTTCTCAAGAAGTTTCAAAGTAATCTTTTATACAAGTTCATTTTTAATGACAATAAAAGTAATTTTTTTTAAATGTAAAGACTTATTCAAGTTTATAATAGTTATTTTTAAATGTAAGAAGTTTTTCAAGTTTTTAATAGTTATTTTTTAATGTAATTATTCATTTTTAATCAAAAAAGTATTTATTTCTAAGGTGAGATTAATCTGTTTGTAGATAAGAACTAAGTATTTTAATTACCACCAAAAGGCTACCATCCAAAAACTACAAGCTTTTCCAACCCTACTCGCAATTTAATTAAGTATTTTATATTCAAGTTTTATTTTGCCTGATAAGTTGCCTTTACCATACCTATATCTAAAGGTTTAATGCAAGAATTATATGTAAATATACCACCACACCTTAATGCCAGGTTATTTGAGTTAATGTCATCTACCTAATACTACCACCCATCTCACCTTTAAAAGCTCTTCATTAATTTGACAACATTATATGTTGTAAACCATGTATAAATCCAACCACTAAGTATTTTTAAATAGTTTTATTTGTTTATAATTATGTAATTATGATAATTCATGTTCAATAGTTAAACAACTATTGAACATGAATTGTCATTCAATTCTTCCAGCAAATTTTTTTAGGAAATTTTTTCTTAAATTTAATTGACTTACATATTTCTTTGCATCACAATCTTTACAAAAACTTTTACAGAAATACAATTAAAAAAGATTACTGCTGTATGTCTATTTTAAAAATATAATTATCTCACACACAAAACAGATTTTGCACAGTAAAAATACTGCTAATTTTATAAATTGCTATTGTATTAAAACTGCATGTCCTTTAGGATGTCTAAAAATGTTGCTTAAAAATCTACTCTAACATTTTGTAATGACAATCTAATCTAAAAGCTCACTTTCGCAAACCACTCAAATTTTTTTAGTTTAATCAGATATAAAAACAGCACTGAATATTCTAACAGTAGGGGCGGGTCCATAATCATCTTTTTTTAGATTTTTTATAGTTTAACCAATTTTTCTTAATTAGTTTTTCATGCTGATTCTGAAAATCATAATCATTTTTTTTATTTAGCCTTCTACTTCGATTTTGATAAAAGTGAATATATTGACAAAAAAAGGCATTGTTCAAAATAGATGAAATTATTATTATCATTAAGTATAAGAAAAGCTAAAAAGTAGAAATCTTTTTCTGTTTAACTTATCAATAATATACCTTATGATTTATAAAAAACAAAAAAAATTAGGCATTATATATGAAAATATTTCATACAGTTTGTTATTTACTATTGAAAATGGAAAATAACTATAAAAGTCATCACATGTGATGACTTTTATAGTTATTCTAGGTTAACTTCTAGGTTATGAGCGTGTAAGATAACTTCTAGGTTATGAGTGTGTTCTTTGGTAAACATAAGATAGAGCTTTGTATTTTTTTATCAACAAGCATGTATTTTTCGATCCCCACCACGAGTTCGATCCCCACCACGTCCCTGGTAGTACCGCACTCAACTTGTTTCTCCGCGCAGCAGCCTTGTTTGTCAGGGTTCGTGTTTCGGAGTTATAGAGTTGAGAGAGGGTTATAACCACTATTAAGTAGCTTCTCATCTATAGTGGCCTTCTCGGTCTTGAGGAGGTAAATAACAAAAAAAAAAAAAAAAATTTAAACAGAATAGACCTCAGCAACAATGACCTACATTGTATCCTTAAAATAAAGAACCTCATTTTTCGAACTTTTTTTTCATTTTAACATATCTTTATCTACTTCAATAATGTCTAGTTCACAGCTAAATGGGCTGCCTTGTAACTTTAATCAAGCTAAAACAGAACTCATCTTGCACACCTGATGTAAAGTTTGCTGCTCTTCCATTGTTATCCATTTGTTTTTGTAGCTGGTTTCCACTATATTTCATAGTTTCAACTTTTTGGACAAATAATTGCACAATAATTTTCCAAAATATTTTTAAACTACGGGAACCTTCATTTTTTATATGGTTTAAATAATTAAGTATACATCTACTAATGAAATTAAATGGATTTTTTCTAAAACTTTCCAACTGCAACAACTTAATTAGAAAGTTAATACTAATCATATTCTATCATCAATCAAACACATAATACTTTTCACTTTTTTGTAAGTCCTGAGGCTAACTTTTTTCAAAATACTCTAGCAATAATGATACAATCATTCAACCTCTTTGAGGTATACTTATTAACTGCTTCTAGAATTTTTTTTTTAACTAGCTAATCACTGCGTTTTATAGTAAAGTAGAAATTTTGATCACCCAGTTTGTTTTTTATAAAGCCTTTTAAGTAGCGGTATTCCTTTAGCCTGTTTATCTTTAGAGTTATTGAACCTTTAGAATTTAACTGAACTTCTACTGACTGGCTTCTACAGATTTATTCTTGACTTCATTATAAAAAAGTGAAAAAAAAAAAAAAAATGAGTTTTTG
>NC_061162.1:27549051-27584051 GCF_022113875.1 Hydra vulgaris | reverse complement strand
ATATATATATATATATATATATATATATATATATATATATATATATATATATATATATATATATATATTTATATATATATATATTTATATTCATATATATTTATATATATATATATATATATATATATATATATTTATATATATATATATATTTATATATATATATATATTGTATTTATTTTACATATTAGATAGAACATTTTATTTATTACATTTGTAGATAAAACAAAATAATACTGAGAGGACGGTATCTTGCCTTCTTGCTTTAAATAAAAATTACAATATTGTACCTTGACTTGACCTTAAAAGTATTATAGATTACCTACTTGACTTGACCTAAACATTACTATGTTCTTACCTAACTGACTAGACTTGAACAATACTATTTCTTACTTACTTGACTAGACTTAAACATTACTATATCTTACTTACCTGACTTACTATATCTTACTTATCTGACTTACTATATTATATAAAATTTATTTTTATTATATACTGAATTACTATATCTTACTTACCTGACTTACTATATCTTACTTACCTGACTTACTATATCTTACTTATCTGACTTAACCTGAAAATGAGAGTATTTTAATTGCAATGTTTAGATTATTGAAAAATATTGCATTAAATTTAATTTAATATAATCCTTGTTTGCTTTTTTTATTGAACCTTGTTTGTTATTGTTTTATTCATAACTTTTAACATTCATGTTAAACATTACTTTATTAAAATTAGTTGATTCAATTTTAAATCAACTAATTTTAATAAAGTAATTTTAATAAAGCCTTTTTTTTTTTTACATCATTAGCTATGGTACTTGAAGTTTCAAACATTATTCCAGTTTGTGTTTTGGGAAACCACATACCAGTGATGAAGAAATGGTAAGATATTAGGATTTTCATAATAAATGAAATTTTATAAAAAAGAAAATTTTAATATAAATTTTTGATTTTGTTATTTTCTCCCTCATAAATTTGATAGAATGCCAAGTCTATAAAAGAATATTTTAATGAATATTTTTTAACAATTGGCTTTGTTTTATTATTAGAATTTTGAAGTAATTGTTTTGTAATGCAAGTATGTTATCTTTATCATAATAATGCAAGATTATTATGATAAAGATAATGGATTTTAATATTATAAAGTAATTTTAGTACATGTGATCAAGTATTAAACGTTCTTGTAAATAGCTTGACTTTTAAAAAATAATATTCTTAAATAAACTTATATGTTTTCTACTTGTCAATATAAATACATTTTAAAGTAAATGTTTGATAAGTTAAAATATGTAAAAATGATGTAAAATATAAAATTTTTAAAAAAATGATATAAAATATAAGCTTTTGTTCTACATTCTTTCATTACCCTCATTAATAATGAAATTGGCAGCAATGATGTCATTATAATTTGTTAACCAATACTAGCTGATGATCGTGATTTGATCTCTCTAAAACTAATTTCAGATTCTTCTTCATCATAAGAATCCCCCAATCATCATACCTCTTAAAACTACCTTGAGGCTGACTGGGACTCTTTCCCTGATTTTCTCTGTGATGGCCCTGGGGTAGGAATCTTTTATCTTCCTTTTGACAAATGTGCTTCTTTTGTAACTTATATGATTCAGGCTGGCATGAGACTTCTGGAGAATCTTCAACAGTGTCTTTAATATGGATAAATCTGTTATTCTTTCTCTCTTGCATGATTCAGATTTTGTTACCTCATCAAAAGACAAAGCTTAATTGTTTGCTAAAAAATTTTCATCAATCTCAAAGTTTCAAAACTATTTAAAGAGTGATTATCAGTGTCTTGTTTTCCAGTTTACTGAAAAGCTGCTTCTATCAAAATTATTGTTTTCAAAAACTCTGGAGAGCGATCTTACTTGTCTAACTCCCATTAGTCTGCTTCCTAACATAAGCAAGATTTTTGGGAATTAACAAACACTTAATCTCTCATATTGAGTCTAATAACTTACTTTCTGGTCATCAATATGGATTAGATAAGACTATTGAATCTTTCCATTCCTAACTATATTCTAGGAAATTAAATTAAATAAGAAATAAATCAACAATGAGCAAAGCAACCAAAAGTCTAATAGACTATTTTGATATAGATGAAAATAAACGTTTAAAGCAATTTGTAAATTTTGCAAAATAAAAATAAGAGAAACATCTGGGAAAATTTTTTTACATTACATTTACATTTCTTGATTTTTAACTTTCCTCTTTGGTTTTTGCTTTTTTTTTTGGATCCAAGAAAAAGCATATCTGTATTTATTATTTTTCAATATATATCACCATAAACAAAAAATGCGTTATTACCGCCAAATAGTTAAAGTCTATTCTTTACAACTATTTATGGACTTTTCATTTGTTGAACTTTTTTTTTTTTTTTTTTGTTATCTATTGACTATTCTTTTATGTGCTTTTGCTCAATTAGAAATCACTTTTCTTTTTTAAAAAAAAAGGGGGGTAAAGAGGGCTTCGCTCTACGACTTTTTTTTTTATTCTTAATCTTTTCAATACTGCACTTATTTTGATTTTTTTTTCTGAGTTGAGTTTTCTTATTATTTCTACGCTAATATTGTTGTTATTGGTGACCTTAATGACCATTGCACTGAATGGATAAATCTAGTATCACTAGCCCTGTTTGCTCTAATGCTAAATTTTTACCATTATCAAAATTTTTTATTGTTAGCAAAACATTAAAAATTGTTCTTTTTTTATAATCTCCTGGATTCAGGTAGACATGAAAGTTTTTATTATTTCTTGTTAGTTATTTTTTTCTGAGATCAGAGAAAAGCTTATTTTTCAAATCATAAACTGTTATTATGTACAATATTCATATATTTATATATTCTTAAGATTAATGTTAATTTTGGCTAATGTATTAATGTAGATTGATATATAATCATAATACTTTTATATTATACTTGGTTAATCAAACTTTTTTTGTTAAAATACTTTCGAATGTGTTTTGAAATCCTTTTAATACTGCAGTTATAAAGAAAGATCAAACTATAACTAAATTATTGGCAGATGCTAAACAAAAGCTACATCAACATAGAAGCATCATCAATATAGAAGCATCATCAACGTAGAAACGTCATCAACATAAAAGCATCATCAACATTTCTATGTTGATGATGCTTCTATGTTGATGACGCTTTATGCAGAAGCATTATCAACATAAAAGCATCATCAACAGAGAAGCGCATCAACATAGAAGCGTCTTCAACATATAAACATCATCAACATAGAAGCATCATCAACATAGAAACGTCATCAACATAGAAGCATCATCAACATAGAAGCGTCATCAACATAGAAGTATCATCAACATAGAAGCGTTATCAAAATAGAAGCGTCATCAACACAGAAACATCATTAACATAGAAGCGTCATTAACATAGAAGCATCATCAACATAGAAGCATCATTAATATAGAAGCATCATCAACATAGAAGCATCATCAACATCGAAGTATCATTAACATAGAAGCATCGTCAAAATAAAAGAATAGTCAAAGGATTCAAACCTAATTTCATAACATAACGGGTGATGCATAATTTATTGAATAAATTATAATTTGATTTTTCTAGCATATTAAACAATCAGGTGGTTCATATGCATAAAAAATCTATGAAGTCTTTATTATTTAAACAAATTTTTTAAAAATGAGGTTAAATGCAGCAAAACGAGAGTTTTTTTGGAAAACGTCTTTAAAGTTTTTTTGTAAAAATTCATTATATAAAAAAAATAAATAAATAATTTCAAAAATAAAAGCATTGTACGAAATACATTTTTTGGTAACCTAAAGAAACTAGTCATTTATTTTCTGATAAAAAGAGTTCTTGTCCAACAACTGGACTAGAGAAAGAAAGCCAAGCAAGACTTGTCAATAACTTAAAAGGGATTAGTCATAGAAAATTGGGCATTAAATTCAGTGTTAATCAATTGACAATTGTTCAATTAAAAAATATGATTATTCAATGTAAAAAATGTGAAAATATTCACAAATAACCATTAAACATTAAAAATAGCAACAACAAAAAAGGGAGCAAAAAATATATTAATCCGCTCTATAACACGAAATCACTTCTGATCATCAATGAAGAAAGATTATTTCCAAGCATGTTATCACATGCTTGGAAATTCTAGATACTACACAGATATCAAAGAAACATGCACAAGCAAATGTTTCTTTGATATCTGTGTAGCATCTAGAATTTCTATACAAACACATTATAAATAAAATTTAATAGATTGATAGGCATATACACACGAAATATATATAGGGTTGCCATATGGTAATTATCGAAAATGAGGAGATTTTACTATGCATATTAAATGAATGGGGAGTCCCTATTATTTAGCAAGGTCCAGAGTGGACCCTTTTAAGACTCCTTTTAAGAAAATTATAAATACAAAAAAGTAAATAAAAAACATTTTTTTTAAAAAAAAAAAAAAAAAAAAAAAAACGTTATTCGTTTTTTTAGTGCAAATTGCTGGTTTTGTAATTAAAATTGACCTAATTAACCGCAAAACTTTAACATTCAATTTTATTGCTGTCTTACAACTATTGAGTCTTGATGGATTAAGTCTTTTAAAATGCTATATTTTAATATAGAATAAGTTATTCTATATCGAAATATACCATTTTAAATCATATACGAAAGATAAAAACTATATAAATGCAAACCATAAATTAAATCTCCATTATATAACTTGTCTCTACGGTCATCTTGTAACCATTATTTACTTGTATCTAACTAATCACGTGCATCATTTATCAATTTCATTGTCATCGACTAATTATTTGTTGGAACAGAGCAAGAACTATAAACAAGGAAAAAGGAATCATATCAACTATACTTTTTTGTTGAACCAATCTTTTTTAATAAGCCTTTGTTTAATAACAAATACTTATTGAACTCATAAGGTAGAAAATTGGTCATGGCACAATGATTTGTAAACAAAAAAAAAACTTTTTCATTTACAAATAAAATTAAGTTTCAACTTGGTCCCAAATAGGGATACTTTCAAGTTTCATCCAAATGAAAGCTTTTAACTCCTAGTATTGAGACTAATAACAGGTCAATGGTTATGCAAGTTGCGTAATCTTGACTTAATTATAATTGTAAGATGCATTATTTAAATAAGATTAACATAAGGAAATTTGTTTGTCTTTGTGAAAAACATAAATATGTGATTCAGCTGGCCAAATTTTGAATTTTGCTTCACAATCATTTCTCCCTTTGATAAACTAAAAAACATTTTTTTGGACGACATTATTGCTAGTGTAGCAATTCTTTTACTTTTTAAACTTCAAATTGAAATTCAAGGAATAATTTCTGGTGTAGTAGCAACCAAAATACTTTATAACCTTAAAGTAATTTAACGGTTGCGTCTTTTGTTTTTGCAAGTTTGGGAAACTTTCATTTCACAATCTTTTGCGTGCAATTGTGAAATGAAAAGTTTTTTTTAGCATTTTTGATAAATCGGTAGAATGATTAAAAACAGTTTACATTTAATAGTTTTTACATTTTCAGTTCTATATATACTCAAAATTTAAGTATTAAATATGGAATTTTTATAAAAATTAAATAAAAACCTCCAAAAAGAGGAGATTTTATGTTTTTTCTGAAATCCCCCGGAGCATTATTTTTTGCCTTAAAATCCGGAGATATGGGAACCCTAAATATATAGAAATATACATAAAATATACGTAAAGCTATATAAAAACTACATGAAACAGCAGTTACTACATAAAATATCAAGAACTATATAAACAATTTCATATCAAAACTACATGAAAGATTTTCTGGTTTAGACTTTAAGTAAAATAAATTCACAAATCCACCTGTGAAGTGATTTTGAAGAAAATCAGCTAATGCCATAAAGTATTATCAGTAGGAACTTTACATATATAAATATATGTGCCATTCCTTGAATAAAAGCATTTGCTATTATTCATGAATCAGGCTTAAATACTATTTCTTGACAAAACACACTCTGGCGGCATGCACCATTTTTCTACTTAGTTTGTTTTATAGAAAATGCTTTTTTTTAAACAAAAAAAACTTAATTGTATGTAGAAGACACTTAATAAGAAAAAAAAAAGCGTATAGACATTCAGCAGTTCAATCTTTTTAGATCGCTGATAAGATTTGGTATTTGGCAATACCGGGGCGGGTCTATTTAAATACACTCTTAAACTGTATTAAATGATGGGTCTGAGTCTTGGCCATTGTTACCTAAACCTCTCTACCCATTAACAATAAATAATAAAATAATAAATTAAAAATAATAATAATAAAATTAATAATAAAATTTCTTTTCTTGCTAAAAGAAACATGAAAATCTTATTATCTGTTCCTTGAAGTATTCCTTAAAGGAAGGTAAGAACGCATAAAATAAAATGTTTTAAATGTCTAATAACAATTAAGGTGGTTCACTTGTAAAAAAAAGGCACAAAATTCAAAAAAAAATTGTTATTTCAATGTTGGATGATTTTTGTACAAAATTTATTCAGTTTTCTTTTTGTGGAAAAAAAAGTTATTTTTTTAAATAAAAATATATTTTAGTTTTTTTGTTATTAAACAAAATCTTGTACTATGTATTTTTAAAACGCATAGCAACGCACACAGCAACGTACTGACAACCAAAAAATTATTTATATCATCCTATCCTTAACTCATTTAAATTATATTTTTTGAAATATGAGTGTTATGTATACTTTGCTTTATTTGTTATGCAAATTATAAACACTTTTAGTCATGCTTTCAAGCAGGGCTGTGGAGTCGGAGTTGCGGAGTTGCGACAATTTTAGCGGAGTCGGAGTCGCTAAAAAATATCGCGACTCCGACTCCGATAGTAATATTTCTTGGTATTGCACGCGCATGTACAAAACATTCAATTAACCTTATGTTCATACTAAACCTCAAAGAACGTTGCATAAATTTGTCAAAAAAAAAAATTTTTAATTTATTGCGCAATATTTTTTAAAGAATTCAAAGAATTTTTCAAAAATTTTGCTTTGGAGTTGGAGTCGGAGTTGTACTCAAAAAATTTCAACAACTGGAGTCAGAGTCGTTACTTTTTTTTTACGACTCCACACCCCTGCTTTTAAGTAGCAAAAGCACATTTTTTAAGATTAAAAATAAGGCTTTCAGCTGCTCTTTGATTTGCCTCGAGTTTCATCTCAGCTTAATATATATTTGTTATACAAACGTTTCATGCTAGGAATATGGAAATTGTGAAACTTTCTAACATGCAGAAACTTTGTACGTTTAAAAAAGAAAAAGTTACATGGAAATCAATTCACAAAAGCAAAAAAGCAGAATGTTGTATCTGTTCAACACGAGGTAGCCTCTTTAAGTGGAATGTTGTGTCTGTTCAACACGAGGTAGCCTCTTTAAGTGGAATGTTGTGTCTGTTCAACACGAGGTAGCCTCTTTAAGTGGAATGTTGTGTCTGTTCAACACGAGGTAGCCTCTTTAAGTGGAAGAATGTTGTGTCTGTTCAACACGAGGTAGCCTCTTTAAGTGGAAGAATGTTGTGTCTGTTCAACACGAGGTAGCCTCTTTAAGTGGAATGTTGTGTTCAACACGAGGTAGCCTCTTTAAGTGGAATGTTGTGTTCAACACGAGGTAGCCTCTTTAAGTGGAATGTTGTGTTCAACACGAGGTAGCCTCTTTAAGTGGAATGTTGTGTTCAACACGAGGTAGCCTCTTTAAGTGGAATGTTGTGTTCAACACGAGGTAGCCTCTTTAAGTGGAATGTTGTGTTCAACACGAGGTAGCCTCTTTAAGTGGAATGTTGTGTTCAACACGAGGTTGCCTCTTTAAGTGGAATGTTGTGTTCAACACGAGGTAGCCTCTTTAAGTGGAATGTTGTGTTCAACACGAGGTAGCCTCTTTAAGTGGAATGTTGTGTTCAACACGAGGTAGCCTCTTTAAGTGGAAGAAAATCAGTTGGAAAAAAATATCAATGCAATGATACAAACAAAAGTATTAATAACAATGAAAATTATTTATGTATTGTAAACTTTAAGAATTTAAAGAATCTAGTATCACTTCTAAAATGCCCTAAGTGTAACAGTACAATAACGTTAACAAATAACCTAACATCTCGAAAGAGTTTTTGTCATTTATTCAAAATTAGTTGTACTTATTGTGATTGAAAAAATGTATTTAAAAACTTAAAAAAAAGTTTTAAATAGGCTATTAAAAATTTTGTTAAAAAAGTTCAGTAAATTATAAAGCTCTAGCTCCAAACTTTTAGAGCGTCAATAACAATAGTTCATCAGGAATTAAACTATCGGGTTTAAATGCACAATTCGGAGAACCAAACGAAAGTGCAGACTATTTCAAAGAAGGTAGTTAAAACAACCAAATATTTTATAATTGAATATTAGTCTTTATGACTTTATTTTATTACATGAAAAACTCGTTAATAAATAAAAAGATTTTACAAATATATATAGGTCAGGTCAGGTTTTCCTGCTACTGGTAACATGTAACCCAGTACAACCTGCTCCATGTCCTGCTGCCTTGTAGGATACGCTTTTTTAGGCAAAGGCTAGGAGAAGTTAACTCCGAATTAAATCACCCCCTGCCTTGGGGCTCTTGGTTGAGTAAAGGCTAGAGATGGTGTCTCGATAAAAATACTCATCTTGGGCAGATGTTACATGCATCCAGCTGCTGTCTTGTAGAAGGCCTCCTAGGCAAAGACTTAAGGGGTAAACAGATTCTATCTGTTGACCAGCCTCGCACCCCTTCCTCATCTATTAGGCTGGCGCAGATGTATTTTTAATACATTGTTTCCAGTTTAGGATGTTGAACGCTGGATCTTCTTGACTCAATGCGTGGGTATTGCTTGTGTCTCTATTTTTATGACTGGGCAACTCATTCTATTATCTCCTAATGAGGGTACAGCTCTAAAACTCAGTTTTATGGTTCTGAGGCCGGCTGGTAGTCAGGTTTCCCGAACTCTGTGGTAGCTCTCAGAGAGGCTGATTCCATCAACAGCCGAAAAATATCAGAGTACTAACAGTGCCATGTTGCGCATGGATGGTGTCCCTGTTTGTACTTTTGGTGTGCATTGCAGAGGCCACATTTGGAGCCCTTTGCTACGGCTTAGGGTTTATTAATAGTAATGAGGCTATTGCTTAGTTGTTAAATAGTGTACTGAGTACTATCTATACTTGAGTCAAGTTCTTTATAAATTTAAAATGACTAAAGTACCTAAAACTAATAAACACAAAAAACCATCGTCATCACCAAGTTCTCTAAACCTATCATTTACTAATATTCGTGGTCTTCGAAGTAACTTTTCTTCTGTTGAGTCTTATCTCTTGCAAAGTTCACCAGACCTACTTGCTCTTTGTGAGACTAATTTGAGTTCGGCTGTCCCATCTTGTGATCTTAGTGTTGATGGTTATCTTCCTTTAATTCGTAAAGACTCCAATAATCACATGCTTGGCCTGGGCATCTACATTCGTAAGAACTCACCCATTTGTCGTGAAACTAGGTTTGAATCTACAGACTATTCATTTATGTGCTTTCGTTTAGCACAACTTCACTCTATCGCCTTTCTCTTTGTTCTATATCGCTCTCCTTCATCCCAAGATTGCACTATTCTTGATGTTATTTCTGATCAAATTGACCAAGCCCTCTCTCTTTATCCATCGGCCAATATCGTCGTTGTTGGTGACTTTAATGCCCATCACACCGATTGGCTTGGCTCTAGTGTCAGTGACTCTGCTGGCGTTAAGGCCCTCAACTTTTGCCTTTCTCAATCTCTAACTCAAATAGTCAACTTTCCAACTCGTTTTCCAGACAACCCTAATCATTTACCTTCTCTACTCGACTTATGTCTTGTTTTGGATCCTAGTCAGTGCTCAATTTCTCCACATTCACCCTTAGGTACTTCTGATCACGGTTTGATCTCTCTAAAACTATTATCAAATTCTTCTACTTCATCAGAATCCCCCTATCATCGTACCACATACAACTACCTTAAAGCTGACTGGGACTCTTTCCGTGATTTTCTTCGTGATGGCCCTTGGGTAGAAATCTTTCGTCTTCCTGCTGACAAATGTGCTTCTTACATAACTTCGTGGATTCAGGCTGGCATGGAATCTTTTATTCCCTCTCGACGATTCCAGGTCAAGCCTCACTCTTCTCCTTGGTTTTCCTCACATTGCGCTGCAGCAATTTCTAATCTAAACCGTTACTTCCATATCTATCAGCAAAACAATTCTCCAGAAAACAGACATCTGTTCACTATCGCCAGAAACCATTGTAAAAAGGTTTTGTCTGACGCCAAAACTCGCTATTCCCAGGTCATTAAATCTCGTATCTCATCACAAAAATTAGGCTCTCGAGACTTCTGGAGAATCTTTAACAGTATCAATAATAAGGGCAAATCTGTTATTCCTTCTCTCTTGTATGGTTCAGACTTTGTCACCTCACCTAAAGACAAAGCTGAATTGTTTGCAAAGAACTTTTCATCAATATCATCTCTTGATTCCACTAGTTGCGTTTTACCTGACATAGCCGTCAAACAGGTTGATCCCTTGCTTGACATTCGCATCACTTCAGCTTCTGTATCTAAAGTAATTTCCTCCTTAGACTCTTCAACAGCTTGTGGTCCTGACAACATTCCTGTTGTAGTCTTGCAGAGGTGTTCTCCGGAGCTTTCATCCATACTTTCTAAACTATTTAACAAATGCTTATCAGAGTCTTGTTTTCCATCATGCTGGAAAGCAGCATCTGTTATCCCTATTTTCAAAAATTCCGGAGAGCGATCTGATTCATCTAACTACCGTCCCATTAGTCTTCTTCCTGTCATAAGCAAAGTTTTTGAATCTTTAATCAACAAACACTTAATCTCTCATCTTGAATCAAATAACTTACTTTCTGATCATCAATATGGATTTCGGTCTTCTCGTTCTACAGCTGATGTGCTAACAGTAATAACCGATAGGTTTTACCGTGCATTAGATAGAGGTGGAGAGGTTAACGCTATCGCACTTGACATTTCTAAAGCTTTTGATAAAGTTTGGCATGCTGGTCTTCTCCATAAGCTTTCTTCTTATGGTGTATCTGGTAACGTCTTTAAGATTATTGAGTCCTTTCTTTCCAATCGTAGTATAAAAGTTGTCCTTGATGGACAACACTCTTCTTCACATCCTGTAACTTCAGGGGTTCCTCAAGGTTCAATCCTTGGCCCTATACTCTTTTTAATTTACATTAACGATCTTCCAGATATTCTCACATCTAAGGTGGCATTATTCGCTGACGACACTACCATTTACTCTTGTCATGATAAGAAGCCTACACTCTCTGATTGCTTGGAGGGGGTATCTGAGCTTGAAAAGGATCTCACTTTTGCTACAGCATGGGGCTCACAGTGGCTGGTGAACTTTAATTCAGATAAAACTCGAATATTGGCCGAATAAAAAGAATAAATTTTATTCGGCCAATCGTTATCGTAATAATTTAGATCTTCCTATATTTATGAATGGTAATGTACTAGATGAGTCATCTACCATTCATCTTCTAGGATTAACTCTTACTTCTGATCTTTCTTTTAAACCGTATATCAAATCCATTGCAAAATTAGCATCTGCTAAGGTTGCATCTCTTTATCGAGCTCGACACTTTCTTACTCCAGATTCTATTCTCTATCTCTATAAATCTCAAATCCGTCCCTGTATGGAATACTGTTGCCATATCTGGGGCGGATCTTCTAATGATGCTCTTTCTCTTTTAGACAAGGTGCAAAAACGAATTGTAAACATAGTTGGACCTGCTCTGGCAGCCAATCTCCAACCTTTGTCACATCGTCGTAATGTTGCTTCTCTTTCTCTTTTCTACAAATACTATAATGGGCACTGCTCTAAAGAGCTAGCGTCCCTTGTGCCATCTACTAAAATTCATTCTCGTGTTACTCGCCATTCAATTAAGTCTCATCCTTTTTCTGTGACTGTTCCTAAGTGCTTCAAAAACTCTTATTGTTCTAGTTTTTTTCCTCGAACATCAGTTCTTTGGAATTCGCTTCCTTCATCTTGCTTTCCTGATTCATATAATTTGCAATCTTTTAAGTCATCAGTCAATCGTTATCTTGCTCTACAGATTTAGTCTTTTCTCTTCCAGTAACTTCCAACTCTTATAGTGGTGTCTTGCAGCCTTGTTGGAAGTGAAGATGTTAAAAAAAAAAAAAAAAAAAAAAAGATTGGAATAAGTCTTCATACACATCAGTGAAGTGTTCAACTACAGATAAGTCTCAAGGAAAAACGTGAGATAGAAAAAGGTTTCAGTGGAATGGAGAAATTTGCAAATTACATGAGTTTGTTAAGTATGACAAACAGTTCATTTAATTACTTACAAAAAAATGGCAATATGATAAAATCAAAGGAACTTCTTTCTATAAAAACAAAATATCACTACCAAAGTGGAGTCATGATATAATTAAGCCTATATTTTTGATTTATTAGCTGATACCTAGTTATTAAAATGTCTCCATGGGGAAACTCAAAATGCTAATGAATGTTTTAATTCATTACTGTGACAAAAGTGTCCAAAATCAGTTTTTGTTACCAGAGAGGTTTTTGAAATGGCAGTATACTCTGCAGTCTTACATATTAATGATGGAGGAAATGGTATTAGAAAAGTTTTATCATCATTTGGATGTGATGGTTTTGTAACAGCCACTAAAACTCAGAAACAAGAAATTCTTCGAATAACATGTATGGAACACAAATCTCGTCAACCTATTAAAGAACGTAGGAAAACTTTAAAAACAATAAAAAAATGTATCTTGATATTGAAAACCAAAAGAAACAACTGGGATATGAAGGGGGTTTTTGACGCGTTTGATATGAAGGGGGTTTTTGATCCGTTTGTTCAACTTGTAATTGTCTAAAACTATAAAAATAATTTTAAAACTTGATTTACTTGATTTTTAGTTTTTACAACTTTTCAAAGGTTCAAAACATTGTAATTTTAGTTAAAACACCTGCTTTTGACTTGAAATCTTTACAATTTGTTCTTTATAGTTAAGAGATTCATTTATGCCATGGATTTATAATACTGATAATGATGTAACTATTTTTAGTTGTCCTGTGATGAAATTTTCATTTTTTTACACTAAAGTATACAAAAAAGTATGAATAATCGAGGCAAATTAGTTTCAACTTTTTTTTTTCAATTTTTAAATATATATTTTATTATTTAAAGAAAAAAATTATCTTGGTAGAGGTTATTTTTATCAAAAGAAATTTCTTATAGGTGAACCACCTTTGGTTCTTATTTTCTAAGGGTTAGAAAATAAAAATTACTTATGCTTGAAATTTTGCCAAAAGTAACAAAAGTTCTTTCCACTTTTTATTAGATTTGTCAAAATTTTCTTTTCTCACCTCATGTCATAGTTGTTGGTTACTTTATTTAAAATAAAAACAAAAAATTTGATTTATGTAAAAATAAAAAATATAAATATAGTTTTACACGCATATTTTCTTTTTTTATGCATAAAAAAATGCATTAAACAAATAATTACTTGATATTCAAACAAATAAATACTTAACATTCATACAACAACTGTCAAGATTTTATCAATTTAAGCTTTTGTTTCAATGGTTTAAAAATAAAAGTTTATTAATAATTTTTAGCGAGATGCAACTTCCATGGTTTAGTATTGCAAAGCGTGAAGTTCAATTGAGAGAAGCTAAAGAAAAGTTGATGAAGAAGAAAAAGAAATCCTTTCTTGTCTAAAGATATTAACTACTGTCTAAAGATAATAATTACTGAAATATAAATTTATTTTATACATATATATATATATATATATATATATATATATATATATATATATATATATATATATATATATATATATATATATATATATATATATATATATGTCTTGTATTTATGTCTTTGAAATGAGTTCATATTTTGCCTGACTTTAGAGCAAGGTGTGTGTTAGGTGTTTAGTAAGCATTTTATTATGTGTAGTAAGTTGCATATTTTATTTGTATATACGTTGTTTTTTTTAATCATATCGTTACAGTGAACACTGAAAACCTGACTTGAACCAAATTGAATTTTTTTTAGAGCTTCTGATAATTACAAATACGCGTTGTTTTATTGTTCTTTTACTTAGATCGAAAAAATAGCAGAAGAAACAAATACGTTTAATATATAGTCCGTAAACGTCATACTCCTTATTTCTTGCTAAAATATATTACTGTATATTAGGGCTCCCACTACTCCTTAAAAACCTTAAATATCCTTAAAAAATAAAAAACTCCTTAAATGTCCTTAAAATTTGACTGCACTCATTAATTTTTTCTTATTTTTTTTTTTTAATCATCTAGGAAGTTTTACTTAAGTGAATTGATTATACTTATTAATAAAGAAGAAAATATATAGTTCTTTGATAGCTTACAAATCTATATTTTTAGTAAATATATTTTTATATATATTATAAAGTAATATTAATATTATAAAGTAATATTATAAATAAAATATAATATATATATAAAGTAATATATTATTTTATAATAATTTCTCTGTTTATATTTAAAGTTTATTGAAAAAAATAAGATTCTGTTTTTAATATAATCATTTTCTCCTTAATTCTCCTTATTTTTTCTTTCAAAAAATTTTTGTTCGCAACCAAATCTCCTTAAATATTAGAAAAATATATCCTTAAATCTCCTTAAAATCCTTACTTTTAGCCTCAGATTTAATAGTGGGAACCCTGTATATATATATATATATATATATATATATATATATATATATATATATATATATATATATATATATATATATATATATATATATATATATATATATATATATATATATATATATATATATATTATATAACTAGATGTCTAACTTCGATCCGAAAAGTGAAGCCGCTTTTTGCCCATTTTAACAAATGGCGAATTAAATTTGTAAACAAATATTTTTAATTTTTCTTTTCTTAAATGAAGTAAATATATTTTAAATTTAAATGCTATTTATGTAAAAGTGTTAAACGGAAGTTATAATACTTGTAAAATAGTTATTGTAATAATTAATTAATATAATAATTGTAAAATACTTGTAAAATAGTTCATGATTCCTTAATTTATTTTCGATTAAAAAGGGATTAAAGTTTTGAATAGAAAAGTAAAACGACAGACGCTTTTAAAGCATTTTTATGAATTAAAATACTTTTTAACAAGCATAAACTCATAAAAAAACTTTTATAAGTATTTTATAATTATTAAAATTTGTTTTTGAATTAACTTTAATTTATTGGGAACTTTTGACTTGCATTTTTATCTTTTATTCCACACTTCGCCTTCCTTTTTACAAATGGCGGACTATTGTTATAAACAAAAAAAGCCGCTTCATTTTTTGCTTAATAAAATCCCGCAAATTAGACGTTTAGTTTATATAATATATCATTGATATATATATATATATATATATATATATATATATATATATATATATATATATATATATATATATATATATATATATCATTGATATATATATATATATATATATCATTGATATATATATATATATATACATTAACAAAAAATTTTAAGTTTTCTTGACTGACTTTAGGAAATTCGCGAAAAGTCAAATGAAATATTATCTCGTTTTAAAGAGTCGCAGTGAGTTTTCTGAATCTAATAGCCTTAGGGGTCGTCCATAATACGTACGCTCTTTTTTTGTCCACCCACCCCCTCCCCTGTATTTTACAATACGCTTTTTTGAGTACTCTCCACCTCCCTAAAAGTAACTACGCTTTTAACCTATTTATCAAACATTTTATGATATTTTTTTTAATTTAGTGTCTCCTTTCTTTCATAATTGATCCACTGCCCTCTCATCTCATATAGAACATTTGCAAACCCCCTCTTCCCTCCGAGCGTACGTACTTTATGGACGATGCCTTACTGAAACTAAATCAAAAAGCCCAATACCCAAAAACTTCAATCACATATTAAGTGTAAAAATGAAACACGAAGATATTTCTACTGTAAAAGAATTATCAAGATCTGGAATTCTCTACCTGATTATATTGTCCACTTAGTCTTTGTTCAAATCAAATTTAAAAAAGTACAATGTTCATCACCGTTGCACACTATTTTAAGTAGTTTTTTTTTTTTTTTTTTTTTTTTTTTTTCAGTGTTACATAAGAGTAAGATTTTGATATTACCTGTATCATCTTTTTGTATTTCTTATTTTTGAATGCAAAAATAAAATAAAAAGCCGCCAGTTACTAAAATTCTATGAGAGTTATAATTTTTAGCTTAGTTTTTTCAAATAACTTTACAAAATAAATCTGCGTTTTTGCTTTGCTAACTATTTTTTGTAAACATTTTATTACCAATAAAATACTTTTATTAAGTAATATGTAATTAAGAATATCTCATGCGTTTGAAAATATTTTAATTGATATGCAAGTTCTGTTTAATAATATGGTAGGGTGGGGTAATGTGGGTCTAATCAACATTTATCAGTTTTTCAGTCATAAGGTTTTAGGTAGAAGTTTTTTTTTCTTAATGTTTTAGGTTAAAACAGCTCTCTAAATTGTCTAAATAATGTTTAAGGTTATAACAGCTCTCTAAATTGTCTAAATAATGTTTTAGGTTATAACAGCTCTCTAAATTTTCTAACTAATGTTTTAGGTTATAACAACTCTCTAAATTGTCTAAATAATGTTTCAGGTTAAAACAGCTCTCTAAATTTTAATTATTAGCTTACTAGGCAAATTCTTCAGAATATTTTTTATTCAAAATGGCACATACATTTAAAGAGAGATTTTTATCGAAAACCTTCAGAAAACTTCAGAAAAAAGGTATTAAAAACGAGGTCTAACACATAGAAAATGTTTTATCTCGAAGAAAAATTACCAGATAATTAAGTTCAATTAATCTTAAGACGGAATGATGCATAGTTTTTTAAATAAGCTACATTTTTGGGTGGGGTAATCTAATGCTTATACAAAAATAAATACTTTTAAAATGAAAATTACTATAAATTAGAAGTCTTATTTAAATTAGAAGTAAATGTTTCTGAGTTCATTTTTCTGGAGTCATATTGTTATGGATTCCTTTAGATGGTCATTAAAAATGTAAAATTTCAATTAAAACTAGTAGATAATGCAACGTAGCAGTTTTGAAGGATTGCAGAATGGTTTTTATTATATAAGCATGCTGTTTTTGTAAGATAATGAATCTCTAATATATAACATAAAAAAATTTGGATAATTTTCT
The DNA here is from genome assembly GCF_022113875.1 of Hydra vulgaris. Lineage (NCBI taxonomy): Eukaryota > Metazoa > Cnidaria > Hydrozoa > Anthoathecata > Hydridae > Hydra > Hydra vulgaris. The sequence continues at coordinate 27,566,753 of NC_061162.1, read as the reverse complement.
ATTAAAGCTTCCGCTTTAAATTCTTCCTTAAACATAATTTCATCATGCTTTTGGCATTATAAGTACTTTGACTTTTAAAATTGAGTATCGTATCTTCAATTTAGAGAATTTATTTTATATATTAAGAAAAACCGTAAAAAAAACTATGAGAGTTGTACCATGACGGTCCACAGAATGCCAGAATTTTTTTTTCGTGGCCTATAGTCCCAAAAAAGCCAAATCTTCTAAACTTTTTTTTATTTCATTATTGAAACATAGGTGTTTTACTCCACTTAAAAATGGAAAAGTTTAATTACTAGAGATGAAGGCAAGCTGCTAGAACCATTCATAATGGCATTAATATTGTTAAATTTTTGCAAAGTTTTTTTTTTCAAAAATACTTATCCTCAAAATTTACATAACTTTTTTCAATTAAAAAAGCTTTTTATTTTAAATAAACATATTAACTTAGTGCTTATAAAAAGTATGTTTTAGTTACTTGCATTTAATTTATTCATAATGTCTTAGAATTGTTGGTATTTTAAAGGTGTTTTTCTAAATTTCCTCATCTTCCTTTTTCTAAATGCCACTCGAAGTAAATACGTAAAAATTGAACATTTAAGTATTCGATTCCAACTAAATGCCGCTCTCTTGAAATTGGAATTAATGATATTTAGGAAGTATAACAGTTGTTTAAATAAAATCAGCTTAGCGATATTTTAGACTTAAAATCGATTTTGAAATTTCAAGATTTTCGACTAATTTAATTCTTATTTTACAATGCATTGTGACGTAAAAAATTTATTTGTCTGGAAAGTTGAGGTTTATATGATACTATAAGTTTATATGAAAACTAGTTAGTTGATAATTGCAGCGATTTGATTGCAATTATGTTTCGAAAGTAATAAAATTATTTGAATAAATTTCCACTAAATTATAGATATTTAAATTTTCTCTTTAAGTAGCATTATTAAAACTCTTATGTTATAAATAATCAAGTTATCTTTTAAAAATGTTTAATAACATAACTTCGGCTTGAAGTATTTGAAAAAAATAAAGACACTATTTCATCACAAACTACTTCAAGACAAATCGTAATCAGTATAATAGTATGATCAAAATTTAGCAAAAATATTTTCGAAATAAGAGCAAATTTTTAAGTGGCGAACGATTTTAGCTTCATAATAAGATTTTGTCTTTAATTAATCAGCAAGCTAGCGAACAATAATCACAAACCGACGATTTAAATGTTTCTTGTTTAAATAAACAGTCATTAGAGAGACCATGTCAGAAATACGAAGATATGTCCTACCAAAGTAAACGTCGTCACGCATTCATATTGTTAGTAAATCATGATCATGATAAAATCTTACAAGCAGCAGAAATGGGGTTTAAAAAAAGCGATATAGTTTGCTGTATGTATTTAAAGAATGTTTATCAAATACAGATTCGGCAAATCAAATTAAATGTTTTATTCAGGACAAAACAAGCAAATTGTCCTTAATACGTCACTAGAGGGATTAGCATTAATAACAGATATGAATTTATCGAAGACGAAATATCAAGCTTTGCGAAATAACATAATTATAGAGATGGCACTTTTACTTACTTTTTTTTTTTTACTTACACGAGTAAGTAAATTTTTTTGAAAAAGTTTATTATGTAAGTAATTGTCACCGTTCAAATTAAATTTACATTTACAAAAAAGAAATTAATTTTTATGAAACGACTTTTACTTTACGAAGTAAGTTTTTTTTACTTTCAAAAGTAACTTTTGTAAAAAAAGATTACTTCAAAAAGTAATTTACTTTTACAAGTAAAAGTAAGTCTCATAAAAAGCAATTTACTTTTACATATATATATTTACATTACATTTTACTTTTACATATATATATTTACATTACATATATATATTTACATTACATATATATATATATATATATATATATATATATATATATATATATATATATATATATATATATATATATATATATATATATATATATATATATATATATATATATATATATATATATATATATATGTATAAAAATAATTTATAAAAAAAATATTATATTACCGTAATTGTATAAAAAATATTTATATGAAAAAGATATAATAAAAGATATACATAAAAGTAATAGGCGATATACATAAAAGTAATAGGCGACCAAATATAAATAAAATTTACTTATAAAATAATATATAAATTGTCTATAAATATAATAAATTGTCATTATTTATTATTTAAGCAAAAAAAATTGTTGTAAAAAATAAATTATATAAAGAAAAAATTCTATTACATAAGCTTATATTTTATATAATTTTTAAAATAAACTAAAAATAATTGATATTATTTAAATTATTTAAGAGTAAATTTACTTATATTCTAAAATAAATTAGAGAGGATATTGTGCAACCGAGTGAAATGCAAAAAGTACAACTTACACTAAAGTAACAAAGCAACTAACATTTAGTTTTTGGCGACATTTTTTGTTAGCGGTTTTGGCTTTTTTTTCCTTTGTAAATTTTGATGTATCAGTATTTGGTTTATAGGCATCAAAATGTTGCCGTTTAAAACCACTCTTACTCCCGGTCCATGACTATATTGGGTAGTACTAGACTTTGTGGTGGTGGGTAGGTTTAAGCGGCGGTAATAAAATATTCTAAAGGAGCGTTTTTTTAAATTCTTAAATCACTTTAGATGTTGTAGCACTGAAGCTACTTCAAAAATAACCCCGGGCAACACATAATCTAAATCTATTTATGTTTTTAGCTATTAAAACTAGAGTAAAAGTACCACAAACCGGACAGTGCGTAAAACGCTTATCGAAAAAACTGAATATCTTCCCTAAAAATAAAGAAATTTGAAAAATTTAAAAAAGCTTTTAATTTTTACTGTGTGGAAAATTATAGATTTTATAAAAAAAGATATTTTTATCATTGCTTTAATAAGATATTTAAGTTCAAACAAAACCTAACCCTAAAAATCAAACTTTTTTTTTGGAAATTAGGTTCTTAGCATGAAAGATTTAAAAAATTTACAAACAAAGGAAGCTATTTTGTTGAAAATTTTCTGCTAATTTCAAAAATAGTTTTAGATTTTCATAATCTTTCTCCGTTAAAAAGTTATGACGGAAATAAGGTTTTCTTCAGTTTTCACCTTAAACCGGACGCAATAATTTTACCCTATAATCAATTAAAAGTTCATAGCTTAATCTGTTTATTATTTTTTTACTGTAATTGAATTTTTTTAATTATGTTTCAAAAGGGTGAAAACCTAATTTTTCATTTGTTTTAAAAGACTATTTTAAATCGTCTATCGTCATCTTTTTAAGATCTTTAAGTCAGCGTGGTAATTATTAACAACAACTCTTACCCAAATGAAAACTAACTTTTTTTAAAGAACTGTTCAAAAAATTTTAGTCTTGAATAGAGTAATAGAAGCATCATTGAAGCAACATAAGCTATTGAAAAGACACCATTGTAGCCACATAAGCTACTGATGGCGGACAGTTTACTTTCCATCTTCACTTTAAATTTTAAAGGAAATTCTTAAAAAAATAACAAATTATTTTAAAGGCACTATTTTATTTGAATATTTTAGAATATTACTTGGGCGGCTTTGCCACCAAAGTAACTGAAAAGAAGGCTGTTGCCAATAACCTTCTTTTCAGTAACTTAGGTCCCCAAGTAATAATAAAAGCTGTGTGCTCTATAATTTGTGGTGCACAGATCTTTTAGTCTATGCCCAATGGGAAAAAAGACGTCAAATAAACTTTTTTAAAAGTCTTATTTACGATGTTTTTAAGACGTCTTTTTTTAATCGATTATGCAAATTTAAAAGACATCTTTTTTCGACATCGAAAAGACGTCTTTTTTTATCTTAATCTTGTCATGAAAAAACATAAAAAATGCGTCTTTAATACGCCTTTTTTTAGTCAAATATGCACTTCTAAAAAAGTTTTTTTTCTCAGGGTCGGAACGACTTTTTTGTCATACTTTTTAGTATACTATAATATCCTATACACTATAGTATTCCTACTTTTTATATATGAAAAACCTTTTTTGTCAAATTAAAATGATAGTTCTACATACAAAGTATGACAAAAAGCTCTTTCTAATGCCGAGAAAAAAACTTCTTTTAGATGTTTGTGCAGCCGTGGCGCAGTGGTAGCGCACTTGCCTCAGAAACGTAAGATCCCAAGAAACCACAAGAAAAAAACAAACACAAAAGAAAAAAAAAAAAAAGATCCAGAAACGTCAGTTCAAACCCCACCTCTGGGCAAGTTTTGCGACATCGGTTGGGAAGAAGGTATGAACTTCCCATTAAATGCTCATCCGCGGTGCTCTGTGATAAGACCGTAAGGACTTCTTGGGGCACCTTAATCAACTTAAAAAAATATATATATATCAATATAAATAAGGAAGGATTTTCTACATCTTATATATGTATTATATACATATTATATATATATATATATATATATATATATATATATATATATATATATATATATGTGTATATATATATATATATATATATATATATATATATATATATATATATATATATATATATATATATATGTATGTATGTATATATATACCGGTTTTTACATCCATTTAAAACAATCATGACAACCATTTAAAACAACTATGATATTCCGTGACAATCAATTAAAACAATGTGATTTTCAATTAAAACAACCGTGATTTTCAATCAAAACGTTTAACGCATGCGCAATCTCAACATTCTATATTAATAAAAAAAAGGTTTTATTTATATATTTATTTATTTAAATTTATTTTTTATTAATAATATATTAATTTATTTTAACTTAATGGAATTATTTTAATATTAAATGGATGCCATATTTGTTTTAAATGGATGAAAAGGCGTACGCACATGTATACATATTTATTAAGCTTCAATTACCGGTTTTTACATCCATTTAAAACAATCATGACAACCATTTAAAACAACCATGACATTCATTTAAAACACCGCGACAATCAATTAAAACAATGTGATTTTCAATTAAAACAATTGTGATTTTCAATTAAAACATTTAACGTATGCGCAATCTCAACATTCTATATTATTTAAAAAAAAAGGTTTTCTTTATATTTTTTTTATTCGATTTAAAAAAAAAATTAAAATTTTATTTTATTTAAAATGTTTATTTTCCAATTACTGTCAAAGTATGTCATCTGACCTAAGACACTAATCATCATCAACATCTGACCTAAGATATGCATGCCTCACGCATTCTTGAAATTAGTTCATTTCTTCCAGCTGGGGCCGTATATCTTCGCTCGTTATTCTTAAGATAAAGAAAAATCTCTTCACACGGATTCAAGAATGGTGAATATGGTGGCAAATGTTTTATTTGAATATTCTGAGCCCTCATCTCAACATTATGATGGATTCTGACATTATCCATCACCAGGGTAAATTCTTCCTCTGTCCGCAAAACTCGTACGACTTCATCAATATATTCATAAAATAAAACTGTGTTGACACTGACAGCTTCGCAAAGAATAATATTTAAACCATTGACGGCCAATATCATCGAAACGTTACGCTGCCTAGGGCGAATGATTGGGTTTAGTGTTACTCCTCTTTTTGCCCATGAATGACTGCAAAACATGTGTAAATTAAATGGACTTTTAGCAATAAAAACCAGGGAGTATTGAACCAGGAAGTATTGAATTCGTTCGATCATACTTTCTTAATATTGATTGTATTGTGTTCCGATTAACTCCTGATAACGATAAAGCTTCAGATTGAGTTTTTCCTTGATCAAAGACTAGATTTACAACAAGATCTCGCATGTTTTGGGAAACGGAATTTTGCGGCATGAAGATTCAGATTGAGTTTTTCGCTGCAATGAAGTTTTAGATTGAATTTTTCTTTGATCAACGACCAATCTCAAAACAAATTTTCGCGTATTTTGGCAAACAGAATTTCGCTGCATGTTTTAATGAAAATCTAATATCCTCATGCGAAAAATGTTTTAATAGGAAATCATGGCTGTTTTAATTATCATCATGCATGTTTTAATTGAACATCATGGTTGTTTTGCCAATACAGTATATGTATAAAAAATATGGCTTTGCATCCATTTAAAACAAACGTGACATCCATTTAAATTTAATATAAATTCCATTAAATTAAAATAAATTAATATAATATTAATAAAAATAAATTTATATAATATTAGATAAATAAATATATAAAGAAGACCTTTTTTTTAAAAATAGTATAGAATGTTGAGATTGCGCATGCGTTAAATGTTTTAAATGAAAATCACGATTGTTTTAATTGAAAATCAAAAGCGTTTTTTAGATGAATGTCATGGTTGTTTTAAATGGTTGTCATGATTGTTTTAAATGGATGTAAAAACCGGTAGTATTAAAAATATAAAATATAGCTAATGTAGTTCACTAAAAGTCTATATGAAGGATGTTAATGACTAATAGTTTAATTATTTTTTAACCCTTACAGTATGTGAAAGTGTCTAACTTCACTTTTCACATACACGCTTAAAAATAGTGTTGAGCCGTAAGCTACATTATGTCGCGTAGAATACAACAATGAGTGTCGATGCCGGCTACACCAACACTATGTGGCTTTAAAAGCCACACTCAGTGTTGCATTTGTAAGGCTACATAAAATGTAGACTTGGAAGCCACACTTTAATGCGACACTTTTGTAGAAATTTTTTCGACATAATTGTTGCATTTAATCAATGGCTGTATATATACGCTCTTTTTGCGCGACAAAACTGTTGTAAAAAAACCTCAAAATTAGTGTTGCGCTAAATGCAACACTATAGTTTATACACTAATCTGTGCTTTTCTAGACGTTATAAATGTTTTGATTTTGTTGTAAGTATATTTATGCGTGATTTATTCTGCCCATTTAGGTCTTTACGTACTATGTATATAACCGGGCGCAATTAAATAATTCAAATAAAGAATGTTATTTATATCATATACTAAATTACACATTGTCATTTAGAGTCATATACTAAATTACACATGTATATTATATTGGCTTACAAGAAATAACGGAACGATATCACAAAAAAATAATAAAAACTGAAATATAAATTTTATTTTAATTCCGAGTCAATGCATTGTTATAGTATTTCTTCAAAGTATATAAACTCAGTTTAAAATCAAACTCAATTCAGTGAATATGAAGTCTTAAAACATTTATATGCAAAAGCGATATGAAAAATAGATATCGCCATCAGAGAAGAACACATTTTGTGTTTTTTTTTTGTCCATTATCAATAAATATTCAGGAGTGTGTGTTTCATAAATATACCACAACAATAAAATTTTAGCAAATATTTAAATAATTAGTCGAACTTTCTGGAAGAAAGTCTTCGCAAATTAAAATTTAAAACTTGATTTTCTTGGAAACACAAAAAAAGACATACGGCCTCTTGGTTCTCGGCTGACGATATTACAAAAATAAACAAGAAAGTGTTGAAAATACTTTTTCGTTTCACAAACATATTGCTTAATTTAATCTTAAACTTTTGGCAATACTTTCTTTAAAAGGAATTGACGATAATTCTTTTGCTGTTTATTCTAAGCAAATTTCTCATCAATCCATATACACAAATAAGTTAATGAGGAAGATTGACATTAAATACATAATAAGAGACTAGCAGCAACTCAAAAGCAAATCTAATACTCGGTATGGCTTCCAACCGTATAGCTGTATTATCGACTTATAATTAGAGTTATAATTAGAACTATAAATAGAGTCCCGCTACACTTGAATAAAATCGGTAGAAAAACTTTCTCCTTCTTTAATAACTCAAGGGAGCTTTCAAGACCGAGGTGTACCTAAATGTTCAAGTAAATTTTAAAAATGCAGAAAATACAAAGCTCAAAAAAGTAATACTTTTTGATTAGAAACCTATTAAAATGCGAAATAAAATATTTAAAAAATTTCTTAAAGCAAAGAATCCTAATAACAAACTCAATCTAGAAAAATCTTATAAAACATATAGAAACTTACTTGTTACTCTCATCCGTCGTAGTAAAAAGAACCATTACTCTAAGTTCTTCTCTGACAATGCCAAAAATTTGAAATCTACATGGAATGGTATTAAGAACCTTTTAAACATTAGTTCGAGAGTTAACTCATTTCCTTCATGCCTATCTTCTACCAACTCCATGATATACAACCCCATTAAAATTTTGGAATCTTTTAATTCATTCTTTGTTTCAGTTCCGGAAGATTTACAGAATAGGATCCACTCATCCAATACTGACTTTAATAAATATTTTAAAAATCCTAATCTTAATTCAATGTTCATAAAACCTACAGACAAAAACGAAGTATTATCGATTATTCATTCTCTTAATGACAGCAAGGCTTCTGGACCTAACAGCATTCCAATACCTATTTTTAAAGCTCTTGCAAATGATATCTCTCCTGTACTTTCTGAACTATTTAATCTGTCATTCACAACCGGTGTATTCCCTGATATTTTAAAAACTGCTTCTGATATCCCAATTCATAAAAAAGACTCAAAGCTTGAATGTAATAACTACAGACCAATTTCATTATTATCAAATGTCAGCAAACATTTAGAAAAACTTATGTATTCTCGTATTTACAACTTTTTAAATAATTCTGCTTATTTTCATATTCGACAATTTGGGTTTCGCTCTAATCACTCCACTTCTCACGCTCTTATTAGCATTACTGAAATGATTCGTGGTGCAATTGACAGTGGTTCTTTTGCTTGTGGTGTATTCATAGATCTTCAAAAAGCTTTTGATACAGTTAATCACAACATTCTAATAAAAAAGTTAAACTACTACGGAATACGTGGTATTGCTAATCATTGGTTTTCTTCATATATTACGGATCGCACTCAGTTTGTTTTAATTAATGGATTTGAATCCACACATAAAGTTATTAAATATGGCGTTCCACAAGGTTCCGTTCTTGGACCGTTGTTGTTCTTATTATATATAAATGATTTACCTTGTTCATTAAAAAATTCTATGATACATCATTATGCTGACGATACCAATCTTTTATATATCAACAAATCCCTCACGACTGTTTGTAAAAAAGTTAATCAAGATCTTCATCGCTTAATACATTACTTTTTTATTCCCCTCAAAAAACTATTGATCATATTAAAATTAACGGTAAAAAACTTTTTCCATCATAATATATAAAATCTTGGAATATATCTTGATAAAAACCTATCTTGGTATAATCAACTGTATCATCTAAAAAAAAAACTTACACGAGCTAACAGTATGCTTTCTCTAATTCGTTACTATGTTCCTATCCAAACTCTTCTGTGATTTGAATGAATGATTTATTTTTCTTTATTCTCTTCTCACTTTTGCTATTGTTGTATTGTTTGGATCAAAAAATAAACTTTTTACTTAATAACATTGCTAGTTTACAACGCGCATCTATTAGAATAATGACGTTTTCCCCAATGAGATCTGATATCGAAAACAAATTTTCCGAACTAAAGATCCTAAAACTCCACAATCTTGTAAAGTTTTGCAATTGTCTTTTTGTGTTTGACTTTCTCCAAAATAAACTACCAAGCCCTTTTTCAAATTTTTTTTATTAAAACAAACGAAGTTCATAATCATCACACCAGGAATACAGAAAATAGTAAGCTATACTATTCTTTTTTCAACACAATCAAATATGGTAAGTTTTCCATAAAACAACAATGTATTTCTCAATGGAACCAGTGTATTCCTGCATTAATAAAAAAGTAAAAAAAAAAATATCCACTTGTTACGAATTTTTTACTGCTCAACAGAATTTAATTTAAAAATATATTGTTGGAGTGTATTTCTTTATAATTTCTCTCTGTACTGTAGTTGTCTTCAATATATAATCTCTTTAACGAACAAGTGGTTTGATTTTTATTTTTATTATTTACCAATCTTATATTTATTTATTATTGTGTTATTAATGTTACATTTTATGTTATTATTTTTTTTGTTTTGTTTCTTTTTTTTTTATTTTATTTATTTATTTTTTCGTGAAATTTTCATGTTTTTTAGGTGTCACTCCATTGACTAGTTTGTAACTATATGAGTGACTGAACCAATTTATATTAATTTACGATGAAATTTGTAAATTTTATTGATATGGTTGAATAAAAAAAAATTAAATAAAAAAAAAAATGTATAATACTACTTTCAAACTTACTCTTAAACAATAATAGAGTGGAATCTGCTCTAATGTCATTGAAAACTGATAAAGCAGCATTACCAATATCATCGCTCAAAATAACAGCCGATCAATGATCAGCAATGTTTGAAGAAATTTCGAAAAATTCAAGGAAAAATAACCTATTTTTGTGAAATAATTACATTTGATTGGCAAGCTTTGAAAAACTATTTCGAGCGATGCAATATAGGAAACTAATGATTATGAAATATTGTTAACAGAAACAATTACTTCAGGTGTAATATAATAAGGAACACTGCTGCTTGTTCACAATGAAGAAACTAACAAATGATCAATATATTCTATTGTTTTTTCAGGACAAGTGTAAACTTGATAAGTAGAATTCTCTGGGAAACTAGGCAATGAATATTCTGAAAAAATAAGGCAATAAACCGTTACGATTATCATTTAATGGAATACTATATATTTTGGCTCAGGATTTTTATCAATGAAATCATTATCAATATTATAGTAACATTTTACATGTCTAATTAGCGACATGAAAGCTATGCAGGTACATTTACAGCCATTCTGTAAACATTTAATTGGATAAACAATTTCGCCAATACTATTATGACATTGTAGATGATTTTGAAAAAAAATCAATAGTTTCGAAAAAGTACCACATATATAGCAAATAAACATTTTAATAACTTTTATCAGATAAAAATATATATATATATATATATATATATATATATATATATATATATATATATATATATATATATATATATATATATATATGTATATATATGTGTGTATATATATATATATATATATATATATATATATATATATATATATATATATATATATATATATATATATATATATATATATATATATATATTATAGCACTATAAATCATAGTTTCCATTGTGCATTTATTGCATATATTAATATAATTTTATTAGAGTGCTTTTATAGGTATGATAAAATTATTTCATACATTATTTCAACATTCAACATGACTAAAAATCATAATCATAACTAATAAAAATCATTATTGAATGATATATCATGCAATAATGATTTTTACTAGTTATCTTAGCAAAAAAAAAGATATGTACATAATGTAAAGTATACCTTTATGGTATACATATATATCTAGTTGTTAACATGTGATAACTGAAATAGTTGTTGTTCATATAACTAAAATGCTGCTATTTTAACTAAAATGACACCATTAACCTATTTATTTAATTATATTTATGTATTAAATATTTTCCATTTTGTTATAACATAAAAAAATTAACTTTAACAACATTAACGTTTAACGTTAACAATATTATTTAACAATATTATTTACAGTTATGTTAACATTACATTGTGTTATGTTAACAGTTTACCAGTTAACTGGTAATGTTATGTGATTTTATTTAAACCTATATTTTACACATTTTTTTTAGACTAATGTTATTATTTTATATAATTAATGTTATTATGTCATAATTTTTATAACTTCATAATAATGTTGTTAACGTAACTAAAATAATTGTATTAACATAACTAGTTATGTTAATCCAATTTATATAAAATAATAACATTAGTCTAATTAAATAAAGTCACACAACTAATTCATGTAGCCAATCGATGGATGGATGCGTTATTGATGGCCTGGATAAAACTTTCAGACAACTTTGCCTCCGGGCCCTTACAAAGGTCCGTACCCAATGATGAACTGATGCGTTCGCGCAGGTTCAGACATTACCATTTTTTAGGGCTGTTGATGCGACGGCCCATTCATTTTATAAACTGTATTACCGTAATACTATGTATGGTAATTCATATTCATAGTAAAACTACTCCGGATTGTGAGAATATTCACGATCCTAAACCTTTGTAAATAAATAAGAAGTGATTGACGGTTAAAACAAATGTTTTTATTTCAAAAAAAACCCTGACATTTCGACTCAAAATACGTACAGGCTAGTGGTTATAGTCAAAATTCGATGGTTTGGATGGTTTAATTAATTTTTCGACCGGTTTAATTAAATTCGACTCTTTTGATGACGCTGCCAAAAAGCCACAGAGAATAGCCGAATTTTAATTTCGACTGGTTAACGGACTTGGACAATGTATTTTTGTCTTTCTACTAAAAATAGTGGCATACCCGTATAATAGCCAAAAACATTTTCGACTGTTTGTATTCTTTGCCAATACGTATTTCGATGATTTAACAAGTCCACCAATTCTTCAGAAAAAATTCGACTCAAATCAGTTATTTGTCATTCGTTTGTTTAACAGATAGTGGCAGAATTCGACTAAAACACAGAAATTGACAAAATTTAGGGTATCGACTATTTTTTGGACTGTACAAAATTCGTGTATTAAACAGATTATGACAAAATTTAGAAGAATTCTACTATTATTAGTGGCAACCAGTGAATAATAGTAGACATGTTATTTTTTACAGTTAAAATGACTTTCGACTGGAATCGGAAAGTGTTTCTTCTATTTTCGGGTTTTGGGATCGACTAATCGTCGGAATTGGTCTTTCGGTTATTTGACGCGCTCCCCATGTAGTTATGTACTTCAAACCGAAGGTCTTACCTAATTTTTAACAACTGAAAATCGATATTTTCCTCGCATACCATATTTAATACGATATTACTAAAACATTACAAACCAAATATTTGTTTATGAAAAAGTTAACTATGTATGTGTTTAAAATAACCATGCAGCAATAAAAGTTACACTAAAATTTTCAATAAAACTGTAAATGGTTCATAAAAAAACATGTCGCCAGAAACATGATTCTAGCCTCTTTTCCGAATAATTTGATACGAGAATCCAAGAAAGTGCAACACAAAGTGTGGCTTTTTTTACGCCTATAATGAAGTTTAATTTCATAATTACAAGTGTGGCTTTAAAGCGCACAAGTGTAGCCTTGAAGTACACAATTTGTGTAGCCAAAAAGACGCTACACTAAGTGTCGTGTTCAGAGGCGTACTGAGGGGTGTTCGGCCCAGTAGGAAATCACGGTCACCGGCCCAAATAGAGGTGGCCTGAAGGGTGATTAGCCCCCCAAAAAATAAACACCCCCCCACCCAAAAAAAATCATAAATAAATATAATTAATTGTTATAAGGTACCTATAAATAGCATGTACAATTTAAATTAATTAGGTTAAATACGTACTTTGGTATGTGTTATGTTACATACTGATACTATGGGTCTAGTTTCAACATTAAAAAACATGATAATCAACAATTAGACTCAAAACAATTTTTTTCATATAATATAATTCATAGATAGAGATAGGTGGCAAAGTTTAGTAATGTCAGCAAAATCTCTTAGAGAGTAGTCATGCCAGAGAATGAAGAAGAAGAATCATAATCCATACAAATTAATGCATTATTATTTATTATAGTTAAGAAAATACTTAAATTATATAAAACAAAACTTAAATGACAATTTTATATTGAAAACATTTTAGTCATTACTGTAGAACTAGCTTTTAAATATTCAATGACATTTGAAATTTCAATTTCATTGAGTAATTGTTTTTCAACACTCATAATTAAGAGTGCTTCTAAATTATCTTGACTTATATTGGCTCTGAGTCTTGTTTTAACAAGCTTAAGTTTGCTGAATGTCCTTTTGCAGTTGACTTCGGTGACTGACAAAGTAAGAAAAAACTCATATGAAGCACATAGTTGAGTATAAGCCGAGACATGCATGTTTAAATTGTATACAAGTTTGTATACACATTGTAAACAATTGTTAGTATCATGTATGCTGTTTTTGTTGTTGCCTAAAATCCAACATAAAGTTCAGTCAAAATAATATTTTAAATTATATATAGAACAATATATAAGCACAATTTTACTCACAAGAAAGTGCTGCATCATAATTCATATTTTCTTCATCATTATCTGTGTTTTCATCTGAATCAGTATCAAATTGACGGGATATTTGTTTAGTTCTTTCTGTTGTAGACATTTTTAACTTGGGATACATTTTAGAAAAATTATTTAGTTCTAAGCAAAGTTGTATGTGATCTAAATTTGCTAAATTGGCCAAGTGTTTTAAAGCTGTGTTTGGCATTTGTTCAATTTGTTTAAAATTTTTAGGTATCAAGTATTGAACATCCGCTATCAATTGATTGTTGTCGGTGAAGCGTTCATTTAAACTATTATTAATGTGATCAACTATTGATTGATAAGTTTCAACTCTGAACTTGTCTAATGGTAACTCTGGTGTTTCGTCTGCACATAGCTCATCATACATTCTTTTTTTTCTGCTTTGCCTAGTAATAGGTAAAGTACTTGGTACTAATAAATCATCCGGAAGATTCATACTATTAAGTCATTCATATTGTTGGAAAAATGTACAGAATTTTCTAAAATATTGTCAAAGGTTAAATGTCCAATTTCTTGTTTAACAGAATCTACCATACTCCAAGCTGATAATAAATCCATACATCTTGTCTGAAGATAACGTGACGTTGGCCCAATACTTTTAAAGATATTCAAAAATATATGAGCTGTGAGAATTATTTTAAAATTACATAAATTATCTAATAAAGAAGATGCTTTTGAACAAACTTTAGGTTCAAAATTTCTAGAAATAGAAATATGATGCAAAGCACTTACAACTGTAGGAAAAAGACATTTATCACCATCAAAAATCCAAAACAGTGCTTTTTCTCGCGACCACCATCGCGTATTGTTTTCTCCTATTTTTTGAAGTTTTTTCAATTTATTAGACCCCAAACTTGAATCAATTTCACTTAACCATATGTGCATACGTTTATAAGAATCACTAAAAATGTTGATAATCGATTCAAAAATCCAAACAGTTTTTTAGCTTCTACGCCTTTACAAGTATCACATACACATAAGTTAAGCACATGATTATAGCACCATATATAAACACTTTTTTGATTTTCTTGACTTTTAATTTTAGATTGTAGTCCTGAATACTTTTGAACATTTACTCCCCTCTCATATTAGCTGCTCCATCAAATGATTCACCAATAGTATGATTAAAATTAATGAAATGTTCAGAAAAAAGTTTTTTTAACATATCATAGTAGCCATTTCCTGATGCATCGACAACTTTTAATAAAGCAAATAACCTTTCTTTTACTTCTCCTTCATAAATGTACCGGATGCATACTGCTGCCTGATCTACAACACCAACATCTTGTGTACTATAAAATAAAATTTTATGTACTGTAATGTATTTTATGTACTTACATGTACTGTAAACTAAAATTTTGTTCACCTAATTCTAATTTAATTTTATCTCTTATCGATTTCACGATAGATAAAATAACTTTATTCACAGTAGTTTTAGACAATAAAGTTACAAGTGAACCCCTGCCACAAGAAATTAATGATTTTTTTTCCAAATTGTCTTTTCTGCGTTTGCTGTTTTTTATAGCCGCATTCAAATGTTTGTATGTAGCATCCCGTTTGGCTGTAAATTTAACCAACTCCAAAAAATTGCCTTTGTTTAAATTGTCTTCATCGTTCCACTTATACAGACTTTCAGAGTTTCTAGGACCTCTAAATGGTAAATTTTGACGACCAAGAAATTTAACTATTTCAAAAACTTCACTTATAACATTGATATTATCTTGTATTTGACTTTTTTTTAATGCCATTAAATTGTTATTAATACCAAATTCAACAGACTTATCATTTGACAATTGAATATAGGCTTCTACTGAATGCCTGTGTTTTAACGATTCTTCATGTATTTTAACAACTTCATGGATATGTTTAAAATTATTACACCCATTAGAAAATGTAGTAGGAGATGAACTGAATGCAATACAAAACGGACAGTATAAAGCTTTGAGTTCATTATCAATACAGAGGACTGATAACCACTTTCGTGAAATTTTTTTGCCATCTGATGTTTTTCTAAAATAGAGTTTTTATAAATCTAGTTGGATATTGCTGAAGAATGATGGCTGGATAGGATGTTTTTTGATGAAGTTTAATTTTTGGAGGATATCAGGATTTCTGTTTAGTTTGAATAATTCATCATTAGATGGCAAATGATACTCTAGAGATTCAGCTTCCTAAAATATAAGTTCAAATTAAATTAATAATAAAAACCTAAAAACCTAAATTAATAATAAAAACCTACTTTTAGCAATAAAATGCGTTTAATTTGTTTGTAAGATCAATATAATTAGCAGTTACTAGTTATTTAATATTAAAAACTTTACCAATACATTCTCTGTGGCTGGGCATATCTGATTTATAGAAATGGATGAATTTAAATCAATATCAATATCTCTTGTTAAATCACCTTCATGTAGATGATTCTTATGAAGTATTGCAGTAGAATTACTATCACACTAAAATTTGAACAAATATACTTTTGTACATAATTTGTATAATCGATAACATTCTTATAATATTGTATATTAATGGTGTACAAAATAATATTGTAGATAGACACCTTTTTTAATAATATAATATTGAAAATCTTACCAATAAATTCTCTGTGGCTGTGTCTACCTGATTTATAATAATGGATGAATTTAAAGTAATATCAACGTCACTTGTTAAATCACTTTCATACAGATGATTCTTTTGAATTATAGCAGTAGAATTTATTGCAGTCTGATTTATTGGTTTCTTAAACAAATTTAATAAGTTATGACATGATTGGGCAGCAATTTGTAATTTGATTTTTTTTTTTTTCGCGTTCTTTGGCCGCTCCTCCTTTTTGTTTTTGAGAATTCATATTTATAAATTAAAATGCACAGTATCAATATGAAATGATTCAGGCCGGCGGCTTTAGAAAGCTCAGTAATACAGAAATACATTTGAAGTCATTGTGCTGCTAAAACAAACTAATTTTTGTTTGATTTTGAGTTTTTTGCGTTAGCCAGGTTTCTCAAATTTTTTAAACTCGATTTTTGGAACATCGGCCCAGTAGGACTATTCCCACTGTCCCACCTGGCCAGTCCGCCTCTGGTCGTGTTTTTGTCCACACTATTTTTAAGCGTGTGTGCGGTCGTTTTAAAAGCAGCTTTAAAAAGTTTACGCAAGCACATTATAACTTTCAAAAAATTAGATTTTAATCATGGCCTTGGTCTTTAGTTACAAAAATATTTATTTATATTCAGGGCCGTCCCGAAGAGAAGGATGGGATGGGATGGGAAGGGGGGATGATGTGTCTGTTTTTTGCCAACTAAAGCCAAAAATTTTTTTTTTGATCGCTAACTTATCTAAAAAAAAAAAAAAGTCCTCATTTTCCCATACTTACCGACTGCCAAGTATAGATCCAATTTGCCGACCGAAAAATTGGGGCCTAGAAACCCTCTTACGCCCCCCCGAGGAAGGGGGCGTAAGAGGGTTTCTAGGCCCCATTTGTACGGGGCCTAGAAACCCTCTTACGCCCCCTTCCTCGGGACGGCCCTGCATATATTTGTAATTTAAGGTATTAATAAATATCTAAATCTTATTCTTTGAATAAAATTATTATTGGGATTAAAAGGT
>NC_061162.1:27476551-27544051 GCF_022113875.1 Hydra vulgaris | reverse complement strand
CAGCTTTTCAAAAATTTCCACCATAGTCATCATAATCACCAGATGGGTATCCTGCCTTATTCCTGAAATCGATTGCTAATATTATTGCCATCCCGTTCTCTCTCCTTTTGAAGTTGTCAATGTTAACCGGTGTAATTCCGAATATTTGAAAAACCGTATATGTATGTCAGATTTTCAAGAAAAGAAACCCCTCCTTATCTACGAACTACAGACCTATTTCAATGACTTGTATTAGTTGCAAAATTATGGAGTCAATTATTAATAATAGTTTAAAAAGGTACCTTCAACTTAATAACTTTATCTCTATTCACCAATTTGGGTTCTTAAAGCGTAGATCTACATGTACACAGATGTTAGCTTCTCTTAATGAATGGACCTCAGCTTTTAATAAGAAAAAGGAAGTTGATATTATCTATATCGACTTTGAAAAGGCATTGACTCTGTATTGCATTCTAAGTTAGCGTACAAACTGAATTGTTACGGCATTAAGTGCGAGCTTCTAAATTAGATTACCAACTTTTTAACTGACAGATCCCAATGTGTTTGCATTGGTAATTCTTACTCAAACTACGTACCAGTAAAAAGTGGAATACCCCAAGGAACTGTGTTGGCTCCTACTTTATTCTTGTTATTTATTAATGATGTAGTTTCTTGTATTGAAGGTGATTGTCAAATAAAGCTGTTTGCTGACGATAGCAAATTGTACTAAACGAGAGACGAAAATAACAATGCTGACCTTAAATTATCATTAAAAAAGTTCTCTGATTGGACAGCTTACTGGCAACAAAAAATAGCATTCAAAAAATGTTTCCACTTATGTTTTGGAAGTAAGTTTTTGACTGTTCATTCAAATTCGTTTTGCCTGGACACCCCGATAACGACTGTTAACTGTATTGAAGATATTGGTATTACGGTATCTTCTGACACAAAATTTTCCAAACACTGTTCTCGTATTGCCAAAAAAGCTTACGCCCGTCTATATTTACTTTTCAAAACCTTTATCAGTAATGATTCAAATCTCCTCTTAAAAGCCTACAAGGTCTATGTGCGTCCAATCTTAGAGTCTTGCACCCCAGTGTGGAGTCCTTACCTTCTTAAAGATATACGTTGCATCGAAAACGTCTAATGATACTTCAGCAGAATTACCTGTAAAAGATGACATATTTCTTACACTGATTACGCATCAAGACTATCTGTTTTAAAACTCGATTCTCTTGAACACCACAGAGTCAAATTCGATCTTTTTATGACCTACAAAATTATAAACAATCTTGCCGGCCTTCCTTTTTCCGATTTCTTTACATTTTCCAATTCTCATTACCCCACTAGAAGTCATGCGAAAAAATTAGTTTCACGCAATAAATATACACGTAGATTTTTTTTCAGTGAAAGAATTGTAAAAATATGGAATTGATTGCCAGCTCACATTGTCAATTCATCTTCATTATTCATATTCAAAAAAAAACTACAAACTTACGACTTACAACAAAGTTGCGTATTGTATTAAATTGCCTTTGTTCAGGTGTTACATAAGCGTAATCTTGTGATTACCTGTCTCACCCGTTTGTATTTTAATGTATTTTTTTTAATCCAAATAAATATTTTTATTATAATATATATATATATATATATATATATATATATATATATATATATATATATATATATATATATATATATATATATATATATATATATATATATATATATATATATATATATATATATATATATATAACCCTCGGAATTAGGAAAAATGAGGTTGGCAAATTATTGCTGACCTAAAGCACTTTCAGGTGTGTGATAGATACATATATGTTTATATAGATATTATACTTATGCAGATATACATATACATACTTATCTATGTATTATGTATTATATACAAGGTCATGTGGTTCCCAATATTTTTTTTTTTTTAGAAATTGTTTTTAGTTTTTATAGAATTATACATTCAATTTTTCACAGAATAGATTATTAAAAGACTAAGAAAAGGAATTTTAATTATAATCTAATTTCAATTTTAAATATTTTGTTTATTACTTGTATACAGAGCGATTCTACAAATAAAATATAAAAAGGAGGGGGGGGGGAGGGCGAAGGTGAATCCTTAAAAAGTACTAGACTCGCTTCTAAGGGGGAAAAAAAAAAGGTTTCATAACTAAAATTTACCCGGCTGAATTGTGTCAAATACTTGACTAATCGACTAAATTTGTATAAAAACCGACTATAACTTTAAAATCACCTTTTTTTTTTTAGATTTAATTCCAAAATTATATAATGCAAAAATACTTTTTTTTTTTTTTAATCAAGTAGAGGTTCATCAAGGAGAACACCTATGATCAGCTCAAACAATTAGCAAGAAGAATTTCAAAACTATAAACACATTATATTAAAATATGTTTTATTGTGATTATATATATTTTTTTAAATTGAGATCTCTTTTTTTCTTTGTAACAACAGGCTAAATAAAATAATTTACCTTCATACAGATTTCAGTATAAACCGACAGAGAAAGTAGACAATATTAAAGAAAAAACAAATAAATAGTTGTAAATGTAAATTTTATTTATTTATTCAATTATAAAATGATTAGGTTTTATATATCTATTACAATATTAGAATTTTTAAATCAAGTAAAAATTGTCAATTTATTGCAAATTTAGCATAAAATGTTTTATTTTTACGAAAAATAAAAAATTGAGTCCACTTAACTAAACTAACTACAAAAAAGATTAAAATCTTAATTAATTGAAACAAATTTTTTTTTAAATTTTATCGCTTAAATAATAAACAAAAGTATTTTTAAAGTTGTAAACAAATCACAAAAAAGTCACTTTTTTGTGTTTATATTTTTCTCATAATGAAACTTTTCTTATTATGTTTGAAATAATAATTTACGTAACTAATCTACCTATAAACTTAACTTGATATTTTTATCCAAATACCTATATCTTGGTATCACAAGATAGGTGCAATAATGGGCTACAAGTTCATTTTAGTGCCTGGATGTAGGGTGTATCTTGAGAGCCAGAGAGGGAATGAAACATCATCTAACCCTTAAGAAAATTAAGTTTTTGCACTTTTAAGCTCTTTTTAAATGTAATTGTTGTAAATGTAATAAGCACTTTTTAAATGTAATTGTTATATTTTATACACAAAATATTGCCATAACTTGATTCCAAAACACTGCCAAACAAAATAAGGTGATCTTAGAACATCTGATTTTCCTTTTATAGTACTCGAAGAGATAACAAAACACAAAAGTATTTAACAGATTATATAAATAGGAATAAAAGGAACTCAATAATCAATCAGAGACATTCCAGATTCATAAATTTACTGTTTGAAGGTGGTCCAGATGGAACTAAAAATAAAATTTGTTTTAATAAAAAATACAAATCGCAAATGGTAATAAATGCATTCATAGTCTAAAAAGTAATAATTTTTAAACTTACTTGACGTGACAGCTGAAGATGTAACTATATAAAAAAAGGTTTTAATTAAAAACCAGTTGATAAGAAATGTAATTGCAAAAAAGAATATGCAATTGATAAGAAATGCATACACATGTTAAAAGAAAAAAGGTTTTGAAACTTACCAGGCGTAGCACACGTAGAAAGAACTTAAGGTAAAAAATATATTATAAAAATCAATATTGCAATCAATGAAAAATTTGTGCGCATTAAAAAGAGTTGTTTAACTTACCAGGTGTAGCACAAGAGGTAGATATTAAAATTACGAAGTTGTAACAAAAAATCAATATTGTAAATAATGAGAAATGCATACACATTAAATATAATAGTTTTTTAAATTACTAGTTGCAGCACATGACTGAGGAACTAAAGTTAAACATATTGTAAAGTTTGCACATTAAAAAGTATGAGTTGTTTAACTTACCAGGTGTAGCACATGAGGTAGATACTAAAATTAAAAAATTAATATTGCAGCAAATGGGAAATCCATGCACGACAAGTAATAATTAAATAAGTAAGAAATACATATATTTATTTATATTTCTTTAATGGTTAATAAAAGTTATGCTATAATAACTTACCAGCTGTAGTCTGTGCATATTGGACTAAAGATAACAAAAAAAATTGTATAATCAAAAAAAAAACATCTTAAAATTGTCAACAGTCAATAAAAATAATAGTTATTAAATCAGTTCTGCTTTTCGTACAACAACTTTATTAACAAAAAAAAGGTATGAAAAAATAATAAAAAGCATAAATTATATTACTGTATATTAGAAAAACACTAACAAGATGTTTTTATAAGAATAAACTTATTATTGTAAAAGTATCTTGATATTTAAAAAAAAATAAGCTTATTATTATAAAAATATTTTGTCAAAAACGTTATTGGCTTAAGCCAATAACGTTTTACTTTAAAGTGTAATAATGTTGTTTGTATATTTTTATATATATGGTGTATTAACAACATTAACATCTGATACTATTAGTTAATAAAATATTCCAAAGTAACGGTTTAATCTTAAATCCTAATCTTTTTTAGTATATACCATCATTGGTATAAGTTTAAAAAACCTTACCCTTTCTTTACATGCTATGTAAACAAAGATTAAGGTTTTTATACTTATCATTATTGTTTTGTTTTTTAAAAAAGTTATTATTATCATGAAACATATTAACATATTTACATATTAACTTACTTTTTGAAGTCTTCTTTTCCTTAACTTTTACCATTTTTATTCGAATTTTAATCTAATATTAAAAATTAAAATAATACAATGTAGCAATAATTTTTTTGTTTACATTCCGCTTCCTATCCTCCCTCGTATTTCTCTTACGATAAAACGAAAACAAGAAATACCGAATTTAGGTACCAAAAGTCCTACACTTCGTTAACTATCTGCTCCCAATTATTTTTTGAAGAAATTTGGCATGTGCAAAGAAAATGCATGTAAAAAATTGCCTGAATAACAAAAAAAGCGGACACGATATTCCTTCGACATCAAATTAATGTGAGAACATCAACGAAATTTTCATGAAAGTTTTCAGCAAAATTAACCATAAAAAAATTTAGTGATTATACATAAAAGTACTATAAAAATAAAGCCTAACCTTTCTTCTTTCCAAATATAACTTTTGTTTATACATGTTTCTAAAAAGAAACACCACAAAAAACGTTTGTCTAACCTGACCTAAAAAAAGCAGTATAATTAATAAAGCACCTTGTAACATACCTGTTACCAATTATTTTTCGTTGAAATTTGGCACATAAATAGAAAATGCATGTAAAAAATTGCCTGAATAACAATAAAAGCGGACACGACATGAGTTCGACTACAAATTCATGTGAAAACATCAACCAAATATCAGGAGCAAAATAATCTGTTAAAATGTTTAGTAATCATACATAAAAGTTTTTAAAAAGTAAAGATTAGCTTCTCTTCTTTCCAAAAAGTATCTATGTGTATATATGTTTCTAAAAAGAAACTCCACAAAACTACGTTTAACCCACGCTGCCTAAAAAGAAGTGAAAAAAGGGAGTCACAATATTTTACCACAAAAATCGGTTCTGTAAATCACGATATGCGCGTAGCTATATATATATATATATATATATATATATATATATATATATATATATATATATATATATATATATATATATATATATATATATATATATATATATATATATATATATATATATATATATATATATATATATATATATATATATATATATATATATATATATATATATATATATATATATATATATATATATGTATATATATATATATATATATATATATATGCATATATATATATATATATATATATATATATATATTTGCATGTATATATATGCATATATATATATGCATTCATATATACTGGAGGCAAAAAATTCAAGGCTTACATTCTTAAATCTTTTTTTAATATTTAATAGTGATTCTTTATATACTTCAATCTACAAGTTCCATTTGCTCAAAATGAAACTTTAATTTGTAAAATAGATGAAACAGTTATGTCGTTAACTACATTTAACGTGTTGCGTTAGTGCACTAATGCAGCAGCCAGTAGGTTAGTGCGTTAGTGTACTAACGCAGCAGCCGGTAGGTTTCTTGTTATTGTATATATAGAGGAGTGCAAAGTCACTCTCGCCCTCTTACGGCCTTTACGTCTCTTACGTTTCCCTTTTTCCTTCCGAGCTGTATGTTGAGCACTTGGCGTGATCCAAGTTTGTAAATGTATATAAAAGCGTATCGTCATGAAATATATATCAATGTATTCTTATCTATTTGATTTATTGTTTGATTCCCTTCTAAACTCTTTAAACGACACACTGTTTCATTTATCAAAACATTAAAAAATTGAAATTGGTGACGAACGTTTTTTTAAATATAATTACACCATAAAAGAAAACTTTTGACCAAATTGATAAATTTTTTTTAACAGAACTATCCAAGTTGAAAAATCCTAGGCCTGATCAACATTAGTAAATTCCTGAATTTTCTGATTCTGTATAAGCATAAGCATTATTGTATTTCTAGAACGGAATCAAAATGAACAGCTAACTTTAAACACTACATGATGTTTTTTATCTTAGGTTAAGGCTAGATTAAAATAAGGAAAAAAAATACTGGTAAAGATCGAACAATCTAAATGTTTAACTTTTTATGAATTTTTCTGCTTCTAATTTTTTTTTGTCACTGTTTTATTAGACAGGTTTTTTGATTTAAATTATTTGCTTTTTATATCAAATGGGCATCGTGGTTTATTCCAGATGGTAAAAAGTTTATCAATGACTCTGCGTGTTTTTTCAGAAATCATAAATTTTTTTTTTCATCTTTGTAATAAGCTACTCGTTACAAAGATGAAAGTTATTTACAAAATTTTTATGGTTTATACTTTACATAAGTTACATTTTTAATAAGTTTATATTTTATATAAGTTTTCAGTATGCAGACACCTTTAAGAAAGTAAATTTTATTAAAAATAACTTTCTCAAATCTATCTCTTTACATACTGAAAACTTTTTGGAGACACCGTATTGTTTATAAAACATTAATATATTTTTTCCATTTATTGCAAAACAATATTGAACTTGTATTACAAAGGTAAAAAACTAAATGCAAAAATATACATTCTTAGTGATCTCCCGAAACCAAAGTTTTGGGTACTCTAGTTCGGTGCCGAAATCGAAATCGACTTTTTGGCAAGCATTATGCCAAAACCGATACTAGATTTTGGCTAGTCAAAATTAATTTTATTAGAAAGTTTTATTGACAAATGCAATTTTATATTTGCTGTTTTTTTTATACGGGTATTATGTTAGAATTGATTACACGTGTTTTACAAATTGAGATTTAATACATAAGTTGGCGATATTAAGCACTGGCGTTACCGCTTTAGCGGTTAGAAGGAAAACGACTTTTTTCGATATGCAATAAAAAATTGCATTAAATCGTACTCACCTTTTCCATAAAAGTTAACTCACAATAAACCGCCTAACGATTCATTCCATAAGAATGACAGCATCGCCATTACCTAACAAAATATCGAATTTGTAACTAAGCGCCCCCGATTTCTTATCTAATTATCGCAATTTACCGCATTGCCGAAATTTATTGAATTGCAGTAACGCTGATGCTTTGGCCAAGGAGGTTTAATAAACCAAGCCTTTAGGAGGTTTAATAAACCTCCTTGGCTTAGGCGACAAAAGTTAATAATGAAAGTTAACAACTGGCTTCGATTTTCTCTGTAAAACAAGAATTTTTCGAGGTATTTTGTGAAAATTCTCAAAACTTTAATGCAATCTCTCAAAATATTTTGAAAGTTCTCAAAAATAATTATTTTTCTAAATTAGATAAAAATTTAAAATTTTACAAGTTTTTTGGTTTTTATCTTAAATTATTTGCTCTATAAATATTTTTTGGATTAGGAAGTTATATTTGCAATATTTTAATTAAACTACTCGTCTGTTGCCAAAATTAAATGGTTATTGAGGTTATATTCATCCGAATTGCAATAAAACTTTTTAGTATAACAACCATGTTTTTTAATTAGAAATTTATTTCTGAGCAATAAATAAAGAAACGGCATAAATTTGAAAACCACCAAATCAAAATATATAATAATCCGACAGTTTAAATTTTTTATTGCATTTAAAATATAGTAAAGTTTTTCATAAAATATTTTGAGATTTATACGTAGGGGCTAATTGGAAACCATATTGGGGTTATTTGGAAATTTTAAAAAGCCTAAATACTATCTTTTAGTTGTGAAAGTAAAATTTATGATTTGTATTTGTGTTTGTGTGTATATATATATATATATATATATATATATATATATATATATATATATATATATATATATATATATATATATATATATATATATATATATATATATATATATATATATATATATATATATATATATATATATATATATATATATATATATATATATATAATATATATACACACTATATTTAATTTAGCATATAATAAATGGTAGGAGAATATAAAAGAAGCAACAGATGTGTCAGGAATGGAAAAGTTTACAAAGCATACAACAGTTATAATAAAGAGGATCTTGAAAAGGCTGTTTATTTAGTGCAAAGCAAAACACTTACTTTTTCTAAAGCTTCAAACAAATATAAAATTCCAATTACCACTTTGAGTAGAAAGTATAAAATGAAAAATGGTCATAAAACTGCAGATCGACCAAAGATGTTTAGTGATGAGGAGAAAAAAAGTTTTGTTTACAACCTAAAAATTACCAGTGAGTAGGAATTTCCATTTGATTTATTATATTAGAAAATTATGGCTCAACCATATTAAATAATGTTCCTTGTGTTAATGCCGATGTTGGGCCGAGCTCAGCTACTGACATCGAACCGACGGCGTTTTTGTCCATACGGACCGAGGTCGGCCCAACATCGGCTGGCTGCTCAAACTGTCGCGATGCATCAGCTGGCTGATATTGAGCCAACGTGATTCTAATCAAATCATTGGCTGGCCGATCTTGGCCCGATGCGATTCCGTATGGACAAAATCAATGGTGGTCCGATGTGTCAATTTGGTTCTGTTTTATATTTTCATAATTCATTATATAAAAAAAACCCAAATAATAAACTTTTCTATCAAGTTTTAAAAATGGCAGCAAATCTATTTATCTGAAAGGCAAAGAACTAATTCTGAATTATCAAAATTTTTAGAAACGAATTAACTTTCCTAATGCATAGGAAAGTTTATTTGTTTACCTGTTAAATTAATATTATTTAGTAATATTAATAGGTATTTATAAATAATAACTTTATTTTTTATTTACAAATAATTATTTGAATATTATTTGAATATTTATAAAAATTTATAAATCATTAAAGATTAAGATATAAAAATATTAGATAATAATATCAATATACTAGGTAAACAGTAAATTGTTTTAATAACAGTTAAAAAATATTTAAACTGTAAGCATACAGTTTCCCAGTGGGCACCGGACCAATAAAAGACATCTTTTGAACGTTCAAAAGACGTCCAAAACGGTTGTGATTTATGTTTGATCAAAAATTTATTCACTATTAAGTTAAACATGAAATGATATTATTTAGTTCATTAACTCAAAACCTTTCAAATAAGTAAGCAATGATAACTTAACGATTGATTTGATAACCTCATTAAATTTTAAAGATTGAACATAAATTGTGAACATCGTTCAGATAGTAATGTTAAAGATAGAAAAGTTGAATTCAATACAGGGTAAGGTAGAAATATTTTTATATACTGGTAACATTAGTTTTAAGCAAAATAAGTTTAACTATTTTTTTATCATGTCATTTCGAATATTTGCCTTGTTTATTTATATTGACAATATAAATAAATAAGGCAAAAATTCGTAAATAGATTAAATGAAATTAATTTTTCGACATTAAAAAATAGAAGGTCTATAGCCAATATAGTGTAATTATACAGGTTTATGAATAACTTAGATGTAATTAATTGGTACAATCCTCCTACATTTATAAAAAATTCAATTACAAGAGGGCTCAATAAAAGAATATGTAGACAACAAAGTAAAAAAAAACCTTCGACATAATTTTTTTATAAATAAAATAGTGGACAAAATGAATTAAAATTATTAAACTTACAATATTATTAAACCTTTTAAACTGTGAATACCAGTTGTTCTTTGTTGGACCTGTTCGATCATATTGATATGTTTTTGTAAATGTGGGTTCCATAATGGTGATCCATATTCAAGACGAGGTCTGACTAATGAAGTAAATATTAATCTTATATTTCTTTTATCTAAATATTTAAGAGTGTATTATTAGGCCTAATTTTTGGTAAGTCTTAATGACTGTATAGTTCATGTGGTAATTCCAGTTAAAGTTATTTGATACATATATGCCAAGATCTTTTTCTAAAATTGTTTTTCTTAGTTTAATGGCATTCATTTTATTTTTGGAATTGTTAAGCATCAGGTACTCATTTTAGGATTATTTTTTCCAATATGCACAACCTTGCACTTGTCATAATTAAATTTTATCAATTAGTTTTTTGTCCATTGTACAATTTTATTTAGATCTTCTTGTAAATTTTCTGTACTGCTGTTATGATCTAGTATAGATATTAATTTTGTATCATCTGCATACAGTTTACATTCATTTTTTATATTTAACATCATATCATTTATATATAAAATAAATACTGATATAAAAAATAATACTGATCCCTGAAGAATTCCACTTATAACATTTGTCCATTCAGAAATATTTTCTCCAAGTACAACTCGTGGTAACCGATTTTTTAGAAAAGCTTTGCACCAGTTTAACAGATCACCAATAATACCATAACTAGCTAATTTTATGCACAATCTTTCATGTGGCACAATATCAAAAGCTTTAGCAAAATCTAGAAATATAATTTCAACTGGAATATTATTGTCAAATGCTTTACTGACAATATCTAATGTTTCTAGTAAATTTGTACAACATTTTTTTTTATTCATAAAACCATGTTGGTGCACTGAGATTAAATTACTATTGTTAAGATATTTCATTATTTTATCTCTGACAATACTATCCATAACTATGCATACAACTAATGTTAATGAAATTGGTCTGTACTCGGTGTAGTTAAGGTGATTTACAAAATATTCAAATACTTTTATTTGGAATTAGCATAGTTTTGTCAGCATATTATGTCCAAACGAGATCTTTAAATGTTATAGTTTTTTTTGCTTAAGGTTTTTATAATATTTAAAGAAACTTTCCTTTTTTTTTATATAATTTTCAAAACCTTTTTACTACCCATAATAGTGAATCTAAAGAACACTATTTTGGAGTCTTTAGATCAATTCAGTTCATCGGCATTAACATGAATTTAGTTAAAATCTTTTGAAAAAGTTCCTTAATTTACTACTGATCTTAGTTCTAATCGGTTCTGATGTATATTAACTATATATAGTTGTCAAAACACAATATTTCTATCAATTTTCACAAAAAGTACTAAAATTCCGACCAAGAATAAGCCTATAATTATAAAAAATTGCTAATAAACGATCAGAACAGATCATTTTGTTAAATTATAATGTTCATTTCACCTAAAAAACGTATTAATATAAAATTTATTCAAATTTGGATGAGCGATTGTGATTGTAAGATGATTTTGTTTTTTTAAAAAAGAACCTTCAGTCTGGGTTTTTTTGCTACAAACATTTGTATTTTATGATACGGCAAATTTTTCATAAATTGTTAAGAATCTTAATTAGCTTCCATCAACACTTAAGGTTTCAAACTCTTTTTCCCAGTTATAATTATTAAAGTATTTATTTAACTCTTTATATTTACCTTTGTTGAACTATTTTGTTTAATAGTCTTTGTTATTGGTAAAACCTTGGAATTTATATATATATATATATATATATATATATATATATATATATATATATATATATATATATATATATATATATATATATATATATTATTTAATAATACTATTATTATTAATAATTATTATAATAAACTTACTTGGGCTTTTAGATCAAGATATGCATTACCAAAATCTACAGCCCCTGAAAATTATATATCAATAAAAATATGAATATAATATAGATAATATTGGCATAGCAACAGTATAACACCTCCATTATAAGAGTTTTCTTTCAAAGAGCACTGTGTTAAAAATAGATTCGTGCAAAAAAAAATTATCACCATAACAGGTTATATTTTATCAATAAATAAAGAAGTAACATATTTTGATAAATGTATATATTTTGATAAATGAATATATTTTGATAAATTTTGATATATTTATGATATGTGAATATATATACTATGATAAATGAACATATTTTGATATATTTTGATAAATTTTGATAAATGAATATATTTTGATAAATGATAAACTTATTTTGCTTAAAACTTACGTCACCAGTAAAAAAAAAACTACTTCTACCTTAGCTTGTGTTGAAATAAACTTTTTATAAATTTAACATAATCATACAACAAACTATTGACAAGGAGACATACCTGAAGGAGTTCATCTGTTAACAGTTAAAAGCACTACTTCATTGATTGGCAATGAATCCAAAAATAGTAACACTAAAGAAATGAAAAAAAAAATCCAATAATAAAAAGGAGATATATAAAAATATTTTTAAAAAAATACATGTATAATTTAGGTATGTTACAATTTTCGTTTTAGGTCAGCCGAAATATGCGTAAAAAGTGTTTCTAACTTATTCGCAACGCGTTAAGGCCATTTTCTGTTTTACTTATATTAATATGACTTTTGATGGTTTAAGAAGAAATTTGGACTTTTTTTGTATTCTTTACATTTTAATTTTCTATTTTAGTATAAAATATAATAAAGCTTTTAAATATATATAACACTAAAGTCAAACTAAAAAAGTTGATCAAAAAGGCAAACAAAGTTATTTTTGAAGTATGGGTTTTTTCTTTATAAATTTTAAAAACTCAACAAGACGAACTATTTTTCTTTTTATTTGGAAAATTTAAAGAAATTTTATCGTTACCATCATATATTAATACCTTACACAGTTTTGGTTGTAGAATCTTTTTTTTTTTTTGAAAAAATTTAATGCTTATTCCGATGTCACGTGACGATAAAATTGTCTTATAATTTGCTATTCCAATCAGATTGGTATATCAAAATAAATATAATTTGTGGTTTGTAAATAATACTCATTTTAGGGTTGCTGTTAATATGAGTTCAAAGAAAAAAATTCATGTTTCGTTTGTTATAACTGGACTTGCAAAACAGTATTTAATTGACAATTTTACATTAGCCACTGATAAACATGAAGATAAATGCTTAAATGGGCATGTTTTGCTATTGTATATACAGCAATCCAAGTCTAATTTAAAGACTGCCAGAATAATTTATGAAAAGTTTGGTTTTTATCCCACTTATAACCAGATATATAGTTTAGTTATGAAATCCAAAAGACTGTTTCCCCATCTCCAGTCATCTAATAGAAAAAAAATTTGAAGAGTTATGCAAAAAAATCTTTAAATGTAATCAACTATCAACTATGACAAAAAGTAATTTATGTGAATCGGTTACTTTACATTTAGCTCCTGTTGAAAGAGAAATAGGAAAATCTTTTACTTCTGATATTTTTCAAGAAACAATTAAAGAAATGCCTTGTAAAGATACTCTGGGTAGTGAATTGTTGAAAAAGAGATTAAGCTTTATGTATGAAACTAATGCAAAATTGAAATCGAAGCATAAAGAAAAACTAGCTGTTATAAAACTCAGAGTTAGAGCAGATCCTTATGTTATAAAAAGACTAAATCAAACTATTAAAAGAAAAAATTTAACCATTCGATATTTAAAGCAAAAGCTTGCTAAAATTTCTTCTAAAAATTTAATATTATGTGAAAATGAATTTAAAAAGAAAATAAAAATAATCAAGCTTAAGAAAAAAGAACAACAAAATGATTTGAGTAGTACCATTTTGAGTAAAGATAACCAGATAAAAACTCTAGAAGTTGAAAAATTAGATAAGTTGAAGGATTCTGTCATTGATCATTTGCCTTTCAAAAAAGATAGAAAATCGTATACGTGGCAACTACGATTGATGATATATGATGCCATTATTAACCAGGTACCAACAAAAAACATTCCAATTTTATTGCAAAAATTTTTTAATCATTTTGGTTTAGTAAATGCAGAAAGTTTTCCACAACGCAGCACAGTTGAAGAAATTGTTCGTGAGTTAGGTATAATCAGCAACCTTCATGCTGCTGAAGTTGCCATTTCTACACCCAATCTTACTCTTGGGTTTGACGCAACAACCCAAGAAGGAATTCATATAAACTCTGTTCATTTTACAACCAAAACAGAGTGTCATGTTATTGCAATAGATCAGTTGTCAGGTGGGACTGCACATAATTATCAAACTCATATTGTATCTTCAATTGATGAACTTGCATTTTTGTATTCTGATTTCCATAATTGTGACTATCAAGAGAGTCGGACAAATATAATTAAAAATATTTCGAACTCTATGGCTGACCGTGTTGCCGCTAATCATGCAGCTATTCAGCTAATAAATTCTTCATGGGGTAAAGTTTTAAATGAATTAAATTGTCATGTGCATCCTCTAGAGACGATTGCCACTGCATGTAGATCTGCATTAAAATCAATTGAAAAAAATAAAGGAGTGCTGTTTAGCAAAGATTGCATAGCTGGAAATATAGTTTTACAAATGAATAAAATGCGATACAAAAATGGCAAAGGAGATCCTAAAGGTTTTACAATCTTTTTAAATGAGATGAAATTACCCAAAGGACTCATTCCGCGTTACCGAGGAAACAGATTGCATATTTTATTTCATATATGTGGTATATTTATACAGCACTATAATTCCATAATTAAATTTTTAAGCAGCGATGTAGTTTCATGTGGAGGGCTTAAAAGTAGTTTGAAAATAGACTTTATTAACGAAACAGCCAAAAAAGAAATGTGTGTCTTAGGGTTATTGGGTAAGACTTTAACAGGACCATGGATGGCATTATTTTATCAGTCAGGTACAGGAAGTTTAAGTCATATTGAAGGAATAAAAGTAGTGAAAAAATTGTTAAAAAATGTTTATCATGTGAAAAACAACCCTATGTTGTTATTTAATGCAAAAGATTTGTTTGGAAATAGTATTAAAAACGATAAGGTTTTTAAAACAATAGTTTCGGTGTGCACGAAAGACAAAGAAGTTAAACAAATGATTATACTTTGTTTATCAGCTATTATTGATGTTTTAGAAAGACAGTATAAAAGATACTTTAATTTAAATCTATCATTACAACTTATAAAAGAGACACAAACAGCTAGGCTTCATAATATTGATGCAGAGGAAATCATGGGCATGTTCAGTGCAGCTAAACATCGTGCTCCCAACTCTACTTTGTGTTTTTTGTCATCAAAGTTAAGAGAAATAAAAAATAATGTAGTTATAATAATGTATTATATTGAAAAAAAAGATGAAGATGATAAAGAGAAAATTGTTTACTGGGCAGTAAACAAAGCCAGAACAAAGAGAGAGATGAATAAAAAA
This sequence comes from Hydra vulgaris, assembly GCF_022113875.1. Lineage (NCBI taxonomy): Eukaryota > Metazoa > Cnidaria > Hydrozoa > Anthoathecata > Hydridae > Hydra > Hydra vulgaris. The sequence continues at coordinate 27,528,479 of NC_061162.1, read as the reverse complement.
AAATATTGATGAAATAAAGCTTGAACTGATTTGTAGAAATAAGTTGAAGAAGCAAAAAAAAGAGGATAAAAACCGAAAAATATTGGCTCTTCAAATTCAAAACCTTAAATTTTCAGATATTTTAATAGCATTTCCAGAACTAGAGTCTAATCAATTATCAGACCTCTCAGATATGCTATCAGATACAGTTGTTGGTAGAAACATTTGCCATATATGGTTTAATTCTCAAATGCAGGGAGAAGAAGTTTATTATGGTAAACTTGAAAAAATGAAGTTAAAGAATGGTAAGCAAGCGTATGTTGTAGCATATTGGAAAGATAATGAAACGTATGATAATGATGCTGTGGATTATGACATTTCAAAATTCGAACTTGCTGCCGATATATTATACGGAGACCTTATGTTATCTTGAAAGTGAATTGATGATTTTTTTTTTTAATTGCTGTTTTCATAGTGGCTTATATTTTATATTTATATTTGGGCATATTATATGCTATTTGCATATGTTTAAATACTTTGGTTTTTAATTTGTTTTTTTTTTATATTTTTAAACTTCTTCGAGATTATTTTATAACCATTTTTGTAATATATACAAAAGATCAAAAAGCATCAAGAAATGCTTTATTATATAATAAAGGCATTTTTAGATAAATTTATTTTTTTCTTTTATTAGATACCGGTTTATAATTTTTAGTATTTGTTACTTTGTTTTATATAAAAACATTATTTTGAAAATCCCCCTCCCTCCAACTTGCCTTCCCTCCCCACACACTTTATATTAACCCTCAAGTATGCCCATTTATCTTTGCCCAGAGGCAATTGATATTTTGCAAAAGGCAGTTGATGCTTTCTTTAGATTTGATAACCTTATTGATAACTAATTTATAAAAATTAAATTTGTTGTGTGAATACTTAAACACCCTCTCTGTACCCACTATGTGCTCCCATCACCACCACCCAACATGAATATCTTTTTCAACCACTGTTACTCAAGGTATATTTGTAGCTTTTCTTAGCTTTCAATTGATACCAAATTTAATCAAATTGGATGATTTTTATTGCAGTTATGATTAATTTAAGTTGTTAATTGCAAATTAACGGTCACAACTTTTTGCAAAAATCCCTATAAAAATTTTATGTTTAAAAAACTCATAACTTCCTTAAATGACATCGAAAAACTTAAAGTGAGGTAATTTTTTTTTAGTTACTAAAAGGTGCTTCTAATGATGTCTTTGAATTTAATATCTCGCTTTTTTGATTTTTTTTGTAACATACCTATATAATTAAGGTTGCATTCCAAATAAATCAAATCCTAACTAAGAAAAACTACTAATGGACCTGAAAAAACCTTTATAGATTTATGAAAAACCAATTCAATAATTCATAAGTTGGTTTTGATTTCTTTGAGATCTATTTCTTTATCTTAAAAAATTATACATATAATTGAACTTATAATAGACACAAATTTCTTTTAATTTTTCTTATAATAAGACACAAATCTCTTACATAATTAGGTAAAAAAATAAACCTCTTAGTAATTAATAATTAATTATGTAAGAGTCTTACATATTTAATTATTTAAGAATAGAAGAAAAGAAAGAAAAAGAAATGTTAGAAAAAACACCACCCCTTGGTAATTTAGAACACATCATGTATTGAATTTTAAATATAGTTTAATGAATAAAGTTACCAATAACAAAGACTATTAAACAAAATATCTGTTCAACAAAGGTAAATATAAAGAGTTAAATAAATACTTTAAAAAAGAAAAAGAGTTTGAAACCTTAAGTGTTGATGAAAGCTATTTAAGATGGTTAACAATTCATGAAAAGGTTGCAAAATGTTAATCCCTCAAATTCAACAAAACAACCAAAGCATTTTAGTTTTGAATAGTTCTGAAACCTCAACAAGTTTAATGTTTGCTGAAACTGCTACTGGTACTATTTTACCTATTTATGTTGTTTATAAATTAGAACATTTGTGGGATATGTAATAAAATATCACATCCGCCTAAAATATTACATCCCCCATAGAAAAAATGAAAACGAGAACGCGCTTTCGAGTCATTGCACTTAGAAGTGTATCAAATACGTCCGAAACATTCAATTATAAACAATATAATTAATAAAAACGTTTTTTTAGTAATATACTATAAATGAAGTTAGCATAAAATGGTAATATATTTTAAATTCTTATTTATAATATTTTGATCGTAATGTATTGTGTGACAATAGCGTAGAAGAAGATTACACATTAGGGATACTTTATGTAATAAAAATAACAATCGTTTGCAATATTTTAGAAGCCTGCATAGGGGGATGTGATATTTTAAGCAAGAATTCTAGTTTCTTTTTGTGACATATACAGAAATAACAAGTGGTGGATGTTATATTCTATATACCAAATACTAATTGTTTAAAATACTTTATAAACTACTTAGGGGGATGTAATATTTTAGAAGTAGACATCGGGGGGATGTTATATTTTAAGTAAGAATTTCAGTTTCTTTTTGTGACATATACAGTGAATAAACCGAGGGGATGTGATATTCTAGATACCAAATACTAATCGTTTGAAATATTGTATGAATTACTTAGGGGGATGTAATATTTTAAAGGTAAACATAGAGGGGATGTGATATTTTAAGTAAGAATTTCAGTTTCTTTTTGTGGTGCATACAGAATTTACAAGTGATAAATCTTATATTTTAAGCACTAAATACTACCATTTGAAATGTTTTATGAATTACTTAGGGGGATGTAATATTTTAGAGATAAACATAGGGGGGATGTGATATTTTAGGTAAAGATTTAAAGTTTCTTTTTGTGACATATACAGTGAATAAACCGAGGAGATGTGATATTCTAGATACCAATTACTAATTGTTTGAAATATTGTATGAATTACTTAGGGGGATGTAATAATTTAAAGGTAAACATAGCGGGGATGTGATATTTTAAATAGCAAATATTAATTGTTTGAAATATTGTATGAAATACTTTAGGGGATGTAATATTTTAAAGGTAAACTTAGAAGGGATGTAATACTTTTAGTAAGAATTTCAGTTTCTTTTTGTGACATATATAGAATTTCAGTTTAAGTAAGAATTTCAGTTTCTTTTTGTGGTACAAACATAATTTACAAGTGTTGAATGTGATATTCAAGATAGCAGTTACTACTTATTTGAAAAATTTTATGAATTACTTAGGGGGATGTAATATTTTAAAGATAAACATAGAGGGCATGTGATATTATAAGAATTTAAGTTTCTTTTTGTGGTATATACAGAACTTTTAAATGAAATATTTTATTATTGTAAAGAAGTACTTTTTTTTTAAATGAAATATTGTAATATTGTAAAGAAGTACTTTGGGAGATGTAATATTTTAAAAGTAGACATCGTTGGGATGTGATATTTTAAGAAAGAATTTCAGTTTCTTTATGTTATTTATACAGAAATTACAAGTGATGGATGTTATAGTCTAGTTACCGAATACTTATTGTTTGAATTATTTTATGAATTACTTAGTGGGATGTAATATTTTAGACGCCTGAATAGGGTGGATGTGTAATTTAAGTAAGAATTTCAGTTTTATTTTGTGACATTTATAGAGAATAAATAGGGGGAATGTGATATTCTAGGTACTAAATACTAATCATTGATTAGTATTTGATACCTAATGAAATATTGTAAAGAATTACTTAGGGGGATGTAATATTTTAAAAGTATACAAAGGGGGGATGTGATATTTTATGTAAAAATTTTAGTTTCTTTATGTGATACACACAGAATTTTTAAGTGAGGAATCTGATATTTAAAACACAAAATACTAATTGTTTAAAATATTGTAAAGAATTCCTTAGTGGGATAATAATAATATTTTAGACGCCTGCATAGGGTTGATGTGTAATTTAAGTAAGATATGTATCTCAAATATTGTTAGCTATTTTTTGTTTCTTGGGTCCTCCTCTGATGGGGAGATCTTTATAATAAATTTATATATTTAATTAAAGAATTAAAAAAAAATTAAAGAACTTTTAATAAAATCAAGAAACTTTAATATTTAAAGTGTTTTTTAGCTTTTTAAAGTTTTAATTTAATATTTTATTTTTTTTAGATACGATTGAGCTAACAATTTAAACATGCGACATTGTTCAACGAAGTCATATATAAAACTTTGGTGGAATTAAAGTTTTCATAAGATTTAAAATGAACGAAATTAATTACAATAATTTTTTACTCTAAATGTATTCATATCTTACAACATAAATATTTTAATGTACAAAACGTTTTGAAGGAAAATAAATAATTACGGTTTGTCTTTTTTCATTCTATTGCATAATTTAAAATTTTTCTCCATTACGTCCACCTATGGTGGCTTAGGCGTAATGTTTTGGGAAGGTTATAACTTCTTTAGATACTTTTTTTGAATAATAGAAACTTCTTTTCTTAATAAAAGAACATTTTAAAGAACTATTTTTAAATATTAACGCTTCTTTGGGTGGCTTGGTATGGAAATATAATGTGATTATTGAGCCTGTTGAGGCGAGTTAATAATATTTAGTCTAGTTCACAATTATTAAAATTATACAAATTTTTAAAAGTGGCAGTTGAAAAATTAACTTATATTTATTACAATAAATTATAAAATCATGTATTTCATGTATTAGAATCATCCAATATCATACTGAACTGAAATGATAAAGAATAATGTACTGTAAAAGACAAAGTACATGAACGGTTTGTTGTATATATATATATATATATATATATATATATATATATATATATATATATATATATATATATATATATATATATTATATATATATTCTATCAAATGTTAACACAACATTTTTGTAAAAATAAAAATTTTGAAAAAAAATACTATTGAGCAAGTATTATTCTTCCACACTAAGAATATTCTGCTTTTGTTAGGTTTTCCTATTTTCTTAATGACACAAATGCTAAAGTGCAGGATTGTTCGAAGAAGATTTCACTAAGAAATAATAATCATCCTTATAATGACAGATTTATAGCGTTGAATTCAACAAGTTTGAAAAAAAAACGAAAGCGTAGTGGCTTAATTTAAATGATTGAATTAGGTAACAAAACTGACTATGTTAATTGTTATAATAAAGATTGATTAAATTTTTATTCAACGAGTCCGGTGCCAACGCGTAGCCATAATAAACATAACAAAAAATCTGCACAAAATTGTCCTTATTTATAATTTTTTTTTTTTTTAAATTTGTTATTTAGGTACCCTAAGAAGTCCTAACGGTCTTGTCACAGAGCACCGCGGAAGTGCATTTAACCAGGAAGTTCACGCCTCCTTCCTTACCATGACGCGAAATATGTCCAAAGCTCGTTTTGAACCTGGATCTCCTGCTTATAAAGCATATGATCTAACCACTGCGCCACGGCCGCACAATATTTGGCATAACTTTTTTGTGAATCAAGAAGCTCGTTTTGATCAGTTTAGAAAATTAAAAGGTTTAAAGAAAGATAAGCGCTAGAAAAAGAATGAGCTAAAACAAAGTGAAGTTATTTTTAAATATATTAGTTGAGGTTGAGAGTTTATGTTCACTTATTTTAGTTTAAAAGACATCTTTGTCAGACACTTGTCTTTGAAAGCCATAGCTATTCAAAGGCGTCTAAATTTTATTACGCCTAATACAGGTCTTTAAACGTCTTTAAAAAACGCTGAGAAGAGAAATGTTTTTTTTTTAATATTGTTACTCTGTAGAAGTTACTGATATACCTGTTACTTCAATGAAGTTTTCATTCTATTTATAAAATATTTTATTTTTTCTTCAAACCTAATATTTGTTTAACTTTCTACAGGTAATACTAATATGAAAACAATTTTTATTGTTTTTTGATTTATACTCGGGTAAAATATTCGTTTTCTTATTTTAATTTATTGTTAAAACATATATTTTTTCATTATTTTATTTTATGGTTATTTTCAAGAGAAGGCAGAGACACCAACAAAAAGCTTTGAAGTTAATGATAGTGAAGGTATGAATTAAAAACTTACTTATTCATTTGCAATTGTTAGCGTTTTATTTTATTTATAATTTATTTTCTAGAGGAGGCAGATAATTATAAAAATCTTTGCAGCTAAAGACAGTGAAGGTATATAATAATAAATCACTTTTACATTTTTTTAGCGTTACCTTTTTATTGTAATAAAGATTTTTATGTAAACCTATTTAAATAATCAATTTAAACATTATCCAACCTGGTGAAAAAATGTGTAGAGTTTTAAAACATGTAATCTTCAATAAATGTAATAGTCGTTATTTTATTAGAAGAAAGGCTTATGCTTAAATTTTGATGAAATTATCCTTAAATTGCATTTCATGAATAGGTTACGGAATAATAAAATGTATCCATATTAAAAAACCCTGTAAAAGTCATTCTGGGTATACATCCAGATTTAGGTGACTGCAAGGTACACGATTATTTGTTACAAGACACTTTAAACGAATGTCTCAGTGACGAAGTTGTTAATATTTATCTCAAAATATTAGTAAACAGTAAAGAAAAAGTATGATTAATTAATGTACTTTATAATAAAATTATTGTACTAAAAAACAATAACGCATTTTTTTTTTTAAATTTGTCTTTATTTAAATAAAATTTTAATTTTAAATATAAAACAATATATTGAATGCCATTCCATTTATTGATGCTTTGAAGAATCGAGTCGAAGTACTGTAGCCAGCTGGGCTACGCTCACTGGATGAATTGCAAATTAAAACTGATTTAATACAAAGACGGCATAAGGTATTCAAAAACTTTTATCTAAAAAAAATTAATGATTTATTAATTTAATTATAGAGTATTTCACACACACACACACACACACACACACACACACACACACACACACACACACACACACACACACACACACACACACACACACACACAAATATATATATATATATATATATATATATATATACATATATATATATATATATATATATATATATATATATATATATACATATATATATATATGTATATATATATATATATATATATATATATATATATATATATATACATATATATATATATATATGTATACATATATATATATATATATATATATATATATATATATATATATATATATATATATATATATATATATATATATATATATATATATATATATATATATATATGTATATATACATATATACATATCTTCATAGAAGGAGCTCTTTAAACAAGATATGCTAATATGCTGTATGGTGGAAAAATGCAGTGTGTAAAATAGTATAATTGTTTTTTGAAAAAGTTTATTTCTCTAAGTACAAAAAGTTTAACTTTCAGTGAAAGGTTAGGTTCCCCATTTTTTTACAGGGAACCTAACTTTGAACCTGATTTTGAAACTCACTTGTGTTTTAGATAATCAAACCAGGTAATAAAACAATTCACTCTATGGATCCTATGGGAGAACAGATAAATTCCATCAAAAAAGAAGAAGTGAAATGGAAGTATGATATTATTATTAGATATTCCTATGTCAAAATTTGTATTTACATCTTTTATAATTTTTTACTATTATACAGTAGTTGTTACTTACAACAAAGATATGGTGTTTCAGAAAAGTTTGAAATATTAACATTACCACATGCCATACAAGCTGAAGGTATAACATTTGGAGTATTCTGCCTTAAAATAACTTTAAGAGTCTTAACTGTAATGGATATATATATATATATATATATATATATATATATATATATATATATATATATATATATATATATATATATATATATATATATATATATATAAGCTTACATATTTTAGTTTGCTGAAAGTTATACAAATGGAGAAGTATTGGTGCGTTTCTTTCCACATGTAGAAGTTAATGCATATAGAAAGAGAGATAAAGGAGGTTTGTGAGATTATTTAGAGAACTGAAAATGTTTATACTACTTCAATGTTATCTTGATATCTCTAAAAAAGATGATATCTCTAAAAAAGACAAAAAAAAAAAGATGAAAAATTAAATCAATAGGTCAGAAAAGTTAGCAGAATAGTTTGAGTCGCATTTGTGGAAGCGAAATTGGTCAAAAAACTAGAAAAAATCAAAAAAAAGTTAAATGGGTAATAAAATATATTTTAATTGTTTTTTTGGATATATAAAGTGTAATAAAATATAATTTTTTTTGGGTATATGATGGGTAATAAAATATATTTTAATTATTTCAAATAGAATAAAATACTTACTTTAAATATTCAAATATAAAAATGTACATTAAATATTTATTTTTAGATCAAATGTGATATTTGCATCCAAATCGATGGTACCGTATAAGATGCATTGTTTTTAAAAATGAAACTTTATTTTGTTGTGAACATATTTATATATAAATGTAATAATAAATAAAACTTTAAAAATTGCAGTCATTTCTTTTTCTTCAAAATTTTGTTATAAATTGAACCAATTTAAATGTTTATGCGCTTACAGATAAAAACACAAAAAGGTGAAATTTTTTTCTCCCTATTTTTAGTGACTTCTTGTATTGTTATAATACTTTAAATTGTCGGAAGCCTTCATAATTCTGCCAATTCATATGTCGCCATACATATTATTTTGTGTAAATCATTGGCATACATATTCGGCATATTTTACATATTTCGGCATATTTTACATTCGGCATAGATTACATGTCGGCATACATATTATTTTGTGTAAATTTATATGTCGGCATACATATGAATTGGTTGAACAATAATACATTTTTAACTTGTTAGCTCAATTAAATCTGAAAAAAAAAAATTAAAAAAGACTGTTTGAGTAATCTCTGCACATTTTGCAAATAACAGCTAAAATTCTAAATTAAAATATCAAATCTCCCTATGCAGGCTTCTAAAATATTCCCCAATATCACATCCCCCCTATGTATATCTTTAAAATATTACATCCCCTAAGTAATTCATAAAATTTTTTAAATGAGTAGTAAATGCTATCTTGAATATCACATTCATCACTTGCAAATTATGTTTGTACCACAAAAAGAAACTAAAATTCTTACTTAAAATATCACATCCCCCCTATGTATACTTCTAAAATATTAGATCCCCCTAAGTACTTTTTTACAATATTTCAAGCAATTCATATTTGGTATTTAAAATATCACATCTACCCTGTGGAATCTCTGCATATGTCACAAAAAGAAACTGAAATTCTTACTTAAAACATTAAATCCCCTCTATGTTTACCTTTAAAATATTACATTCCCCTAAGTAATTCATACAATATTTCAAACAATTAATATTTGCTATTTAAAATATCACATCCCCTCTATGTTTACCTTTAAAATATTAGGTCCCCCTAAGTAATTCATACAATATTTCAATTGATTAGTATTTGATACCTAGAATATCACATCCCCCTGTAGACTCTATGTATATGTCACAAAAAGAAACTGAACTTCTTACTTAAAATATCACATCCCCCCTACATATACTTCTAAAATATTATATCCCCTAAAGTAATTCGTACAATATTTCAAACGATTGCTATTTGGTACCAAGAATATCACATCCATCACTCGTAAGTTCTGTATGTACCACAAAAAGAAACTGAAGTTCTTACTTAAAATATCACATCCCCCCTATGTATACTTTTAAAATATTACATCCCCCTAAGTAATTCATAAAATATTTCAATTGATTAGTATTTGATACCTAGAATATCACATCCCCCTGTAGATTCTATGTATATGTCACAAAAAGAAACTGAAATTCTTACTTAAAATATCACATCCCCTCTATGTTTACCTTTAAAATATTACATCCCCCTAAGTAATTCATACAATATTTCAAACGATTAGTATTTGGTATCTAGAATATCACATCCCCTCGGTTTATTCACTGTATATGTCACAAAAAGAAACTGAAATTCTTACTTAAAATATAACATCCCCCCGATGTCTACTTCTAAAATATTACATCCCCCTAAGTAGTTTATAAAGTATTTTAAACAATTAGTATTTGTAATATAGAATATAACATCCACCACTTGTTATTTCTGTATATGTCACAAAAAGAAACTAGAATTCTTGCTCAAAATATCACATCCCCCCTATGCAGGCTTCTAAAATATTGCAAACGATTGTTATTTTTATTACATAAAGTATCCCTAATGTGTAATCTTCTTCTACGCTATTGTCTCACAATACATTACGATCAAAATATTATAAATAAGAATTTAAAATATATTACCATTTTATGCTAACTTCATTTATAGTATATTACAAAAAAAAAAAAAATATATATATATATATATATATATATATATATATATATATATATATATATACAGGGCCTTCGAAAAGAGGGGGGGGACAAATGGGGCAAATTGACCCCGGCGCCAACCTTGAAGGGGCGCCGGACAACTCGTTGGTTTTTTTTTGTTTTTTTTTACAATAAATAGAAAACATTTTAATGATTGACAATTTAAAATCTGCTTAGATTTTGTATTTGAGGTTGAAACTTTAGTATTCGGAATAAAAATGCACAAAACTTTAATTTTCTGTTATTATAATTAATTTTAAACTATTTTTTATGAAAAAAATAGGATTTAGTTGTAGTTGTACACGAAACCGGGCGTATTCCGTAAGCCTATGAACAGTTAGCTATGCAAGCTCGTGCTTGATTGTACGGAAGATGAAGTTATAATAGTAGGTAATCAAATATCGGTATGAAGTAGTTAACACTGATAGCGCAGACAATTTGTTAGGTAGTACGCTCCACGGGTGAGCAACGCGGACGTTGAAGAAGTTGAAGTGAACGAGACATTTCACTATAAAAAGCGCTACTTTTTCCGGTCAGTTATCAGTATTTGAGTTTTTGCATCAAGTTTAGAGTAGACTGAATACCTACTTTAGGCCCAATAAAAAAAAAATAGTTTTTTCCTCAAATCGTTGGTGAAAATGGGGAAATTTCAATTCGATGCGTTGGTGAAACTTGCTGAAAAGAGGCTTCTGGTTAACGGTTAGGATAAGTGTTTATGACGGTTAAATAAGTATTTAGTTAAACAAGTTTGATTGATAAATAATGAGTTTTATTTTGTTTTATAGTTGATAATTAAAAGTTAAATAAGTTGGTTAATAATTTAAAAAAGATTTTGAAAGTTTTATATATATTTTCTAGATATTGGTAGCGCGCTTGCCTCAGAAGCATGAGATTAGTGGTTCAAAGACATCTCTGAGCAAGTTTTGCGAGATTGGTTAGGAATGAGGTGTTCAGTAATAAGACCGTAAGGACTTTTTGAGACACTTTAAAAACATTTAAAAAAATTAGAATTTTTGTTTTCAATTGTTATTTTTGCGGTTGCTAAGTTAGGAAAAAAAACAAGCAAATATTTTGTTTACAACGGAGTGTCCCTTGGGATGTAACGGTCTATCGCTGACGTATTTTAACCCTTTGAGCACGGGGAGCCACGATCGTGGCTTTACCGTCAGAGTACGTAGAGCCACGATCGTGGCTTTATAAGTGTTCTTTAGAGTAAAGATTTTTTTTACAAAATTACCGCTGTTCATAAATTAAAAATAATACCATTGAATTGAGCACATTTTTTTCTGTATTTTGGTATATTGTTTGTGCATATTTTGCGTGACAGCGAAGTAAGTTTTATAGAAAAAGAAAGCTGTACAAGCGAATAAAATTTAAGTAGCAGCAATGATGGATGAAGGCAAAATTATTTTTATCAAATAATTGTATACAATATTATTTAATTCAAATATATCACCAAATATAAGCATTTGAAGTTTTTATTTTAATGTAGACTTTTTAATGAAGGTTTTGATAGTGATGCTGGCGTTGATTATGTTTTAGATTTGTCGCTCCCTGTTGTATGCTTTTCTAATTATCACACATAATTTTCAATTATGTTGGATGCTTTTCTAATTATTAAATAGCAGTTATGAATAAAATACATTAAATCCATTTAGAAACTACAAAAAATAAACTAAAATTCAAAATAGTTGTTTTTGATTTTTTTTTTTTTTTACGTTGAATTTCTCCGTACGACGGTTAAATTTTATCTCGCGCTCAAAGGGTATTGTATTGAAAAGAACAAATTTGCTTGAAATAAAAATATTTTAAACTGTGTCTTCAACGATAAAAAATTAGTCAATAGTTTTTAAACGAAAGAAAACAAATACACAAAAAGCAGTGGCTGTTGCAAACACTCTAACACCAAAACCGTAAGTAAAATACAATTATATTATGTTCTTATATAACGATAGTTCTATAAAAAAAACATATTTTTTTTATAGAACTATTGGTTCTATAAAAAAAAAAAAAAAGGTTTTTTCGAGTAAAATTTCCAATCGAAGAAGCAAAAAATAAATAGACTTTAGAAGATATGGGATTTATAACAATAATGCAGACCAAAGAAAATGCCTCTTTTCCAGTAAGTAAACTGTTTTTGTATCATTTTTTTTCTTATATTGTAATCTTTGTTGTTATAACTAACTTTTTTCCTTAAGGATCTCTCTTATAATGACTCCCAGTTAGTCTATGAGTGCCAAAAGGAACCAATTAGCTCTCCTCCTCTTTTAAGATCACCTGCTGCACTTAAAATGTGTAATTTGCAGGGCTGTGGATCAGTGGGGATCTCAAACAATTCACCTGAAGCTGACTTGAATGAATTTCAAAATGACTCATTAGAGTCAGAAAGAGGAACCTTATCCAACAGGGAAGAATGTAATGCTCAACCTGATTCGGTAACAATTAATGCTGACCCCTCTTTGTGGCCAGTTGTTTTATGTCAAAAAGATCGAGATGTAATCATTTTAAAGGGACCCCCTACAGATTTCCTTGCTCACTCTTAGGCACGAAAGCAGCATTCAAATGCGGGGAATCGTCCCTTCTTTGTTGGAACGGAGGAGCTAGAGATCAATGGAGGAAAATCATAGATTGTGTGAAGCAGCATCAATCCAGCTCATTGCACCAAAAGTTCTACATGGATTGGAAAGACGCATACATTTGTCTTACCAGCTCCACTGGTGTAGATTCAGAGCTCCAGAAGCGAATCAATTCTGAAACAGGTAAATGGAGGACAATTCTTCGTGGAATTTTGGATGTGACTCTTTTCTTAGCTTCTAGGAATTTAGCTTTTCTCGGTAACTTATTATAAGGTTCTTTCAATATCAATTTAATTATTTATATAATTATTTTAATAGTTATAACTATTATATACAATTATGTTTGCAGGTGAAACAACACACGTGAATGGGAAAGGAAATGAAAACTTTCTTGCCGGTATGGAGCTTATCGGTCGCCACAACCTCGTCATTGCATCTCACTTGGAAGATGTAAGACGCCATCAACAAGAGGGCTCCAGAATGAGTGCTCATTACCTCTCTTCATCGTCTCAAAATAAGTTCATTAAAGAATGTGGTGGTGTTATCCGAAGTGCAGCTGTCAAAGAAATTCAGGACGGTATATACTTCACCATTATAGTCGATGGTACCCCTGATACATCTCACACTGAGCAGATAACCTTTGTTATTCGTTTTCTCCTTTATGAAAAAGAAACTAATTGCTGGCAAATCAAAGAACGATTTTTGTGTGTTGAAGCTTTCGAAAAGAAGAAAGGACTCGATATAGCTAAGCTTATCACTGATGTGATTGCAAGGCTAGGTTTGGATATTCAAAACTGTCGCGGTCAGGGATACGATAATGGATCCAATATGTCAGGTGCTTACAAGGGAGCTCAAGCCTTAATGAGACAAAATTATTCGGAAGCTCTGTACGTTCCATGTAGCGCTCACAATCTGAATTAGGCTGGTGTGCACGCAGTTGAATCAGCCATTGAGATCAAAGTATTCTTTGGAAACGTCGAATCTTTGTACGCATTTTTTAGTGCAAGTCCTGCCCGATGGAAGATCCTCACTGAAGGGACAGGAATTTCACTGCATAAACTTTCTATGACAAGATGGAGTTCTCGTATCGACGCGATCAAACCACTTGCCAAAAGACCGAGAGAAATGTTGGCAGCTCTTAAAAATGCTATGGAAAACCTAGATCTGACGAGTGAGCAGCTAAGCCAAGCAAAAGCCTTAAAAAAATGGTTATCATCTTTTGAATTTGTATTGCTAATTACGATTTGGTACAAAACCCTTACTGCTGTTAACGACGTTAATCGTCTTCTACAATCTGAAGCCATTACCATCGATGACGAGCTACGTTTGATTAGACAGCTGCTGGAAGATCTTAAACAGATTAGGGGCTCTTGGTTGCAAATTTTCCAAGAGGCTGTAGCTGTAGCTGGACCGCTAGGATTCGAAACTGAACTTGCTACTAAAAGAAAGCGCAAACTTAAGCGCTTTCATGATGAGGCATCAAACACAGACTATTTCCACGACACCTAAACGAAAGAATTCGAAGTGAACGTTTTTAATGTTGGTTTAGATAGTCTGATCCAGCAGATTGATTCAAGATTTGAGGCAAGCAGGATGGTTGCCAATATGTTTTCATTCATCTGTTTGGACAATGATGATCTTTCTGTTCAAAGTAAAGCTTGCGAGCTTGCACAATTTTATCCGAGAGATGTCAACAAAGAGGATTTCAGAGATGTCAACAAAGACTGATCTTTTGATTATTTCAATTGAAGAAGATTTGGCTAAGAAGGTGAGCTACGGCCATGTCATCGATATTTTGGCGGCGAGAAAAGCTCGAAAAATTCATTTTTAGCGCTTTGTTTACTTTTCGTTTATTGATTTTAAAACTAATATTTTGGTTAATGTCAGTTTTGATTAATGAACCGTTTCTCAATCCAGAGAATTAATAGTAACGCAGAAATACAATGTGCTATATTAAAAATAGATAATTGCTGTGTTCACAAAACTTTAAACTTTTAATTTCTGAGTTTGAAATAGGGGCGCTGTTCTCCATTTTTGACCCGGGCGTCTTTGCCGCTCTCGAAGGCCCTGTATATATATATATATATATATATATATATATATATATATATATATATATATATATATATATATATATATATATATATATATATATATATATATATATATATATATATATATATATATATATATATATGTATATATACATATAAAATCTATAATGATAAAATTAAATATCATTCTTTTTTAATTTATATAAAGATATCGAATTTTAATGCAAAATGATTTATTTTCAAATTGCCCCAGTGTCGAGGTTATTTGAAAAGGCATTAAAAAACGACTTTTCTCTTTAATTATAAAGTATAATTTGTCAAATCTTGAATAAAAGTATAGCCTGAACTTAGTTCTATCCAAAATAAATGCCTTTAGCGATAGTAATTAAATTTAAAACAAGTGATCTAAATTTGTTTTCCCCAAGGCCTTCTTAAACAGGCCGCGACAGCTCATTTTCCGTAAAATTAGCGAAGGCCGACTTTTTTACGGTTAAAATTATTTTTTATCTTTGCTTTTATAAACAAACTTCAGAAACAAATAAAGAGCTTTATTAGGACAAAACATATTGATTGAATTTCGAAAGCAAATATTGTAGGAATTTTTTTTACGTTTAGAAATAAGTTAATTACGATAAAAATTTAAGGAGTTTAGCTAAAAATGACTAAATCTCGTTTTTATAACTATATGTTTATTTTAGCTGTTTAACACTTGTAATACAAATAATAAATTTTTTGATAAAAACAAACAAATATATTAACTTTATTTTATTAAAATTATTTTGACTTTTTTGACTCAAAGTGTTTTATTTTCAAGTTGAAAGTTTTGCTTGTTTTATTAAACATTCCTTCCCAAAATCTTTAGAGTGTTTTTTACAATAATTGTTTAAAAAATGTTTGCCAAAATGCAGCAAACTTTTTTAACACTTTGAACAAGCAATTGAAATTTACTATTGCAGTTAATAAAAATGTCAATTAATCCTTTCTTGCACAGCAATGGTGAAACTTTATTCACAAGTGTCACTTTAAATATAAAAAAACAATAAAAAACAAAGTAGACTAAATTGTCAGAAGGCTTCCCCTGTTCAAAGAACTGATCAAAGTTCCATATTTTTGAAAAATATCAAAGGTGTCTGTTTCTTCTAAAATTGAGTGTAATTCTGGAAGTTTGTAAGCAATAAAACCTGCAATATATAAAAGCCCTTGTTTGCATTCATTTGGCAAGTGATCCTCACAATTTTCACATATTGACATATTAAACTCAACATAAAATTCACACTTATCACAGTGGTGGTGAGCAGGAGGAAATATTGTAAAATCTGTATGCTTGTCTAGCAACTTTCTAGTTTTGTCGATTCTAAATTTTTGAATATTATTTTGCACAGTTATCAGATATGTGCTACCTGACCCTTGCCGATATTTCCCAAACTGTTTTTCTAGTGCATCTGATTGCATATGTCCTAACAATACATAAGATACACCGCAATTCAACAAATACTTGGCACAGCTTGCTAATCTTTTAGAAGTTTTTTGCAAAGCACTTGCAGTATCCATTGTTAACTATTTCTCTCTTAATTTTGAATTTACACATTTCAAATTTTCAGCAAAATACGAAATATAGTTCTCTAAGAAATCTATTTGCCAATCATTGACTGAAGAAATAGGCTTTTTTCGAATATCATTTAATCTAATATCTAGACCTTTTGCTTTACTGTTGACAATAAGCCACCACTTAACAACTGTTTCAATAAAAAGTGCAGTATCTTCAGCTTCAGGAAATTATACATGTAATGCTGCAACTGTTTCATCACAAAAAACTTTAAGAACTAATCCAACATTTTGTCGCTCAATTGGTTTTGGTGACACAGCTTTTTGTGTTAAGGGTGACAACTTAACTATTCGACTATCTGCAGCATGAAGTTGAATTATAAATTTCCATTCTGCAAGTCGCACAGTATCGTTATCATTTAGCAATCTATATTTTAAACATTGTAATTGTTCAGTGATCCAATTATTTCAAATACATTTTAAAATATGCACAGTGTCATTTAAAAGATAGTATGCTGGAACTTTTTTTGCATTAAAATATTGAAATGTTTTTTGGTTTACTCAACAGTTATCCATTATTAACCCAAGAGGCTTTCCACCTGCAATTATGATTTGTTGATTTATCTCTTCTATCACGCTTGTTTGAAAATTTGTTGTAGAATTTGTAGCAAAACAAGCTTTTTAACGAGATCAAAATATACTAAACAAGATTTTGAATAAAGATGCAATGCTTCAGAAATGTCTTCTTAAGAAAATGGTGTATTGTTTGTTTTATTTAATAAAGCTACTTAATGCCTAATATAACTTGCTCGCTTAGAATCTGTTTCATTATTAATAACATAACTAACAGCATTCTCCAGTTGAGAATAATATTTATTAACTCCTTTTTTTAAAAAAGACAGTTTAATTTGTAAAAGTTGGCTTTATCCAGTAAAATAAATATCTCCAGAATCTTCTAAAGTTATATATATTGAAAACTTAGGTACTGGTCCACAATGTTCATATGATATTAAACATATATTTTTTTCTTTTTCAACAAAATAAAATTTTTCTTCACAGTTATTTATTATTGACTTCAAATTTTTAACAATTGAATTAAATTTAATAACGTCCATTTTTTTGAAGTTTTCGAACTCATCAGGTAAATTATTTCTTTCAGAGCATATTAACCCAGTGACATCTCGTTTTCTAGACACTATTGGAATACAAGACACTGGTATACCTTTAAAGACTGATGGAGGATGCACTGGAACCAAACTACCACCTTTGACTTTTTTTAATTCTGCATCTTTAGGCCAGTGCTGAGCACAAATTAGCTTATAATCTGTAAACACAAAGTTTGCATTTGGAAGTTTTTTAATTCATAACTTATAGTTTAAATCAAACAACCAAAATCCTCATTGAAACTTTAATTCTCCGTAAAAAAGTCGGCCTTCGCTAATTTTACAGAAATTGAGCTGTCGCGGCCTGTTTAAGAAGGCCTTGGTTTTCCCCGATTTACGGTATCCGTTGGATAAAGGATATTCGCGTTATATCGTCGCGTCGGTTTATATCCAGTGGTTTGAGTGATCGTAACCATGGAACTTATAATTAAAAAATTTATTTTTTATACTTTTTATATATGTTTTTTAAATGTGATGTTTTAATATAAAAGTTTGGATTTCAGTTTTATTTTAACTGGATTGCAAAATTACAAGAGTAACAAGTTATAAAATCAATAATACAATAATAATTAATGGTTAAATTAATCATAACTTAGTAATTATTAATTTTACTTATAATTTATATTATAATGTTATATTCAAAATAAGACTTACTAAATGTTATTTTTAATATAAATCTAAAGTCAATCTTAAATGAATCTATAGTTTTAAAATAAAGCTTAAATAATTTAAGCTTAAAAAAAATTCGTAAAATGCTAAGGATTTTGTGATTAATTTTTATTTAAAATAATTTCGGCTTTTATTTCAACAGTCTACAAATTTCTGCAATCTTCTGCATATAATTTATTTGAAATTAACTTTACAAATAATATTCATATTGTACACAGTTGATTGTTGATAATACTAGTAAGTTAATTGATTAAGTTGTGAACAATAACACTATAAAAGTGATAAACTTTATATATTGTTATTATTGTAAAGTATGTTAAAACATTTTAAATATTTTTTGTTATAAAATTTATAACATTTTATAACAATTCATTTATAATAAATTTAATAACAATTTATTTATAAAACATTTTATAACAATTCATTTATAAAACATTTTATAACAATTTATAAAACATTTTATAACAATTTATAAAACATTTTATAACAAATCATTTATAATAAATGTATTGAAATTTTAATTTGAACATAGATAAAATGTGTATTAAAAACAATGGTTTTTATAAATACTCTAAATATATTAAAAATTTTATGATTTTATTTCATGTTTTTGTCTGTCAAAATTTATGTTATTCATGTGGGACTTATAAAAAAAGTTTCTCTTTATTTGTATTTTTTTCGTATAGTTTTTTTTTTTAATGTATTGTATTTTTAATTTATTTGTTATTTACATTTTATTTAGTTTTTTATTTTATTGTTTTTAATTTTTATCATTACTACTTTTATCTTTCTTTTTTTTTTTAATTTTTAAAATTTTTATCATTACTACTTTTATCATTACTTACTTTATCTTAATTATTATAACTTATATAGTTGTTATTATTAATGTTAGTTTTAATAGTATTATAGTTAGTATTTTATTACGTTACAGTAAGGATGCTTAAAACACATACCCTACTTCATATGTGCACACATGCTACCATAAGCAGACTATGCTTATAATTTCAGTTTCATTAATTAGAGTATTATAGTTTTCTTATACTTTTTGACAAAGCTTATGTTAAAACTTTGTTACTTTTTGAGAAAACAAATAAAATATAAAATGTAAACAGAAAATTCTTCTTCAATTCTGTCACTTTGTAGCTCACAAAGCAAGATGTAACCAAAACCAACTGAAAAAAATGCTTGCAGACTGCAAATGCTATCAACATGTGGTTTTCATGGGTACGCATTAAATTTATTTGGGTCCATGCCTTGATTTTATAACAATTTAGATTGTTCTAAAAATAATTGCAGATTATTTGATTTTTTTTTGCTCAGATTGGTTGTGGTCTCTTAGTCTAATATTCTTCCCTTTTGCAGAAATATTAACAATGTTCTACGAACCTAAAACCTGCTGAATTTGAACTTTCTCATTGAGTATTTTTAAAACATGTTGCACATTCTGTAGTTAAAGTCTAGAAAGACAAACAGCAGCATGGGATATAGGATTGATTTCAAAATGTTATTTTTTTCATATTGATATAGGTTTTTGACATCAGAAAAGGAACCAATGGTTTTATTGTCAAAAAATAACTTTTGACACTTTTCAAAAAATCATTTGTTATGTAAACATTGAGGAAGTTAACTGTATCAAACAAAAGAAACCAAACACGCTGATCATTTATTGGATAAATGGCCTGATAGTCAGTAATTCTTTTGCAGTATTGCTTATTGATTTTATGGTTATCTGTTACAGATCCTAAAATAATAGCAACATTTTTTAAAACTATAACAACAGCTTCTTTCACTTCTGATTGTTCTTTCTTTACATTGATGTTCAATTCAATGTTGTAAAAGAAACCTAGTTTAATGGTTTCTGTTACAGGTGTAATACAAAACATTTAACTAAGTTCACCATGCAAGCATTTCATCATTACACATGACGTAGAAGTTGCTTTAGATTCTGTATCATTTTTTGCCATTCCATATAAAAATATGCCTAAATAAGAAACTGTTGGTCTGATTTTTACCTCATCAACTATTAAAAAAGAATTTTTCTAATCAATATTGTTTGGAGAAATCATAGACTGCATCTCTCATTTGCTTGGAAGCATTAAATCATCACGAAGTTGATTGTAGTTGTAGTTATGAAAAGACTCAATAGCCAAGCAGTAATCAGCTATAGAGAAACTTTTGTTTCATAATAGTTTAAATTGTCTCGTAATAAAATTCATTTTTTTTTGCTTGATTGAATTCAAATTCATATTCCGAAAGAATAATTGTCACCTTTTCAATAATATCTTTAACGCACAGATTATGGTTATAAACTAAATTAATAGCCTCAAAACACTGTGAGTGGAAGACTAAGCCAAGCTACATAATTGTGGTTATAACCCTCTCTCAACCAAGGCTGCTGCGTAGAGAAACAAGTTAAGCGCAGTACTACCACAGAGGTGGTGGGAATCGAACTCAATACCTCTCGCTTATGATGTCCAGAATTTAAATCTATAAACCACAGCAAGCCTTAGGCTGTTACAGAAGATATTAGATTTAAAATTAGCTATTTGTTCTAAGCAATCAAAAAGTGAAGATTTTTTGTCAAGACAAGAGTATAAAGTTGAGTCGTCAAAAAATAGAGCCACTTTAGATGTTAAATTTTCATGAAGATTGATATTGTAGATAAAAAAAAATACAGGAGCAAAGATTTAAGGGTACCATAAAATACCTTTTGGTACCTTTAAAGTTATATGAAATAAAGAAGAAGAACGTAGGCCTTCAAGAATTACTTTATTACTGCAGTTAGTAAGAAATAATTTAATAGTCTCAAAACTTTTATATAAAAAAACTAATAACAGAGCGAAAACTAATTATAGGATAGCTAGAGAGGTAAAGTGTTTTCTAGAGTTTTGAAAAATTGGAACCACTTATTTAACAATTTTTAAAAATGTTATTAAATATTACATAAAAAAAAATATGGAGTAGAATGAGGTTTGACTTGAAGAGTAGGAATGAAAACTTCCAAACTTTTAATCCAGAAGGAATAAAAGCTTCTGAGATGTGCTTTATGCATACATATTATAGATATAAACATATATGTTTGCTATTTATTTAGATGCTGGCATACAATATCCTTTCATATTTATATAAACTTTAGTATTTATATGGTGTAGTATTTGCCAAAAAAGAAGATAATGATGATAATGATGGTAATGATGATTATGATGATCATGTTGATCATAATGATGTTTATCTATGCATATATATACAAAATATAACATGAATTTTGAATAAAAAAATTATACTTTAGGATGTTTAAATGTTTATGTAGCTACTGTCACAAACCTGGACCCCGGCCCCGGCTATATTTTATCAAACCCCGACCCCGGTCAAATATCAACCCCTGTCGTTTACTATGCACATAATGACTAAAATCGTCAGCTTAAAGACCATTACCAAAAAAAAAATGATAATAAAGGAATAAATCAGCCTTATGGTAGTATTAAAAAGTGTGATAACAGTGTTAATCTGATGCAAAAGGCGTTTAAGATAATTGTTTGAAAGAGATGCATGGTCTAAACAGCCTAAATTTATTACGGTTGATGAGTAGGTCTGGAAAATAAATCATAAATTAATTACATGAGTTAGTGATTGATAAAGTCAGAAGAGATCAATTTGGTCAATTTGATTAGTTTGGGCAATTTGAAAAGGTGATTGTTTCAAGAAGAGCTAAACAATAACAAATAAAAGAAAATTCAGTGGATTTAAATTTTTTTAATGACATATAGGTGAGTTGATACATTAGTGTATGCTTAGGCTAAACATGCGACTAATGAAGTCTTTGTAAATCTAAAGATATTAAGAAGAGAAGAGCTAATCAATAACAAATAAAGAAAATTCAGTGGATTTAAAGTTTTTTTAATGACATATAGGTGAGTTGATACATTAGTGTATGCTTAGGCTAAACATGCGACTAATGAAGTCTTTGTAAATCTAAAGATATTAGAACTGAGATCTTAAGGTAACACAGCTGATTTTGTAGTCTCATAAAGAACAAGTATGTCTAATGAATTTTGTAGTCTCATAAAGAACACGTATGTTTAGTGAATTTTGTAGTCTCATAAAGAACACGTATGTTTAGTGAATTTTGTAGTCTCATAAAGAACACGTATGTTTAGTGAATTTTGTAGTCTCATAAAGAACACGTATGTTTAGTGAATTTTTTAGTCTGATAAAGAACAAGTATGGCTAGTGATTTTTAGATGTAAGATTTAACAGATGAAAAGTTACTTTAAAGACCAGGAAAATTTGTAAATGATAGACTAAAACAATTTGCTCGTAATGATGACTTTTTATGAATAATTTTTTTTGGTATTATAATAAGGTTTTAAATTATTAGAGAATGACCCATGATATATACATGGCACCCTAAACAATTAGCTATACATTTGTCTTGTTCCTGCTAATAAAACTAATTTATGTAAAAGTACTAAAAATCTAACCAATCAAGCTTTCTAACCTAAAAGTCTTCATTTTTTTCCTAATAGTAGTCCATAAACTTATATTTTAAGAGCTCCTGGATACCAAAAACTAAGATGAAGTAATCCTTTTGTGACTTTCAAATCCAGAGTCCTTTTTGGGACTCCGCATTCCTGGTTGTGTGTAATTCAAACAACAAATACATGCATACATGCATTGTATGTATCTATGCATGCATGCATATATGTATGTATGTATGTATGTATGTATGTATGTATGTATGTATGTATGTATGTATGTATGTATGTATGTATGTATGTATGTATGTATGTATGTATGTATGTATGTATGTATGTATGTATGAATGTATGTATGTATGTATGCATCCATGTATATATTTATATATGTATGTATTGGGCTTGGACACACAATATTTAAATATATATATGTATATATATATATTATATGTATATATTATATATATATATATATTATATATATATACTATATATATATATATATATATATATATATATATATATATATATATATATATATATATATATATATATATATACAGGCTTTCACAGGAAGACGTGCGATTTCATATCTTTATATGACCACGCAAAAAAAAAATGTTTTAACGATTTGACCACGGCATATTTTTAAAAATTTAAAAACGCGCTACAAAAACTTACCTAAACTTATCTGAAAAAAAATTTTTTTAAAAATAAATAAATCTTAACGAAAGAGAAAATTAAAAAAAAATACTTAAAGCAAAAACACAAAAAAAATAAATATATATACATAACGCATCTAAAACAAAACTGATCAAGCTAAAATGCTTAGTCTATTTTATTTACGCATTAAAAAACCTTTTCAATCTTTGATTCAACATTTTTATATATTTTTTATTTTTTAATATGTTCAAAAGTTAAATATTTCTCATAAAAAATACATAGTTATATAAATAAAATAAAAAAATATTTTATAAATACTTTATATATATATATATATATATATATATATATATATATATATATATATATATATATATATATATATATATATATATATATATATATATATATAGGCCATCGCTCTTGACATTTCTAAAGCGTTCGATAAAGTTTAGCATGCTGGTTTCTCCATAAGCTTTTTTCTTACTGTGTATCTGGAAACATCTTTAAGATTATTGAATCCTTCCTTTCCAATCGTAGTATAAAAGTTGTCCTTGATGGACAGCACTCTTCTTCTTATTCTGTAACCTCAGGGGTTCCTCAAAGTTCAATCCTTTGCCCTATACTCTTTTTAATTTACATTAACGATCTTCCAGATAATCTCACACCTAAGGTGGCATTGTTCGCTGATGATACTACCATTTATTCTTGTCACGATAAGAAGCTAACTCCTTCTGATTGCTTGCAGGGGGCATCTGAGCTTGAAAAGGATCTCACTTCTGCTACAGCATGGGGCTCACAGTGGCTGGTGAACTTTAATTCTGATAAAACTCAATTTTTTTCAGCCAATGGTTATCGCAATAATTTAGACCTTCCCATATTTATGAACGGTAATGTACTCGATGAGTCTCCTACCCTTCATCTTCTAGGATTAACTCTTACTTCTGATCTATCTTGGAAAACTTATATCAAATTCGTTGCAAAATTAGCATCTGCTAAGGTTGCTTCTCTTTATCGAGCTCAACACTTTCTTATTCTGAATTCTATTCTCTATCTCTGTTAATCTTAAATCCGGCCTTGTATGGAATGCTGTTGCCATATCTGGGGCAGATCTTCTAATGATGCCCTTTCTCGTTTAGACAAGGTGTAAAAACACATTGTAAACCTAGTTGGACCTGCTCTTGCAGCCAACCTTCAACCTTTGTCACATTGTCGTAATGTTGCTTCTCTTTCTCTTTTCTACAAATAATATAATGGGCACTGCTCTAAAAAGCTAGCGTCTCTTGTGCCATCTACTAAAGTTCATTCTCATGTTACTCGTCATTCAATAAGTCTCATCCTTTTTCTGTTACTGTTCCTAAGTGCTCCAAAAACTCTTACTCGTATAGTTTTTTTCCTCGAACATCAGTTCTTTGGAATTCGCTTCCTTCATCTTGTTTTCCTGATTCATATAATTTGCAATCTTTTAAGTTGTCTGTCAATCGTCATCTTCTCTACAATCTTCATCTTTTCTCTTCCAGTAACTTCCAACACTAATTAGTGGTTGCTTGCAGCCTTGTTGGAAGCGAAGATTTTTAAATATATATATATATATATATATATATATATATATATATATACTTATATATAATATATTATATATATATATATATATATATATATATATATATATATATTATATATATATATATATAATATATATATATTCAAATATATATATATATACATATATATATATATATATATATATATATATATATATATATATATATATATATATATATATATATTTTTTTTTTTTTTTTAATTTGCTTTTTTTTTGTTGTCAAAGTGTGTGGAATGAATTCAGTATTTTAAAATTTGAAATGAGTAGAATATATTAGTACTTTGTTTACTCAAATCAGTTGTATTTTTTTAAAATTATTTTTCATTACTAGTTGTTTTATCCAGTCAAAGATGTAAATTTCATTTTTTAAAATATACATACATTAACTAAACATCAGATCATAAAAATTTTCTATAAACTTGAAAAATTTTATTTTAATATTTTGTTGTCTTGTTAAAAGTTTGAGGTGAATATTTTAAATATTATTATTTTTTAGATAAAAAATCCTTATTTAAATTAGTTGATATATTTGCATACATTAACAGATTAGTGCATCAGAGAAACAATGGCAACAATAAAGTCTTAAAATTTCATTAAGTTTAAAAATACATTTAGGATAAAACAGTATTGCCATGCTAAAGAATTTAGATACATATGTTGATTTTGATAAAGAAAATGAAGAAGTGAAGTTACGCCTAGACCATCAATCTGAAATTATAGCAATTTTAAAAAAAAAAGCTGATGAATACCTTACAAAGTATTTAAAATGTGAAAAAAAATTAAAAACATTTGAAAATGAAATAGACATTTTGAAAAATAACAGAAAATTAGAAGTTGAAAAGTCTTCATTGATTTTACTAGAGAATTTTAAGTTATCAGAAGAAAATCATAATTTAAAATCACTTATTAGGGGATTTACAAAAAGAAATCTGATTCTAAGAAGAAGAAAAAAAAGAATTATGGTAAGATAACATTTTATTATATATATATATATATATATATATATATATATATATATATATATATATATATATATATATATATATATATATATATATATATATATATATATATATATATATATATATATATATATATATATATATATATATATATATATATATATATATAACCTTGGAGGCATTCAACAATGCCAACCTAATTCCTGACCTAAATGTGTTTGTGGTCGGCAAAAAAAATTCAGTTTTGCCGACCTCGTTTCAATTGTTTTTAATATTTGCTGACCTGATGCCAACCTTTAAAAGATTGAAGTCGGCAAATTATTGTCGACCTCAATTTTCCTAATTATATATATATATATATATATATATATATATATATATATATATATATATATATATATATATATATATATATATTCTGTCTTCTAAATTTGTTTATTTGTTTACTTTTAATGTATATTTACTGTGTATGTATATATATATATATATATATATATATATATATATATATATATATATATATATATATATATATATATATATATATATATATATATATATATATATATATATATATATATATATATATATATATATATATATATATATATATATATATTAGGGTTATGACTTTTTATTGACTCCGTGCTTCTGTACTGTGTTTGATGAACTTTTACCTAAAAAGCATGAAATGAACTATTACTTGCACATCCAAAAAATTCACCCCGCCATTGAAAAACGATTTTGACATAAGTACAGACATAAGCATTGTTTTCATATTCACTGTCATGTATTCAAATGTATTTAGAATGTCATAGTCATGTAGTACAATAAATTTTCAATCCAACAATGACTCAGACCGTTGACCTTGCTCTTGCTTGTTGCACAGAAGGAATCGAAGGTGCAGTTTGTCTTTATTTTTGCATGATGAATAAATTTCCTCCATAACTTGAATTGCGCACTCTGCGCATTGGTTACTACTGGGTATCTGTAGTAAAGATGGTTTTTGCTTCCTTTAATTTTTCAAAGAGCTTAAAGTCTTTTTGTATGGATTCAGTTTTTCAGCCAAGTTATTAAAGTCGTTTTCGTTGTACAGTTGGTCTGTAAACCAATGGTCTGCTCATTTTCTGCCATACAATATAAGTTTTCTGCCATACAATATAAATCGAGATTCTCTGCAGAACTGTCCTTGTTAAAGAAATTAAAATGAAGGCCAGAATCGGTAGTATAGCTCTGGAGTGCCACCTCATATTGCTGATGTTGGGTATTTTCTGAAACCTGATCAATGGAAAATGTCCTATTTCCTTTAAAAAATCGAAACACTCAAGTGAGATGAGGAGATGAAGCAAAAGTTTCATATCATCTCACCAGCCTGATGTTTCGAGAGTTACTTCTACTCTACCATCATAAATGTTTTCAGTTTTTCGTACTCCTTCATCAGTTGAGATACATATGGATATTTGATGCTTGGCGATTATGTTTTACCAAGTTCTTCATCCATCACCAAATGGAGGATTCTATCTATATACATGGTGTTGACAACTGATAAACTGAGGTTTGTGATGCGTTTCTCTGTAAACATTTGTTGCAATATTACAACAACACCATTTTTTTTCCCAGTGTTAACGCTGGTGGTATCTGCAACAATCATCTGTATTGATTTCCATGGGTGAAATCATCTAGCAATAGTTAAAGCCCTTCTACCAAGCCAAGGACATCTAATTTGATTTCTTTTTTTTTCATTTTTAAGGACGACCACTTGATAATCCATTCTGTTGATGTACTTGCCATAAAAGTGTAAAGACCAACTTTGGGGTCGTCCATAAAGTACGTACGCTTTTTTTTCGCCCCCCTTTCCCCCCTCCCGCAAGTTGACATACGCTTTTTTGATTACTTTCTACCTCCCGAAAAGTATCTACGCGTTTAACCTTCCAACCCAACATTTTATGGTATTTTTTTTAATTTAGTGTCTCCATACTTTTATAATTGACCAACTGCCCCCTTATCTCAGAAACGCCATTTGTACACCCCCTCTTCCTCTCTGAGCGTACGTACTTTATGGACGACCCCTTTCCATATGCAACTTTTCAATCATTTCTTCCTTCGGCTTGATTGCCTCTTTAAATATTGACTTGTAAATAGCTGATTGACATAGAGCTGGGATGTCAATGCCCTCACGAGTTGATTGCTTGCATATGCTAGCAGCTTTGTTTGTTAATATTCTTGTTTAATTTCTTCAAGTTGACTGCAATTTTGCTTTTAGGATGTTTTTGTTTGTTGTAGGAGTTTTCTCATCTTATTCATTGTTTTCATATTCACTGTCATCAGCCTCAGAGTCAAAATAACTAAAACCAGGATAGTAAGATGATGAGTTAGATGACTAATTAGAAAGTTTTTGTCTTTTAGAAGAATAGATTGTTTCTTTTCTGGCTGCTTGACCTGTAGAGTATCCCGCTGTTCCTTTGCTTTCCACTTGGAAATGGTACAATCGCTTGTCCTCGAAAAATAACTAGTGTTGCAAAAAAACACGTTTTTTTGCTGTCGCGTTTTTTTTAAACTCTTATGGTATATTTGTTTACTAATTTTGTGTAAACAGAGTATTTAGCCAAAGTGGTATAAAAATATTTGTCTTTTTGATTAGGAAAATGGCTAAACAGTTATATTTTTTTTAAAAAAATTTCAAGATTTTTGCCTCTAAAAAATTATTTATTTTCCTTATATTAAACACGAAAATGATTACCTTTTTTTATTTTGCAAAGCAGTGTTTTATATAATAAATATATTTCTTTCATATAATAAAAATATTTATTTAGATAATTCTGATTCATTCCATTAAATAATACATTTATTATTATTCAAAAAAAAATTATGGATTAATGAAAAATTTAATGAACATAAGTTGAAGAAGTTGAAAAATAATTTTGTAATTTTAAAACCAGTGACAGACCCAGGGGAAATAAGAGGTATGAACCTACCGCCCCGCACCATAATCCATAAATTTATAAAATATCTTTAAATTTTAAATTTTTTTTTAGTAAACAAAAATGTGATACAAAATAAACTAAATTTTTAACAAGCCCTAATTCCCCCTCACACTCACACCAAAAATTCCCAGATCTGACTTATTTGGCGATGCAGTGTTACTTCATTCATATAATAAATTTTTAGAACAGTTCAATATTAAAAAAGATACAATTCATGGCCTTTACTTATAAAAATTTACTTCTTTGTCTTTACTTATAAGAATTATTATGAAAAATTATTTAAAAAAAAAAAAATTGTTTTTCTAATTAATGCTGCTTTTTCAATTTTTTTTTGAATAATTGAACAATTGCTAAACTAAGACATTACTAAAAATATGGTAAATGGAAGTATTAAAACAAGTATTTAATAAATATCACCAAAAATAAATTTTAAAACCATTTCAGTGTTTAAAATGCAAAAAGAGTAGTTTTTACGGCAAAAACGCAAAAAAACCAAAAAAACCAAAAAATGAAGTCCTTCGTTTTTTTTCCCAAAAAAACGTTTTTTTTTGGCAAAAAAACAAGAACCAAAAAAACGACTTACATCTCTAAAAATAACCATGTTTAATCCACTTTAGTAATATGAAAAATTTCATCAAGGGGTTCATAGCTTCCCCACTTGACACATTCATCATAACATTTCAGTATTTTATTAAGCTTTGCTCGTATGACTTGATCAGATACATGAGGAAAATTTAGTTTTTTCTTCCACAATTTGGTGACTTTTTTAGAAATTTCCGCTATTTACTCCTTTTTTCTTTGATTTTTGGTCCAAGGATTTTAGCGCCTGATAGTTTGCTTTTTGAGAGGCATTCTGCACTTTTCTTCCAGTGATTATTCTTCCAAAGAGACCATTCTTCTTCTTTAATGAGTCTTTAAATTTTACCAGATTTTTGGTCCAGGCATACTTGTTCTTCTGAATGCTACTATCGCTAGGCTTGTACAACGCCATGTGTTGCTTCTGTAATAACTATAAAATTAAATGAGCAGCTATATATAGTCTAAAATGTTCTAGAATATTCCAGAATGTTCTAGATTGTTCTAGAATGTTTCAAAACATTTTAAATGGTCAAGAATAGCCCCTCTATATATATATATATATATATATATATATATATATATATATATATATATATATATATATATATATATATATATATATATATATATATATATATATATATATAATAAACATATAAACAAACATATATATACAACAAACATATATACAATAAACATATATATATATTATATATATATATATATATATATATATATATATATATATATATATATATGTTTATTGTATATATGTTTGTTGTATATATATGTTTGTTTATATGTTTATTATATATATATATATATATATATATATATATATATATATATATATATATATACATATATATATATATATATATATATATATATATATATATATATATATATATACATATATATATATATATATATATATATATATATATATATATATATATATATATATATATATATATATATGTATATATATATATATATATATATATTTTAACCTGCTTATTTACAGTCAAATTGTAAGGGGTTGTTCTGCTAGTTGTTAACCCTTTTGATAAGAACCAGTGCTTCAATTCAAAAGACAATAATGAAGATCCATGATCCTGATGAACATAGCTAGGCATACCAAACGTAGAAAAAAGATCAGCTAAACAGTTTATTATTGTCTGATATATATATATATATATATATATATATATATATATATATATATACATATATATATATATATATATATATATATATATATATATATATATATATATATATATATATATATATATATATGTATATATATATATATATATATATATATATATATATATATATATATATATATATATATATATATTGTAAAGAATAACCAAGTTAATTATGTTGGCTCAAAAGACCTATAATTATACTAGTCTATAACAAAATACATAAAGTATATACAGTATCATACAAAACGTATATGTATATAAAAATATTTCATATTAACATAACATTCACCCTCCTCTTAAAAGTGTTCAGGTGTATTTATAAGTTGAGTTTTTCTGATGCTTTAGAAATTTGTGCAGATCTACGAGGAGGCAGGTTGGTTTGCTCTATAGGATTCATTTTATTTTCTAGTTTCCCTTTCCGAGATTAAAGGAATTTCATTGCTACTATTAAGGGATAGTTATCAATAGCTGTTACTTCTAAATTGTTATTTGATGTTTGTACTATAAGAGTTATTCCAATGGGAGCCAGCTGTTTAGTAGACACTGTAGTCTCATGACCATTAGGAAATCTCACATAGGCATAATGAGGATTTGCTTCAATGAGTTAAACCTCATTTACTGAATCTTCATATTTACTTTGCATCTCATTTTTTTTTATAAGTGCAGGTCCTGGGTTAACAAGCCATGAAGGAATTGAGGACCCAAATGATGATCTTCTTTGAAAATTGAAAAAACATTCAATTAGTAGTAGTGCATAATAGAGATGTAGCATAAAGTGCATCAGGTAGAACTCTTTTCCATGATGATATAGGCAGATTTCGAGATATCAGAGTGAGTAATATCGACTTTCAGAGTAAGTAATAATTCCATTGTATCTTTCAACGTGCCTATTTACAGTCGGATTGTAAGGGGTTGTTCTGCTAGTTGTGAACCCTTTTGATAAGAACCAGTGCTTCAATTCAAAAGACATTAATGAAGATCCATGATCCAAATAAAAATAGCTAGGCATACCAAACATGGAAAAAAGATCAGCTAAACAGTTTATTATTGTCTGAGTTGTCATATTTTTTACAGGATAAGCAAACGGAAAGCATGAGTATTCATCTACAATTGTTAGCATATATTGTTCAGGGGTTGAAGAAGGTAATGGACCTTTGAAGTCAATAAATATGCGTTCAAATGGCTGAGTTGCTTTAATAGGTGCACATTATTTGGGTGGTAATACTTGGGTTTTATTTCTTTAGATGTTCTACATTCCCTACATATTTGTTTTACATCTTCTACTGAATAAGGGAGGTTTCTTGATTGAATAAAATGACAGAAGCGAGTAACACCAAAATAGCAAAGTGCAGCATGCAAATCATATAAAGATTCTGAACTTATTGCTGCATATCTAGCTCGATTAAATGTATCTGGACCACTATTAAATTGGCCAGGACGATAATGGATATCATAAGAATATGGAGACAAAGCTATTCTCCAACGCATTATTTTATCATTCTTTATTTTACTGCTTGATTTATAATCTATAATTTGTATACATAAATGCTACAAATCGTTGGTCAGTGATGAGAATGAAATGTCGACCCAAAAGAAAATCGCGCCAATGATTTATGGCTTCGACTTTTGCTTGAGCTTCTTCTTCCCCTGATGAATAGTATTGTTCACTCCCTTGAAGGGTTCGTGAATGTAAGGCAACAGGTCTTCCATCCTGGTTAAGTGTGGCGAATATGGCAAAATCAGAAGCATTAGTCTCCACAGTAAAAGGTATATTCTCATCAATGGTTTGCATGAAAGATTAAACAAACTCATTTTTTAATGTTTCAAATGCTAATATTTGCTGCTGATTGAGTGGAAATTGAGGTCTAATTTTATCTCAAAACTTTCTTATCCATTTTGCTAGTACAAGCACATTCCAATAATACGCTGTTAAGACTTAGCATTAAGTGCGGGTAACTTAATGAGAGGAGCAAGTCTCTGAGGATCTGGTTTTAAGGAGCCATAAGATATACGGTAGCCTAAAAAATCTAAAGTCTCAGTTAAAAATACACACTTCTTTTCATTAAATGTAATTCCAGTATTGATGGCAGCTAATCCAAACTTAAGTAGATTTTCATCATGTTCTTTCTGACTATTACTACATATTGTAATGTTATCAATGAAAGGAAAGCAGTCAGTTAGTTTAAATGTTCTAACAAAGTCATTCATTTTGCGTTGAAAACATGCAGATCCATTGGTAACTCCAAAAGGAGTTACCAATCTAGTATATTACCACAACTTATTGTCAGCTTCAAAAGCAATATATGGTTGATCTTTTTTTGATAAAGGTATTTGGTAGTATGCTGAGCGAAGATCGAGAGTATTATAAATTTTGTATTTTGAAATTATGCTTACAATCATTTCAATCTTAGGTAGAGGGTATGCGTCCAATTGGGTATACTTATTAATAGTTTCAGAATAATCAACAACCATGCGACATTTAGTTTTTTCATTTACAACTAAGACCTGGGCACGCTAAGGTAAATTACTAGGCTCTATTATTCCTGCTTGAACAAGGTGGTGGATTTCAGATTTAATAAATTCTTCATCTCTTTGAGAATAATTTCTAGATCTAGTGGCAATCGGTCGACAATCTTTTGTGAGATTAGCAAATAATTCAAGAGGTTCAGTTTTCATTTTTGTTAAAGCTGCGAATGTTATGGGTGGTCTTTTCCCACCATACTTAATGGTAATACTCTAATGCAACTTTTGAAAATCTATGCCAATAATAATATCTATACATAAATTATCTAGCACACGCAACTTGACTTATAGATTTTGTTTTGAAGAGTTATTGAAACTCAACAATATCCATCTGATTTTACTGATAAAGAAGCTGATGCCATTCCGATTACACTCTGTTCATAAATAACATTTAAATTGAGTAGAGCTACTAGTTTATTGTTAATAAAACTTTTGTTTGTACTCCCACTATCAATTAAAGCTTCTACTTTATACTTATCATTAACAATGATGTTATGACAGACTTTGAAAAGAGAGTTTGCTGGAGCTGATATGGTGACACAGAAGTAGTCATCATCAATTTTTAGCAGAAACATGATTAGATGATCTGCAAAGTTTTTAAAACTGACCAATCTTTTTACATTTGTGACAGATAGCTTTACAAGCAGGACATTTTATACGTGGATGTCTTATGGTTCTACAAAACCAGCACGATTGTTTTGATTTACTAAATAGAGGCAGAGGTAGGTATAGTTGATTGTAAGTATAAGTTTGAATTTTGTTGGGCTACGTCTAAAGATCTAGCTTGGTCAAAGGTCTAATATCTTATTTTCTAGTAAACGTTGGCGTATACTGTTGGAGAGTAAGCCATTTATGAACATATTGCAAATCATTTCAGATTTATATTGCTCAGCTGTAACAGCAGTGAACTTGCAGTCGTTAGATAAATTTTTAAGTTCGTTTAGGGATTGATCTATTGATTCACTTGGTTTTTGCTTCCGTGTTGACAAAATTTGTCTGGCAAATATTTCATTTTTTGGTTTTATGTAGATAGACTCGAGAATACTTGTTGGTTGTTCAAAATCATCACACTCTGATATGAATTCATAGACATTAGGTTCAATATGGTTTTTTAAAAGATTAAGCTTAATGGAGTTATCATCAACTGTACTTACAAAATTGTAAAATGTTTTTAACCAATGGTCGTATGTTTTTGCTGCATCTGTTGAGTTCGAATCTATACATGAAGCGATCCATCTTTCTTTTATTTCATTATAATATTATAGCTTTTTTGATTGTAAAGAATAACCAAATTATTTATGTTGGCTCAAAAGAGCTATAATTATACTAGTCTATAACAAAATAACAAAATACATAAAGTATATATATAGTATAATACAAAACATATATGTATATATAAATATTTCATATTAACATAACATGAAATGCTTTTTCAATAATATTATTAGTGTATTCCTAATCTTTTAGCCACGTTTTTAGTTCTGCTAAACGTTGTTTTTCTTTATTGTAATTAGATGTGAAAACAATTATTCTTTTAGCAAGGCCATAAGGGATGTTCTTTTTTATATGATATGGATGATGGCTGTTGTAGTTTAAGTAGTCATGAGTGTTGGTTTATTTATTTGTCAACGTGCGCATAACACTATTATAGAACTTTTTTTCCAGCTTTTTGTTTACTTTTTAGGCCTTTTCAAAAATCATCACTACTGATGATTTTTTGAAAGGCCTCTAGTGCTAAAATATTAAAATTTTTAATGTGTAATTTTTGTAAAATTAAAAGAAGAAAATATTTTGTTTATTGTTTATTTTGTTGACTAATTTTTTTTACTTATTGGTTATAAACATATTTCAAGTTATATTGTTAAAATGTCAGATGATAAGCATTTCTCAGATTATTCAGATAAACTTTATGAATTAGTTTTTAATAAACTGAATGACACTTTACATTTAATTTATAATGATGTAAAGCCATTAGTTAGAGAAACTATAGAATCCACACTTAAAGAGTGTTTATCTACGTACCAGCAACATAACACTACCTTAAATGACAATTTAGAAAAAAAATACATGAAGTTTAAAAAATCAACATCAAAGGTATCATTAGAAAAACATGATTATCTCTACTGCAAACATAGTAGATGTACAAACCTTCTTTACATTTATCATGACTGCTTAACCTTTGTTTATTCCTAAAAAGTTTAGAAGTGACAAATTCCATTTTATGTCATATGACGAAAAAAATGCAATAAAAAAGTTTGATATACAGCGCCTTAAATCTGAATTTTCTTACAATAAGAAAAGATAATTTTCTTTCTTCATTATAAAAAAACCTTGAGGAAAAAAAAAAACAAGCGTACATAAATGGCGCGTCAGTTTATGCTTTAAAATAAGACTTGATATATCAGATGTATAAAACATGATTTAGTTATATGTTTCAAAATTTATGCAGAATTTGGTTTGGAAAGGTAAAAGGTTGTTTTTTGAATTGATATTGCTATGCAACTCTTCCTGTACTTCTGTATCTCCTAATGAGGGTGCAGCTCTAAAACTCAGTTTAATGAAACTGAGGCCAGCTGGTAGTAAAGTTTCCCAAATTCTGTGGTAGCTCTCAGAGTGGCTGATTTTATCAACAACTGCAGAATATCAGAATATTTAACTGTCATATTGTGTTAAACAATGATAGTGTCCCTGTTAATGCTTTTTGTTCACATTGTTAAGGCCACATATAAAGCCCTATGTTACGACTTTTAAATAACAGAACTTAGACAACGGCATGGCTCATTGCTTAGGATGCTGTCTCTATTCATGAATGAGTCAAGTCCTCATTCATGGATAGCACCACCTAACTGTTTTAATATATTTTATACAAATATTCATGGTCTGCGAAGCAACCTTTCATCAGTTAAATTTACCTCATGCAAAATTCACTAGACTTCACTATTCCTTCTTCAGATCTCATTTACCTCATGCAAAATTCACTAGACTTCACTATTCCTTCTTCAGATCTCAGTGTTGAAGGGTACTATTCAAAAAGACTCATATAGTCACATACTTGGCTTCGGGGTATACATATGCATCAATTCACCTATTTGTTGTAAAATCAGGTTGGAATCTTTGACTAATTTTTGAAGTGTTTTTGCTTAGTATCTCTTAACTTTATCACCTTATTCTTTATTCTTTATTGTTCTCCTTCTTCTTAAATTTCTTTTCTGAACAAATTGACCATACCCTCTCTCTTTATCCCTCTGCCAATATTGTTGTTATTAATGACTTTGATGCCCGTCACACTGAACGATGTTGACTTTACGGCACTTTTTCTTTTCTCAATTTCTTACTCGGATAGTTAATTTTGTTAGACATTTGTTAGTTAAATCACTTCAGCTTTCTATGCTAAAGTCATATGTCAATTAAACTCTTCTTTGGATTGTGGTCCAGACAACCATCCTGTCATAGTTTTACAAAATTGCTCTCCAAAACTCTCTTCAGGAGTTATAGCATAGTTGATGTAGCAACACTCTGCTAAACATGCTGCTACATTGACTATTTTAGAGCCTGCTGCTACTTTGTAGTAGCAGGCTCTAAGATAGTCAATGTAGCATTCCCTGTATCAGATAATGCTATCTTGACTAAGATAGTCAAGATAGCATTCCCTGTATCAGCAGGTTGTAGGATAGTCAATGTTGCAACACACCATACATATAGTAGTAGTGTAGTGGTAGAGCGCTTGCCTCATAAGTAAGAAGTTTCAAGTTTGATGTATGTATGTATGTATGTATGTATGTATGTATGTATGTATGTATGTATGTATGTATGTATGTATGTATGTATGTATGTATGTATGTATGTATGTATGTATGTATGTATGTATGTATGTATGTATGTATGTATGTGTATGTATGTATGTATGTATGTATGTATGTATGTATGTATGTATGTATGTATGTATGTATGTATGTATGTATGTATGTATGTATGTATGTATGTACCTTAGACTTCATTTTTACAATGAAAAAAAAAAGAATAAATATTTCAACTTAAATTACTGTTTAACAGTTTATAATGTAAGTTTCACATACATATATACTTAAATACATACATACATTTATACATACATACATACATACATACATACATACATACATACATACATACGTAAGTTTCACATACATATATACTTAAATACATACATACATTTATACATACATACATACATACATACATACATACATACATACATCATAAATAAGGTAATGGCAAGCATGATAAAACAATTTTAGTAGATGCTAACTTTTCTATGGATTTTGTATTTCCATTAGAGGTCAGTAATGAAATAAAGAAGTATGTATGTATGTATGTATGTATGTATGTATGTATGTATGTATGTATAAATGTATGTATGTATTTAAGTATATATGTATGTGAAACTTACATTATAAACTGTTAAACAGTAATTTAAGTTGAAATATTTATTCTTTTTTTTTTCATTGTAAAAATGAAGTCTAAGGTACTAAGTAAAAGTATTTAATAATTAAAATAACTAAAATAATTTCTAATTAAAAAATTAAAACTTAATTTAATTTAATGTGAGTTGCTATTCATAACAATTAGTGTTTTATTGAATCTTTACATCAACAATTAGTGTTCTGTTGACTCCTTACATCAACAATTAGTGTTCTAGTGACTCTTTACATCAACAATTAGTGTTCTATTGACTATTTACATCAACAATTAGTGTTCTATTGACTCTTTACATCAACAATTAGTGTTCTTTTGACTCTTTACATCAACAATTAGTGTTCTGTTGACTCTTTACATCAACAATTAGTGTTCTATTGACACTTTACATCAACAATTAGTGTTCTATTGACTCTTTACATCATCAATAAGTTTTACATGACTTTTGCATTTTTTAAAAAATAATTAGAATTTAACAATTAACTAAATAATATATTAAAATAAAATTTTTTTCAAGACAAATGGCATCATTAAATGAAAGTGCCTAATTATGACAACATTATTTAATACAAGAATATATTAGAGATAGAGAAAAGAATCATAAATAAGGTAATGGCAAGCATGATAAAACAATTTTAGTAGATGCTAACTTTTCTATGGATTTTGTATTTCCATTAGAGGTCAGTAATGAAATAAAGAAGTAGAAGACTAATAAAATAATGAGAATTATTTCTTTTTAATAATTGAAATTATCACAATCACATATCTTGTTTTAAAAAACTTTCACATGTGCTTATGAGATTGTGCTCCTATATGTTCTGGAAACCAACAAGTTTTTTTTATGTTTCTTTTTAAAGTGTATTTTGTGATTTTGGAAAACTGAGTTCTACAATATTTTTCAATCTTTCTTTGTATTCTTTCTGCTATTCATTTCTTTATTTATGTTGTTTTATAGGTGCTTCGTTTTATGACAGATGCCCATTTATGAACTTTTGAAATACTTTTTGTTAATATTTACTTTTTTTTTTTTTTTGTATGTATTTAGGTGCTCCCAGAAGTCCTTACGGTCTTATCATAGAGCACTGCGGGAGAGCATTCAACAGGAATTTCACACCTCCTTCCATACCAATGTCGCTTCTTGGGCTAGAGCTGGCCTTTTATTTCTCTTCAACCAATTTTCCAACCTTGCCTAGACTAATGCTCTATATTTGTTGTTTGTTGGGAATTGATATAAAGCGCACAGCACTGCGCACACGGCTGCTCACACTGCGCCACAGCTGCTCTATACTTTGAAATGTTATATTATTTTGTTGATTTTTAATTTTATATTTTAGCACTTTAAATATAGAATCTTGACAATCAATTTTCTTTTATTTCTTTTCAACCAATTTTTCAACCTTGCCCAACTAATGCTCTATATTTGTTGTTTGTTTTATTATTAATTTATTAAAATTATATATAAATATGTAATAACGTAATTTATGTAAGTTTAAAGTTATGTAAATGTAAAAAGTTATTTAATCTAAATTATTTAATATGACGTTTTAAAAAAAACTTTTTCATTAATATATGATGTTAAATTTACATATATTAGATAATTACATATTTATATATAACTTTAATAAATTTGCGATACGACAATTGCATCCCAAGCCGACAATATAGACTTAGGCTCTATACTTGTTGTTTGTTGGAAATTGATAAAATGTTTAATACAGCTGACTTCAACCATAATCATTAATACAGTTGACTCTTGATATCTTAAATTTTCAGGGGACCATAAAAAAAGTTTCAGATATAGAGAGGATTTTGAGTCAAACAAGTATGGAAAGGGACAGGAAATAAAGTTTGAACACAAAAGTTATAGATATTGAGTAGTCGAGATATCAAGAGTCAGCTGTAAGTGAATTAATAAACTTGAACTTAAATGATATTGAAACTTTAGAAAAGTCCTATATATAATTTTGTATTCAAACAAAAAACTAAAATGAATAAAAACAACATATGCATCAGGATTATTTAACTACCATCCACTTCAAAAACTTTAAGAATTAAAAACAATAACTTTTAACTGTTTTTAAATGTAAAACACTGTGTAATGCAAATATCTTGTAACTACAATAGTATAAACAGTTTTGTTTTGCAATTGTTTTGTCTGTTGCTAAGTTTTTTGAATTTTTATATAATTATTATATGAAATTTTTTCTAAGATGTTTTTTTACCAAAAAACCATATTTTATTTTAATCTTATGTTTTAAACAATCTTAATATATTTTCATTAAATGATGTGATGGAACTAATATAAATAATTGGATCTGATTTAAATTTTTATATATAAAGATAAAAAATTTATATATAAAGATAAAAAAGCTAAATGAGATCCAATGATTTATAAAACAAAAGACTTAATATTAATAATATTATTCTGTCTGCTTATATGAAGTGCAAAAATGCACAATATTATTAACACCAAAAAAAACAAAAAAACATTAAAATTTTACAGTGAATTCGTTTTTTTTTTACTCATATTTTTCACATTTTGAATTTAAATTCTTCAAAGAATTTTAAATTGTCACATATCATTGAGGTAAGAAATTTGTTTAACATTTAGAAATCATTATAAGTCAATTCTTGCTCATTTTTTAAAGCAATATTTGAATATTATTATTTGTATTTTATAGGAAAAATATTTGATATTATTGAAAAAAACAAACAGTTTAACTAAGAAGGTAAAAAAAAAAGATCTATCAATAAAGAAATTTAAAAAAATGCAGGCGAAAGATTCTTATGAAAATGAAAACTTGTATGTTTTTTTAATTTTCTTACATTTTTGTTACATGTATAAAAAATTATATATTTTTTTTCATTTTTTGTCACATGTATAAAAAAGTTTTTTTTTTTTTAAATAATTATAAAAAATGTTGTTTACAGATTACATGGCTTATCTTTACAACTTAAAGAAAACATTAGCCTAAAAGGTATTAGTTGATTTACCTAAAAGTTTTATTAAGCCTTGTTTGTTTAAGTTTATTAAAATCTAATTGTTTAAATTATGATTAATATTGCAAGTTATTAAAAGTTTTTTTTTATTTATATATAGTTAAACTGCATGGTTTAGTTTGTTTGTTGTTGTTAGACATATTTTTTTTTAATATCTTCACCTCCAACAAGGCTGCAAGCAACCACTATTAGAGTTGGAATTACTGGAAGAGAAAAGATGAAGTTTAAAGAGCAAAATAAGGATTCACAGATGACTTAAAAGATTGCAAATTATTTGAAGCAAGAAAACAAGATGAGGGGAAAGAAGTCCAAATGACTGATGTTAGTTTAGACAGCAAGTTTTTGGCATTCTTTTAAAATACAGACTTTGATGGAATTTTGAAAACCTCATGTTATTTAAAGTTAGATAAACCTTTTTATATCAGAAAGGTGTTTGTACAAGCTTATAAGACTGCTCTTCCAAACGTTTCAAAATTGTGCTCTTCATTGTAATGCAAAAAGATGAATCAGCTGTAAGAAGAGTTGCATCCTGTTGGAAATAGGCATCAGCTGCTGATTTGACTGGTTCAAGAGCTGCAATATTGTCTGTAAAATGTTGACTTTATCGTCACTGCAAATCAAATGTGGAGAAAGGTCTTTCAATA
The DNA here is from genome assembly GCF_022113875.1 of Hydra vulgaris. Classification (NCBI taxonomy): domain Eukaryota; kingdom Metazoa; phylum Cnidaria; class Hydrozoa; order Anthoathecata; family Hydridae; genus Hydra; species Hydra vulgaris. The sequence goes on along the minus strand of NC_061162.1, from coordinate 27,487,028 downwards.
CTTTTCTAATTAAACCTTTAAATTTAAAAAACTGTTTAATCATTGACAATAGACTGTTCCATCTTGTTCTGCAGTTAAGGATAAGCAAAACCTCTATTATGTGCTGTATCTTGATTTCTTTTCGAAAGATTTCATTTTGACTGAAAATTTTTAAAATAACTTGACAATTTTTCTGACTTTTGTGATCACAGGTTGCCAGTGTACTTTCATTTGGGAATGTTTTCATCCATCACCAACAAAACTCACTATCAGATTCATTCATGACATCACCTAGAAAACTGACTATCAGATTCATCCATTGCTGTATATCAACTATAATTCTTTGCACCATTGCGATTAGTTTTTTTTTTAACTTTTTTTCTCTTTTTTTTCATGATTTTCTTTTCTTTTCTAATTTAAGAATTTTTTGCCTGAACCCATAAAATGGGTCATTGTAGGTCTTTTCACACATGACTTTTATTATAATAGGTCCAATAGTTTAGTGTTTAATTGTAACTTAAATGTTTCATCATTTTAAATAAATGATTTATTCAAGATTCATTTGAATCTTGAATTAAAATTCCTTTTAATAAATGTAGTCACTGTTGTAATTATAATATTTGTTTTCATCATCTTTGTTTTCCAAGTTTGGAAAGACAGTGTGCTCATCATCTACAATTTCATCAACTTCCAAGTGACTGGCGTCTTTTTTATAAAGAACTAATATAACTACCAGTTGTAGAATGTGTGCAAAGCATAGTTGTTGATGTATTTTTAGAATTCTTGTACATTCACATTCATATATTTGAAGGAAAATTTAGAGCCGTTTGAAGTTTAATTATTTGCTTTATATTCTTTTTTTAATTTGCTCATATTAATCTAACACCATTTTCTGATAGTATTGTGTGATTTTATAATATTTTTTATCAATAAAATTACAAATTGTATTAAACGATATAACATTGCTTGCTGCTAAACATGCAAATATTTCAGGTTTTTTTCTTTTTTCAATTTTGATGAAAAATAGTTTGTGATTTTCTTATTTTAATTTTTTTATTTAAATAGAATATAAGGAAACTTATATTTTCTTTTGGGTAAAAAAATCTAAAAACCAAATGTTTCTACTGCAGAAGAATCAGACATTAAACAAGACAAATTAAATAAGATTGTATTTGAACACCTAAGGATTGAACTGAATGGTGTGGTGATCCACTGCCAAGTGCACAAATAAGATCTTGACACATTTAACAAGGAGTTAAAAAATTTAAGATCTTGTTTTTGCACTTGGCTTCAACAATAAACAATCTGTTTTCACCAAACTAGCTATTTAATTCAATCATGAGTCAAGAGATTTGTGACATCATATTATTAGAAGCAAATTAAAAAAAGAAAAAGAAATGCATTTTACAATCGCCTGATACAAATGGTTTCTAATACTTTTACCACCACAAAAAAATTCATTTAATGAACTTGGTCTGCTGCTATAGTGCATAGAAACAAAAATCTTAATGATATGTGAAAAGTTAATGTTCTTCCTCTTTATATATAGTTCGGGATAAACTAGGTATTGGTGCCTTGTCAAACATAAACCTTCAGTTAATGTATCTTTTTTTTTATTTTAATTTTTTTATTCACCTCCCCAAGGCCGAGAAGGCCACTACAGATGAGGAGACTAGTTGTGGTTATAACCCTCTCTCAACTCTATAACTCCGAAACACGAACCTTGACAAACAAGGCCGCTGGGCGGAGAAACAAGTTGAGCGCGGTACTACCAGGAACGTGGTGGAAATCAAACTTGGAACCTCAAGCTTATGAAGTGAGCGACTACACCACTACCGCATGGTATCTACACTTGACTAAAGTTATTTCAATTTCAATTAAATTGACTTTAGTAGATAAATTTATAACTCAGCTGCGTTTAAGGCTTATAAAGTTGCAATAGAACAAATAGTGACATCCACAACACTACACTAACTTATTAATAATGAAGTAATTTAAGTTACGTTTTTATCAAAAATTTAATATCTTCAGAGGTTATTTGCCTGTTAAGGCACTGCTAATTTGTACGCACTTAAGCACTTATTCTGTAAAACTTTGAAAAGTATAAACAATAAACAAATAAAACTGTTAATAAACAACAATAATAATTGAAAAACACATAGAGCTTCTTTAAAATAAAATATCAAAATCAAAAAAAAAAAGGAGAGTTAAACTTGATACCTAGTCATCCATTCTTCCTAACTAAAACATTTAATCATCCACTCCTTCTAACTAGAACATTATATCATCCACCCATACTAACTAGAAAATTTAATCATCCACTCCTAACAAGAAAATTTAATCATCCACAGCACTACTTCAATACTACTTTAATAATATTAAAAATTTACATTTTTTTTTTTTACTATAAATAATATTTTTACTGAAGAATTATTTGTAAAAATAATAACTTTCAAAGTAATACTAGTTAATAACAATTAAAATTTTCACATTGAAATTTGTTAATTAGTTAACTGAAAGCAGATAAAAAATTTAAAGTAATATTTTTATGGTGTTTAAAGTCAAAAATTGTGTAACATATATTATGGACGCCTCATGACTGGACACATGCACTGTTGTCGTTTAGAATTTTATTCTTTAATATTTGAGTTTTAAAAAGAAATTTTGAAAATAATTTTAAAAGAAAATTTGAAAAGCTGTTAAAAAGTAAAGCGCTAACTTTTACTCAGAGTACATTTTTAATAAGTTACTTTTTATTTTTACTTAAGTGAATTTTTTTGATCGGTAACGCTTCCTTGTACTTTATTAAAATTTCACACAAGTAACAGTACCTTTTACTTGAGTACAAAATTTAGTTATTTTTTCCACTTCTGTTTTGACAACAATAATACCTGTGCAGAAATTTTGAAAGCAGATAAATCTGCACGAATGTAAGACACCTGGACAATTTTAAATAGAAGTTATAAATCATATAAACCATGATGAACAATTATTTACATATATAACAATTATTTTCAGAGCTAATTATAAGTTCCCACAGTATCTAAACTGCCTAAATATGGAATCAAAGTATTCTGGGCTTGTGATGCATCAAATACTTACCCACTTCAAGGTCAGCTTTACACTGGAAAACCAACACACAGTCCCCACTATGTAAATGTTGGTCAGCAAACAGTTTTTATTAACTTGTTCAGTTTGTATAAAGGCTTTAAAAGAAATGATATGTAATAATTTTGTGTTGGGATCTTGGGATCTTGGCTTTTATTTGTGACAAAAAATCAATATCAAATAAAACAAGTAATAAATATAAAAATGAATAAAAACAACTTCCTAATTTTTCTTTATGTTGTCATTTAAGTTTGTTCTTTTCTTTAAAATTACATATTATTATTAAAAAAAATATTTTTTGGATCATTTTCATACAAAAATATATAAGTACAATTATATATTCATTTCCATACAAAAATATATAAAGTACTTTATACATTTTTGTATGGAAGTACAAGTATTTGTTCATAAATTACAGTAATTACCTTAAGGTTTTATTATTCTACTTTATGTCTTTCAAAAAGTAAATAGAGTTTACAAAATCCAAAAATTTCTTTTAAATTCTAGGACTACATTAGTTTATTACAGATTTTTCCAACGTTTATCAACCCCGTATAGAGATAAAATGTAAGAATAATAAAAGATATAAATATTAGATCTTGGTATCTAAGGATTGCCTTTCCTAGTATTTTTTTGTATTAATTTAAAAAAATAGCTTAGTTAACAAGTTATTTGTATATGATAATAAAAAACAGCTTCCAAGAAATTTTGATTTTTTATAGATTATCTAGCTGGACAGTGTAAAGAGTATGAAATTCAAGTTGAAATTTCAAAAATGGATTTATCAAAGAAAAACAAAGAAAATATATTTTTTCAGTTGACCATATCTCAATTACAGAAACAACTTAGCGTAGAGTTTTTTAAATTTGAATATACTTGGAAACTGTAAAAAAATAGTTAATTGCATAATCTTATATAATATTATACAATATATACAGCCCTCGGAGTTAGAAAATATAAGGTTGGCAATATTTTGCCAACTTCATCTTTAATAGGTCAGCATCTGGTTGGCAAAAAAAAAAGTAATGCAAAGATTTTACCATTAAACATAGAAACAAGGTTTCTATGTTTAATGGTAAACACTAATTTCAAACAATTTAAGGTTGGCTGTTGGGTCGGCATTGCCAAATGCAGACCCTAATCCAGAGGGCTGTATATATATATATATATATATATATATATATATATATATATATATATATACATATATATATATATATATATATATATATATATATATATATATATATATATATATATATATATATATATATATATATATATATATATATATATATATATATATATATATATATATATATATATATATATATATATATATATATATAAATTAGTAGAAAATCACTTTACAAAATTTTTTTTTTATTCAACACTGAGTTTTATTAATAAAGACTCATCAGAAATGAATGATCAAATTAATAAAACTTCAAATTATACCAAAAAATTAACTACTGTAATTTTTCACACATTTGTGGATTTTGCTGACACTATAAAAAAAATTCTTTAGAAATGATTACTTATGCTTTTTTTAAAAATATTTTTTAAAAAGGGGATTTAATTTAACTATTATTTGAGCTCACTTATTTTTATAATTTTTAAATAACTTTAAAGAAACTTAATTTTGTACTACATTTTGAAATCAATTCCGATTTTTTATTTAATAAACATTCTTGATTTGCATGTGTAATTATTTAAAATTTTTCTTGTAGATATAGTATGCATTTTTTGGAAATATTATTATATGCAGGTGCTGTTTTGAGGATGGACCAATTCAGTGTAAAATCATCAATATTTCTATATTTTAATTCCCATATATATATATGAGAATTAAAAGATAGACAGCTTGGTGTTTTTTGAATATTTTTTATTTTTGCAATAATTCATCATTTGGTTTTTTGAAAGGCTTATATAAATTTTCAGAAAAGTTAAACGTTACCATCAAGAAATATCACAATTTTTAAATTTATGTTTATTTTGATTTGAAAGCTAATATTTAAAAAAATTTTTATAATATCTTTTCTAATTTTATTGAGCTGTGGATCAGATTTTTTACACATTACTATTAGGCCATTGTTGCAATAAAGGCCTAAATTTATATTGATTATTTTATTTAATAAAAATTTATTAAATCTGAAGTCCGAAAAATTCATAAATTTCTTCCCCATCTTAAATGCCCATTGTTACGTCAAATGTATGGTTTTCTTTTTCCATGTTTCCTTATTAAAATCAAGTAAGGTTTTTCTACAATATTTTATTACACAAATTGTTTCTTCAAGAATAACTGTGTGGCTTTTCGCAAATTCAATTGTTTTATCTAAAATATCTGCAATTATTGAGAGGTAAAAATCATTAATGTCAAATTGAATAAATGTACAGTCATTTTTATTTTCGATTATGGAGAACCAATTTATAACATCAGTGGTATTTTTCCACTGTTGCAAGTTTAATTTATTTCTAAGAACATAATTAATTGTGTGTAATTTAATTTTAAAAGGTGGGTTTATGAAGTGTTTAAAAGGTCACAACAATGCTTTGTTAAACAAAAAAGAAATCATAAATGAAAAAACTACAGAAAATTGTAATTGTACACAAAAAAATAATTGTCCAATGAGTGGAAGTTGTTTATCAAAAAATGTGGTATATAAATGTGTTGTTTTCTCTAAGAATGTATCTGATATATAATATATTTGCATAACAGAAGGTAAATGGAAAAAACGTTTTGCTAATCATAAGCAATCTTTTAAAAATAAATAGTATTCAAAAGACACCATTCTGTCAAAATATATATGGGAATCAAAAAATAGAAATATTGATGGTTTTATATGAATTGGTCCATCCTCAAAACACCACCTATATATAACAATATTTCCAAAAAATGCATACTATGTCTACAAGAAAATTTTGAAATTATTACAGATGCAAACCAAGACTGGTTTCAAAATGCAGGCACGAAAATAAGTCTCTCCTAAAAACTATAAAAATAAGTGAGCTCAATTAATAGTTAAATTAAATCCCCTTTTTAAAAAATATTTTTAAAAAAAGTATAAGTAATCATTTCTAAAGAATTCTTTTTATAATAGTGTCAGCAAATTCCACAAATGTGTGAAAAATTACAGTAGTTCTAATATTCTAATTCCCGAAAATTTTTTATAGAAGAAGAATAAACAAATTTATTATTTGAGTAATAAATAGTTATTTTGTAAAAACTTAATATTTATTACTATTTCACATTCACTAACCAAAAAATTGAAAGTTATTGTAAAAATGCAAAAAATTTTTGTAAGCTTGACAGCTTTTATTTTAAGAAAAAATAAAGATAAATTTCAAATTTTATTCTTGCGAACAAAAATATGAATTTTCTTCTTGCAAACAATATAGTTTGATTTTAAAATTTAGTTCCCAGGTACCAGGGATGAATGTACTTTCACCCAATGCTAACCATTTTCTCAGGTCAAACCATCAGAGTTTTTGACTCAAAATGCACAACGGTGATAGTATTTCACATTTCTGGAACATTTCAAGCCATTTCCATTTTTGTTTTATTTTTAATAGCTTAAAGAGCGTCAAATGTCATGACAGTCACTTTCGCGGAAGATTATTTTTTCAATAGTTAATGCTCTTAAGATAAGAGAAAAAAATGTATAACATCTGTTATTTGAAAAAACTTAAAAACTTCTAAAATTTCAATTGTGCAGAAAAAAAAAATGCATGTTGTTTTTCATACCACATAACTTGTTACTCCATTTTACATCAAATATTACTAAAAAATTGTTTTAATTAGCCAAAGTATTTACTTAAAGTGCACCATAGTACTTAAAGAGTTGAGTGACCACTCGGTAGTAGCATAAATATATATATATATATATATATATATATATATATATATATATATATATATATATATATATATATATATATATATATATATATATATATATATATATATATATATATATATATATATATATATGTATATATATATATATATATATATATATATATATATATATATATATATATATATATATATATTGTTTGTTTATTTTTATATTGTTTGTTTACTATCCCTGCAATATTTTTATATCTCATCTCAAATTTGTTTTACTTTTAAACAGGTAAGCTTTTTTATGCAATAAATGTCTGTTTATTATTTTTATACTGCATCATCATTGTCAGGTGCAAGTGATGTTACATCACTTTGGTGCTTGACTAGCTTTGCCTATCAGTCTAGCTTTTGCCTAGACTGCAGCACATTTTGAATTAATGCATTCATAAATAGTACCAGTTATTAATTACTAAAATTTTTATAATAAAGGTCATAGTTTTGAAGATCACTTTTAAATACTGAATGGTTTCAAAAATGTATTCATTTTTTATGTTATGTAATTTAGCGTAAAAAATGTTTTAAAATACTGTACATTTTAAAAGTGTAGCTTTTTTTTTTTATTTTATTTTAATTCACCTCCTCAAGGCCGAGAAGGCCACTACAGATGAGAATGGAGACGTAACATAACGTAAAAGATGTTATAAGGATTAAATAAAGATATTATACATCACTTAGATGCAAATTGAAATATAATATATATTTTGTCACAAAGTAACCAATGAAAACGAAACTTCTGTACATTAAATATAAAATAAATTATGTTTTGAGAAAAAATTTTTGTATATTAAAGATAAAATAAATAAATTTATCACGATTTATTTTATCTTTATTATACATATAAAAAAAGTTCAAAATTTTTAAAACAATGGTCAAGCTTATATATTAAAATTGCCCCTTACGAATATTTTTTTAAACAACTCAGAATATTGAAAGAATTGTCTAAATTTAGGCTCGTATCTGCCTACTGTGCTTATTTCCTCAGCCATTTTTTGCAGTTGTGAGGACAACTGCACCTACAGTGCAGTTGTCCTCACAACCTCCATAATTAATAAAGCTAAATCCAACCTGCAATTCTTTCAAATCTCCTAAAAGCAGCTGGTATTGATTTCATGATGCAACCAACTATGGTATCCTTCCGATTAAGGAACATCTGGATGTATGCATCAGTACACTTAAACAAAAATTGAGCATTCAAAAACTTTTAATCACTTTAAGTCTACACCAGAACAATTATTCATATTCCACTTTTGACTAGCAAAATCTACAATATATTTAAACACATACCTACAAAAATTTATCTGCCACCTACGTAATGACGCTCATAAATTCTGTGCTAATTCTACTCTATATGTTACCTGAAAACACTCAGTCATTCTCAATACATCCCATCAATATATTATACTATTAGTTTTTGTAAATTCCAATCAATATTTATTTTAGTAAAAGATTTAAAAGAAAATGATATATTTCAATTTGCAACTAAGTGAATCATAGTATTTTCAATTAATCCCTATAACATCGCTTACATTATGTTACCTCTCAGTTGGTTACAATTTTAAAGTATATATAGTATTGTATAACATTTTTTAGTATACATTTATTTAGTATACATTATTTAGTATACATTATTTAGTATACATTATTTAGTATACATTTATTTATACATAGTATATATTATATATATACTATGTATATATTATACATATATATATTATACATAGTATATATTATACATATATATATATTATACATATATATATTATACATAGTATATATTATACATATATATATATATATATAGTATACATTATTTAGTATACATTATTTAGTATACATTTATTTAGTATACATTATTTAGTATACATTTATTTAGTATACATATATTTAGTATTTTATTGTATAACATTTTTTAGGTTACATTATGTAACATAAAAAGTTACTCCACTTTTGAATCCATTTTGTATTTAAATGTGGTCTTTAAAATTTTGTGTGTTATCACAAAAATATCAGTTAAATATCAATAATTATTAAATGATATCAATTTTGATTATGTTGATTCAAAATGTATTGTAGTCAAGACCTAGTGGGGGCAACAAAATGTACTGTAGTCAAGACCTAGTGGGGGCAACAAAGATAAGTGTTGTATCATTATCTGCACCTTGCATTACATGTTGTTGGATAACATTTTTTTTACCAAAAACATCAGTTCAACTTAAAATTGATATTTTTCGTCTTTATTAAATTTGCTTGATTACTTTTATTTATATTTGCTTGATATTGACAAGACAAAACCTTTGCTTTTTGTTTTTCATTTGTATGAAATTTTTTAAAAAATTTAATAATATGCACCAGAATGGATGACAACTGGGATCTAAAGTGGATAAATATTTAAAAAAAAAATTAGCCAATTTATAGTAACGCTTTCGAGTAAAGTTTAAAGTCTACGTAGTTTTTCTAAGTGCTAATAAAAGAGTAATAAATTTTATAAAAAAGAAAGGTATGTTTCTCCAAATATGAGACCTGACAAAAACAAAATTGTAAAATTCATGCTTGGGCATAATACGCTGATAAAATCATATAAATTTGAAAATTAGGAATTCTTATAATTTATAAATCACCTTAAAAAGAAATTTACAAGTAATTCAAATTCTTAAACTTCAAATTCGTATGATTTTACTTACTCAGTTTAACTACTTACATTAGTTAACTACATTGAGTGGTAATGTTTATTTATTATATATTAATTACAGGTATTATCTTATTCCGGATATTTCCGGAAATCCGGATAGTTTTTTCACCTTTTAGTTTTTCCAGATCTCCAAAACATTTTCCATACACACGTTTAAGTATATATATTTGTAATATATTTGTTTTTTAAGCTTTTTCACTCATAACACAGAAAAAATATAAAAAGTTTAAAAAAAACAAAACAAAAACAACTTAGCTAAAAGCAAAATTAAAAAGAAAATAAGGAAAAACACGTTACGGATTTTTCCGGATATCCAAACAATTTTCCGGAATTTAAAAATATGACTTGGATATGTAGTTATAATTGTTTATTTATTTATTTTTACTTATTTATTATTTGTTTCTTTATTATTTGTTTGTTTATTGTTGTTTTGCTTATTTGTTTTTGTTTAGTTATTTATGTTTACTTTTTTATGTTTCTTTAATTTTTTTTAAATTCAAAGCTATTTAATTAGCTGCTAAACAAAATTGAATCAGCTGAACAAATCGAAGTTTTTTTTTAATGTATTATTTATCAAAAGAAGGTGGAAGATAGTTGTGAGGAAGAGTGAGGGTGGAAGTCAAACTCTTGATCTATAAAAATATTTAAATCTAAATTGATTAGTAAACTTGATAACTTTACTTGTTGACTTGCATGTTTTGCTTATTAAAAGCCTTAAAATTTTTTTTTATGTTTTCAATATTAATTATAGTTTTAAAAATTCATTTGTTATCAATGCTAAAACAAGTTTTTTA
>NC_061162.1:27286551-27471551 GCF_022113875.1 Hydra vulgaris | reverse complement strand
TTGTATTATTTACATTAAATAATATAAATCTTTGAGCATTGTATCCTAAGTTAATCGAAAAATATTTATTTTTAAACGGTAGTGCTCTGTCAGAAAAATTGTCTGAACATACTTTCATTTTATATTTTATGGTAAATAATTTACTATGACGCAATAATGTAGAAGTTGAACGGTTAATTAGTTTTCTTTATATTTCTCTGAGCTTTAGTTGTTTTTATATTGTTATATATCTGTGTGTGTGTGTGTGTTGATAATCGATAACAAATGCTTACTCAAATGGTAATTTGCAGTTTCACAAGTTCTATATATGAAACTACTATATGGTATAGGTTCAGTATTTATATTTTTTTCCATTATAAACCTCTATAACTTAAACCGTTGAAATAATGATTGTTTACGTTTTTACTTCCATTTCTGCGCGCGCATAAATTTTATATCAGAACTGTGAAAAGGTGTATTGATGATAGTTTGTATGTTAAAGGAATATTGTATATAATATTTTTATTTCTAGTTTTAATGAACCTGATGTCATGAAAACTCAAAACCTGATAAATAAAATGCACAATAGAGTTGAAGAACTTGTAAAGGAGAATGCTGCAATGGTTTTGGTAACTTATTATTTAATTTTTTATTTTTTAAGTTTAAAATTCTTGGTGTCTTTCTATGGTTTAAACAGGTTTCCATAACGACTTTATCTTATTTAAAATTTCTTATAAATTACTTTTCATTATAAATATGACATAGGTGAGACCTATGCCATATTTATACCATAGAGAGTATTTTTCAGCAATGTAATAACAAGGAGCTAACAATCAAAACTTTGTCACAAAAAAAAAATTACTCAAGTGTTTTTTCTTTGACTTTCCTATAATATTTTGTTGAAGAAAAAAGTGCTAGTAAAAACAAACCATGTTCTGTCCTTCATCAGGACAGCATCACAAAATTTTTTGGTTCAGATATTATCTCCATCATAGTCTTACAAAAGATATCTTCAGAATTTTAATTAATCCTTGCTAAACTAATATTGAGTGTTAAATAAGTGGTTCCAATATTAAAAAATATTCCATTTTTCCATAATACTTGTATTAGTTTCTTCATATAAAAGTTTTAAGATTATTAAATTATTTCTTTTTAACTACAGTATTAAAATCAAACTTGAAGGCCTACACTTTTTTTCATTTCCAGTAACTTCTGGGGTACCTCAAGGTTCTATCCTTGGTCCTGTTTTGTTTTTTATCTACATTATTCTACCTAACAACCTTACATCTCAAATCGCTCTATTTGCTGAAAACTCAACTTTATACTCTTGCCTTGACAAAAAGTGTCAACTTTTTAATTAGAATAGAATAAGCTGATCTTTAATCTGATCTCTCTTTTGTAACAGTTTTGTAAATATATGCATAAATTTATAATAAATAAATTATTAAAATTTTTTTTTTACCCTGGCTATCAACCCCTGCTAAATCTTATTTATTTTGCCAACACTTCAAAGGACAATGAATTAAAGAGAGTAAAGGAGATATAATTAGTCATTTGAGTCAGTAAAATAAGATAATGTTAGAAAATTTGTTGATTAACTTCAAAGGAAGGAAAACAGATATGGGAAATTCAAAATTATTTTTGATGGTGGGACAAAGTATTAAAAAATTGCATAAAATATACAATGAGAATGCCACAGATCTTTTGAAAGTTAAACTTCCAATGTTAAGACAATTTTTTGCTCGTGAGTATTGTATTGATTTTAAAGCTCCGGAGAGCACTTCTGCAAAACTATAATAGGTATGTTGTTCGCACCACAAGCTGTAAAAGAATCTAAACAGGAAATCACTTAAGATACAGAAGCTGGAGTGGTATGAATGTCAAGCAATGGATCAACCTGTTTTGTCGGCTTCATCTCTCATTCATCTCTCATTTTGTCATTCTCTCATCTTCTCATTCATCTCTCATTTTGTCGGCTTTATCTCTCATTCATGGGACTGATCTTATTACCTCTCCCAAGGATAAGGCAGAACTATTTGCAAAGAACTTTTCTTCTAATTCCACTCTTGAATCTTATGGACATTCTCTTCCTTCCATTCCAGTCAAACAGGTTGACCCATTGTTAGACATTCAAATCACTCCGGCTTCTGTTGCAAAAGTCATATCTCAATTAAACTCGTCTACATCTTGTGGTCCAGACAACATTCCTGTCACAGTCTTGCAGAATTGTTCTCCAGAACTTTCTTCAATTCTCTCTAAACTATTTAACAAGTGTTTGACTGAGTCTTGTTTTCCTGCTTGTTGGAAAATGGCATCTGTAGTTCCAATATTCAAAAACTCTGGAGAAAATTCTGACCCCTCCAATTATCGTCCGATCAGTCTTCTTTCTGTTATTAGCAAGGTCTTTGAGTCTTTGATCAACAAATTCCTCACATCTCATCTTGAGTCAAATAAACTACTGTCAGACAATCAATACGGTTTTCGATCCTCTCGCTCTACGGCCGACTTGCTAACTGCTGTAACTGAAAGATTTTATCGTGCAATAGATGGAGGCGGTGAGGCTAGGGCTATTTCTCTCGACATATCTAAAGCTTTCGACAAAGTTTGGCATGCTGGTCTTCTCCATAAGCTTGCTTCATATGGTGTTTCTGGGAAAGTTTTTGAGATTATCAAATCATTTCTTTCTAACCGGTTTATTAAAGTCATCCTTGAAGGCCAACACTCTTCTTTATTTCCAGTAACTTCTGGGGTTCCCTAAGGTTCCATCCTGGGCCCTGTTTTGTTTCTTATCTACATAAACGATCTTCCTGACAACCTTTCATCTAAAGTAGCTCTTTTTGCTGATGACTCAACTTTATACTCGTGTCTTGACAAAAAGTCTTCTCTTTTCGATCGCCTAGAACAAGCAGCTGATCTTGAATCTGATCTCACTTCAGTAATAGATTGGGGTTCACAGTGGCTTGTGAATTTCAACTCTAAAAAAACCCAATTGCTTACTGCAAACAACTACCGTAATATGATCAACATTCCTATATTAATGAATGGCAATCCTCTTACTGAGTCGTCCTCTTTACGTCTTCTTGGATTATCGCTTACTACTGACCTTTCATGGAAAGCATATATACAATCGATTGCTAAATTAGCTTCTGCTAAGGTTGCTTCTCTTTATCGTGCTCGCCATTTCCTTACTTCTGATTCCATTCTCTACCTCTACAAATCTCTTATTCGTCCCTGTATGGAATACTGCTGTCATATTTGGGCTGGTTCTTCTAACGATTCACTTTCTCTTCTTGACAAGGTCCAAAAACGCATTGTAAATGTTGTTGGACCTGGACTATCTGCTAAGCTTGAAACTCTTTCCCATCGTCGTAAAGTTGCATCTCTTTCTCTTTTCTACAAATACTTTCATGGTCACTGCTCAAAGGAGTTATCATCTCTAGTTCCATCAACTAAAATTCATTCTCGTTTTACTCGTCATTCAGCTAAGTCTCATTCGTTTACTGTATCTGTCCCTGCATGCTCTAATAACTTTTATTCATCTAGTTTTTTTCCCCGCACTTCAATCCTTTAGAACTCTTTCCCATCTTCATGTTTTCCTGACTCATACAACCTTCAACTTTTCAAGTCTTCTGTCAACCGTTTCCTTGCTCTATAACTCTGTTCTTTTTTTTCCTAGTAACTCCAAACTTAATAGTGGTTGCTTGCAGCCTTGTTGGGAGTGAATGCAAATAAAAAAAAAAAAAAAAAAAAATATCAGGTAAAGCACAACTAGTAGAATCGAGAGATGATATTGATGAAAAGTTATTAGTAAATAATTAAGCTTTGTCTTTAGGTGAGGTGACAAAATCTAAACTATATAAGAGAGGTGGAATAATAGATTTGCCATTATTATTGATACTTATTGCCTTTATTATTGATTATTATTATTGATGATTTTTAAAGATTCTCCAGAAGTCACGAGAGCCTATTTTTTTAGATGAAATACGAGATTTTATGGCCTGAGAATAGCGGGCCAAAGCCAGCTATTTTCAGTTAGACAAATCTTTTTTACAATGATTTCTAGCAATAGTAAACAGACCTCTGTTTTCTAGAGAATTGTTTTGCTGATTGATATGGAAGTAATGGTTTCGATTGGAAAAACCGCAGCAAACAAAACCAAAATAAAAGCAAACCGCAGTTCTTCGGATAAGCCTGCAGTTGCTGAAGACGTCACTCGAAGTCTACTATAGCATTCCCGAGATTTGTAACTTCCCAATTTGACTGTCCTGGTCAAAGTCTTAGACACTGCAGTGAGCAGCCAAATACTTAATATCAATACTAATTGGCGTGAATAAGTCATGCATTACGGCCTAGAATTAACGTATGCGATGTCCATTGACCTTTTTTTGAATAGAGAGATACAGACAGCTAAGGTGTTGAAAATAGTTGGTAAGTAATTGCTAGTGATCCCTGGTGGTCAATAAATTAACGACTTGATGAAAAAATAACTACTTGATTTTTAATTATTTTGCGTCAAAAAAATGGTACATAGGTTCCAATATACAAAAATAAATAAAAATAAATTGCTACATAAATTGCTAAATAAATTGCTAAATTGTACCTATATACAAAAATCATTTTTTTTTTTTTTTAATTTTTTTCTAGATATGACATAGGTACCGATGTACAAACGTCATATGTTTTGTTATGTTATAATATATATTTAATATTATATAATTCGTATGTTTTTTTTAAAAGTTTATAAGCATATAAAAAAAGTAACTAATGTGTGTTATATATATTTTAATTATTTATTTAACATGTTCAAGTAACATTATTTTTTTAGAAATTTGAAGCATATAAATTATATTCAGAAGAGAAAATGAAAAAAGAAAAAAATATTAGCTGCATGCTTGCAAGATTAAACATTGATAGCGGATATAAGCTCTAATGACACAAGCAGTTGGTGCCAAAAAAAACCATAACTACAATACGACATAATAATTTGTGGAAGTTATATTATGAATTGTAAAATTGTAAAAACTAGTTTGTTTAACAAATACTGATAAGATGTTACTCAACCTGGATATAGGTAAGGACCTGCTTCGTAAGGTAATAACCTGCTTACAAAGCACTATGGTTTCTGAGACCCGATTATTTAGCATAAATTAATAATTTCAATATAAACACAAAATAATTAATGATTTTTATTTCTTAAGATTATACAGTATCGGACAAAGCAAGTGCAACCAAATAATGCTAATTTAGTTTCTTTATATAAAAGCATTTTTTCAATTTAGAGAAATAACTATGTAACTGTTTAAAGACAACGTTCTTCAAGTTTTATTCATCACAAAGTTCATTATTTGTACACGAAAATTAATAAATTAATCAAAAGTATTTAAAAAAAGTTGATTTCCTTCTGGACAAAATAAGTGAAACTCCACAAAATGTTGACCAAGCTGTATTTCGCTATTAATATGTCGTGGCGAATCCTTTGTTGTCGATCACAGCCTTGCATCTTCGAAACATAGATTCGATCAAGTGATCAATAAAACTTTGTGGAATCGCTGGCCAGGCCTTTTGGATTTGTTCAAACAGTTGATCCTTATTACGAACACCTTCACGATTAATTCTGCGGTTGACGATCTCCCACAGTTTCTCGATAGGGTTGATATCTGGAGATTAAGGCGGCCAATCCATCACCGATAGGTGGTTGTCTTGAAACACTGCTTGACTACTTTTGCAGTGTGTTTCGGATCGTTGTCTTGCTGAAAAACCCATTTTATTGGCATGTTCCATTCAGCACGAGATAACAACATCTTTCAGGATATTTTTATACATGAAACGTTCCCATTATTCCATCGATTCGTTGTATTGGACCTAGAACGTTAGCAGAAAAACATCCCCCAGACATTGCCTCCACCATGCTTCACGGTCTTATGGCAGTAACGTAAATCGAGGCGTTTTCTGACCGGTCGACGTACACGGCAAATGCCATCACTCCCAATGGTGTTGAACTTCGATTCATCATTGAACAGGACAGTTCGCCATTTTTGCACATTCCAGTCAATATGAGATGTACCAAACATGAGTCTTTTCTTCTGGTTCTTTAGTAAAATCAGCGGTTTCTTTGCAGGGCGTCGAGAAAACAATCCGGCTTCAGCAGCACGTCGTCTGATTGTTTAGTCCGATAGAGGCAGCTCTAATTACTTTTGTATCTCAAATGATGATATCCAGGGATCCTTCTTGACGGATTAGACAATCATAGAATCTTCTCTAGAAGTGGTGGAACGCAGTCTTCCACCTTTGTTATCTGCTGCCAACTTCCCCGTAGAACGATATTTGAAACATAATCTTGATACAGTCCAATTTTTTCACGCGATATTTATCACAAATACTTTTTTGTGACATTCCACTTACGTTATCGCCAATAATTTTCTTTCTTAGTTCCAATCCAAGACTGTCGGGAGCCATTTTTGCACTTGAAGTCATAAAAGTAATAAAAATAAATAATCACGTTTCTTAAGGCTTACCATGTTACATTTACCTTGTGATGATAAAATAATGGTCTGTGGAACACAACGTCTCGGTTGGATGTGGACTGTATTGATGTAATGAAACACTTGTTGTATTTCACTTCTTGTATTGATGTTCTTCGATACAATACTTTGATAAAACTCACTTCGATAAACAGTCTTGATAATACTGACTGATTGACTTCCATATACTGACTGTATTTCATGTCGGTTTATATCTTTTATATAGTAAAATGAACCTGTGCGAACCTGTTCTGGAAGATTCTAGATGCTACTTTTCGATGCTTCTGGATGCGTCTAGATGCTTCTGAATGTTTCTGGTTCCTTCTGGATGCTTCCAGATGCGTCTTCTGGAAACTTCTGGAAGCTTTTGCATGCTTCTGGAAACTTCTGGATCCTTCTTTTAATTATTAAAAAACTTCCGTGACGTTGACACGGACCAGACTTAGGAAAATGAAACAAACCAAAAAAGTTGCACTTGTTTTGTCCGCTGCAAAATGGCACTTGTCAACGAAACTGTCAGCTGATTGCTCATGTCATGGCATGCTATGACGAAAGACTCCTGAACTGTTTAATGTGGTAGTATGGTTCGTTCGTTTTTAAGACATGTAAAATTAGGAACACTTTTTAGCATTGTTCGGTGTTGGTTGCAAATGTTTTGTACAATACTGTATGTCTTGCTTCAGACGCTTCTTCACCAAAATAACCAATTGGTAGTACTGTATTTTCTAGAATTTTTTTCGTATGTACTAAAACTTTGTGTACAGTTGCAAGCATCGGATACCAAGGATATTTAGATTTAATGTTTTGCTGTCTCGAAACAAAATTTTTCAAATTTATCTAAATTAATTTTATACTAGCAAGAGATGGAAATAAAAATAATTTTAAACTTTTTAATCAACTCTTTATCCACATTAGTTATTTCGGAAAATTTTTCAATATTTTGAAATGCTGGGCGTGGAGTATTGCCGTCATTGGTAGTTCCTACTTTTAGTATATCCACGTAAAGGTGTATTTTTCAAAGAGCAGTTGTTGTATTTTTTGTACCTAAAATGTTTTCTGTGGATGCCTTTATGTATTCAATTTTAAATAGTCTACGAAACCGTACATATTGAGCAGTGATTGTTCCATAAAATTTTATTATCTTCTGAGTTCAAACGGAGTGGTACAAAAGTTGTCAAAAATAAATTTGAATCAGAATGACAGCCAGCAGTATCAAAATTTTGTTTATATGAATATTATCTCGACATAACTTTGACCATTCCAATCTCTTAGCCCGATCTGAATTTTTGGTATATGATAAACTTGGTCGTCCAGAAGATGGAATGGACTGACAAAAAGATGTTGATGGAATTGCATCATCAGTAAATGTAATTTCTCTTTTCAACCAATCTGAATTTTTAGTTTTAAATCAGTCCGTTGTTCTTTGACTATCTGACCATTTTCTTCCAAAAGAGTTGCACAAACGATATATTTTCTTTTGAATATTATTGGTTATAACTACTGCTACATCATTTCCAGCTATTGGAATGACGTGCTCAAAAACATTTGAGTTTTTCTCATTTTTATCTTTCTTTTCCAGCCATACATTGAATAAATCTTCGCATTTGAAGCGGTACATCACTGCAAGCAAATAGATATATTTTTAATTAGGGCAACTAGGGGGAAGTTTTAAAAACTAGAATATATTTCTGAAATCTAACAAAATTTAATGATGCAAAAATATTTTTGCGGAGAATTTTTTAAAACACGAAGTTTTTTTTAAAAGTCTTAAAGTTTTGAAAAAAGTAATGAAATGCGCTTATTGTTTTTACACAAGGGTTGAATTAACGCATCGCGATTTGCGATATCTGTTAAATTATCTGGTCTTCAAAGTTTCAGTTTATGGAAAACCACGAAATTTACGGAATAGGCGAATAAACTTTAATTTGCTTGTGAAAATGTTATGAAAAACAAAACATTAAATTTATGACTACAAAAGTATTAATACTACAGTGTTGTTACTTTTATAACACTCTTTTATGTTACATTTATAGTTTATTGTTTGATCAAACAACACATAATCAAGATATTATAAATAAAAATGATTTAGTTAAGTAATTCCAAACTTTAATTAAAGTAGTAATGCATCTTGAAAAAATACAATGGATATTTAAACAATGTTAAAAACCTCAGCAACTTTTACGAATACATATATTTATAAACAGTTTAGCATTTTTAAACATCTTACTAACGGTCCGGAAAAAACGCGCGTTCACTTTAAAATCAACCAATAAAAAAACTGGTAATTTACTTCTTAGGAAAAATCTATATTAAAAAGGGAGGGGGGGGAGGAGGCTATAAACTTAAATTTTGTTTTATTATTTAATCAATTAAATCATAATAAAAGTAAAGACAAAAAAATATATTTCTAAATATACTTCTTTATAACTAAAATTTATTAAATTGAACACCTCTGTTTTTAGTTTTAAGTAAATGTCAGTACTACTCTCAGTGGCGAAACTGCGGGGGAGGGTTTAATCAAACAATAAACTATAAATGTAACATAAAAGAGTGTTAAAAAAGTAACAACACTGTAGTATTATTACTTTTGCAGTCATAAATTTATTGTTTTGTTTTTCATAACATTTTCACTAACAAATTAAAGTTTATTTGCCTATTCCGTAAATTTCGTGGTTTTCCATAAACTGAGACTTTGAAGACCAGATAATTTAACAGATATCGCAAATCGCGATGCGTTAACTCAACCCTTGTTACATAAATAATATAATAATGCAACATTTTAATTTAATCAAATATTTAAAAAAGATATAAATCTGAATAAAAATAATTTCATTTTACTGCAATCGAAAATATTAATTATTTTAAAAGTTATGTAATATTAGGTTAACAGCTCACTTTACGCTAACTCACTGTATACTAAGTTGTATACTAAATGGAGTGCATATTTCAAACAAACTGAGCTATTAATTTAAAAATAGACCATGCTTATTATCACTTTGATGGTTTTACTTTAAGATACCCATAAAAAAAATCTTTTTTAATACTTAAAAAAAAGGGTTTCTGCCAAAAAACGAGTCTCAGAAACCATAGTGCAACGGCTCATACTGCATATTCAAAAAACTTTTACAATCCTTGCGGGACTCAACATTAAAGTTATCTTATTTCTTATATGACTTTCTATAGAAAATTTATAGAAAGCAAATTATATAAATAGAAAAAAAAAACAATTTTAACAATTGAATTGAACTACTCAATGCAACTAAAGCACGGTAGGGTAGG
Source organism: Hydra vulgaris (assembly GCF_022113875.1). NCBI lineage: Eukaryota > Metazoa > Cnidaria > Hydrozoa > Anthoathecata > Hydridae > Hydra > Hydra vulgaris. The sequence goes on along the minus strand of NC_061162.1, from coordinate 27,461,772 downwards.
GCGGGGGTAGGCAATTTTTACTAAATCTAACAGATCTCTTGAACGGTACATCCGATTAATATGATTTTTTCACTATTAGAAAGATAATTTGATCTGCTAAAAAATGGTTGAGACAAAAAAACTTTTTTCGATTTGTTTAAGAAAATATTGTCTAAAGTTTATTAGGCTGCTCAGCCTACCCCAGCTAAGTTGAGCAATAGAAAAATAAATGCATTTCAGTGACAACTAAAGGGTGTTTTTTTAGAGGTATAGAACTTTAAGTTGCAATAAAACAACGATGGATTATTCGATTGACAAGAATTTTTTTTTATTAGAAAGATAATCTTGTGGCATTACATTTTAAATACGATTTCTGGCATATGACCGCCACGGCTGGCTCGGATGTAGTTCAATCTGGACGTCCAATTTTCGATAATTTTTTCCAACATTTGTGGCCGTATATCGGCAATAACATGGCGAATGTTGTCTTCCAAATGGTCAAGCGTTTGTGGTTTATCCGTATAGACCAATGACTTTACAGAGCCCCACAGAAAGTAGTCTAGCGGTGTTAAATCACAAGATCTTGGAGGCCAATTCACAGGTCCAAAACGTGAAATTAGGCGGTCACCAAACGTGTCTTTCAATAAATCGATTGTGGCACGAGCTGTGTGACATGTTGCGCCGTCTTGTTGAAACCACAGCTCCTGGACATCATGGTTGTTCAATTCAGGAATGAAAAAGTTTGTAATCATGGCTCTATACCTATCACCATTGACTGTAACGTTCTGGCTATCATCATTTTTGAAGAAGTACAGACCAATGATTCCACCAGCCCATTAAGCGCACCAAACAGTCAGTTTTTCTGGATGTAACGGTGTTTTGACATACACTTGAGGATTATCTTCACTCCAAATGTGGCAGTTTTGTTTGTTGACGTAACCATTCAACCAGAAGTGCGCTTCATCGCTAAAAAAAATTCGCTTATGAAAATTGGGAACAACGGCAATCTCGTTTTGGGCCCATTTGACGAATCTACGCCTTGCTTGATGATCGTTCGGCTTCAATTCTTGCACGAGCTGGATTTTGTAAGCACGCATACCAAGATCCTTTCGCAAAATCTTCCATACAGTGAATGGACACAGATCCAATTCCTGTGCTCGATGGCGGATGGACTCATTCGGGTCTTCCGCAATGCTACGCTCTACAGTAGCAATAGCTTCTTCTGTACGCACCGTACTGCGTCTCTGGGGATGCGAGTTATCAATAAGAGTAAACGTGGTGCGAAAATGTTTCATGGTTAATCAAATTAACTGCTCTGATAGACGATTTTGTCGGGGATAAAATGGACGTAGTGCGCGATACGTATTCCGCACAGAACCATTATTTTCGAAATAAAATTGAACTATTTGCAAGCGTTGTTCAGGCGTGAGTGAATGAATGCCAAATCAAACTGAGAATAAATCACTTGTCACCTGTTAAATCGGTCGCCATCTTGAACAGTAATGCCAACTTAAAGTTCTATACCTCTAAAAAAAACACCCTTTATTAACACTGTTATAAAATCAAAACAAAACTTCCTTATAAATTAAATAGATACTTTCAATTTTAACAAACTATTTAAGATATGAATATCAAAACTAATAATTTTGATACTAAAATAAAAACAAAAACAAAACTTTTTAATCTCAAAACTAAACACCACTTTTTTTAAACATTTTAAAACTTGTTAATATTATGATAAAATAATAACTAAACACTTTATGTTAGTCTTCAATTTCCATTTTGCAGTTAATAGAAATGTAATTTTGACCAGAATGTGAATCACATTTTGAATGAGACCATGACACTGGATCCAATTTTCTTCTGGTAAACTTTCAGAGTAAGTTTCCCAAAATACAAGACAAGCATAATCGTGTTCTGCCCTTGTCTTAAATTTTTTTGTCATCTTAGTTTTTTTGTTTGATTGTTTTTTAACTTTTTTTAATATACTAAGCAGCAGAGTCTCCTTATTACCATCTGCATCTGCAAAGGATTGACCGGCAGAATTTTTTTTGGTTTCTTAAAAATTTCTTTCTTCTCAGTTTTTTTGTTTGTTTGTTTCTTAAATATACTATGTAACTGAGTCTCTTTATTACCACACTCTTTATTAATATTTGAAAGGAATTGACAGGTAAATAATTTTTTTTGTTTCTCAACTTTTTTAGGTTTTTTAGTTTGCTGCTGTTTTAATATAATTCTTTCTGGAGTATCTGTTAGAATAGCAGCTTTCCTTTTTCTTCGTCTTGTCAAGTGTATCTTTATTGGTGCTGCTTTTGGGTAAGATTGCACAGTTTCTGGAGAAAATGCATTAGGTTTTTCAGGAATAAGTAACATTGTCTTTTTATTAATACTACTTTTGACAGATTGACCTGAAGATGATGTTAAACATACTTCAGAATGAGCTACGTGTGATAGCTCAGAAACAAGATTTGCTGGTTCTATGCGATCTGTGACAAATGATGGTAAAAAATCATCATCAGCAAAAATGTTTGCATTGTACGGGTATACACCAGGTTTTTGAAAACCCTTTCGTAATGTATATAATGTAATATAACACGTTATAGCTAGTGGCAATGAATCAGATGCAATTTTTGGTATATCATAAATTGTTATGGCTTTTCCAGGATTGTTTCTCGCCATGCATCCATGCATTTTCCATGCAAGGTCCAAACACTGATATATCTAGTGGCTGCAGTGTGGTGGGAAAGACAACATGACTATTCCATTCTCCTTTGCTAAGTTTAGTGTTTCAAAATGCAAGTGAGAAGTGTGATTGTCCAAAATTAACAGAATTTTATATTCATTTGAAGGCTTCACATGCCTAATCAAATGCTGCATAAAATATTTAATTCAATATCTGTAACCCAGCCACTTCCATTACCTACCCCAATACAGTCCGGAGGACCATTATTAACAAAATAATCTTTGTAATTTTTGCGAGGGAACACAAACATTGGAGGTACTGTATTTCCTGAGGCAGATACAGCGGTTACCATTGTGACATTAGTGCCTCTTTCCCCAGATGTCATAGCACCAACATTTCTCTTGCCATTTGCAGCCACAATTTTACTAGGTTTTACAACTGTAGATACACTAGTTTTGTCAACGTTCCATATTTGTGAAGCACTGAATTTGAATATATTCATAACTTCACCTAGCTTATCAAAAAATACTTTAACATTTGCAGCGTTAAATGATGTTGCCCTACCAAGGCTAGTTGCTTCAGGTTTCCTTATAGATAATTGAGAATTTCTTTTTAAAAAACTAGTCATCCACTCTTTACCAGCCATCTTATAGACTGTCCAAGAATCTGGTATTTTAATTTTGTATTGAAGAGCACACTCGTAAGCAAGAGATCGAACATCTTTAGGAGTATAACCGTAAAATATAGATGCCATTTGCCATAAATAATTTTTTAAGGCGCTTTCTTGCTATTTCTTGCTAATTAATCTAGGTTTTGAATAACCCATGGATGGGTAACCACCAGAGTTTAGTTTTAAAATATATCTTACTAATGTCATTCAATTGATTTTCCCACCAAAACAGAACTTGCTGCATCACTAAGCTGTTAGCTTGTGATGGCACCATTTTAAGTTTTTCCTTTATAATTACGCATCCTATAAAAGTGTGTGTGTGTGTGTGTGTGTGTGTGTGTGTGTGTGTGTGTGTGTGTGTGTGTGTGTGTGTGTGTGTGTGTGTGTGTGTGTGTGTGTGTAGTAATATTAAATAATATATATAAATTATTTATATATTGTATAAATAATCAATATGTTTATATAAAATAAATTATAAGTTATATGTTTTTTAAATATGCACACTATCATAATATTATCATAATAAACATAGTAAACAAGATTAATTTAAAAAAATTATTCAAGAATTTTTCAACTTGAAGATTTTATTGACTACGTAATATTGAAGTAAAAATATTTTAAAAATATTAAAAAATCAAATAATTTTAAATTATAAATACATATTAAAAAAAAAAGGTTTAAGGTGTTACCTTATAATATTTATATGTATTTTATAATGATTAGTTTAAAAGTGTAAATGGACCTTAAAATGTTCACCAAACGAAATTTTATCTTCGCGTCTTATAAAGCCGTTTTATTAATCGCTGTCAAGTCTGCTCAACTTACCCCTACTAGACAAAGCGACACATCAGTTAGGTTATAAAAAGAACTATAAAGCTTGGGGAAAAAAGGATAAGTATAATCAAAATCCAAATAAATGGGTAAAATATAAACATTTAAGTGATTCTAGATAAACGTTTTTTTAAACATCTAAGAGAAAAATAGCAAAAATATATTTTTTTACTTTTTTGGTCCAAAATCGAAAAAGTGTCTGTGCATGTTACTGAACCGCGGTCCAACTACTATTTGATGCGCATTTTGTTACCATTCTAAATACCTATCTTTTATCCATTAGATGTTTTGCCATGGGATGAGTAGTTTTTGAGATATTTTAGTTGCTCAACTAGCCCCGCTCTACCCTACATAATTTATTCTAACTGCTTTTAAAAGTAGCATTTTTTTTTAAATATACCAACATATTTGTAATTATGTCAAACAAACACTTCAAGATATCCTTATAATTATAATATTGATATACCTCCTGCACAAACCGTTTCAAAAGACGCTTCGGTTTTATTTCATATTATTTTTTATAATATTATAAAATAAAACAACAGTTGTAATATTTTGCCATTATTTACAAAATCTTTGTTTGCATAAATTAAATTTGTTCTATGTCTTAGTTGCATTAAATATTGCTGTTTAAAACCTCAGTTAATGAAGGCGTTGTGGCTTAAATCGTGGTTGATAGTCGTAAATCCCAAAGAGGCCATCTCTCTAAATTGTTCACCAAGTCGACGAGCGAAACCAATTTACTGAAAAAACATTTAACTAAAATAAAACAATTATGACTATTTAAACATAATTTAAAGGGGTTTTTAATGTGGGTTTTTATAATAAACAATGAATGAGTATGTTAATAATTAATTTTTAATTAGTTAATAATTTTGATATTTTGCGCGTATGCAAATTGCCAATTTACGACTATGCGATTTCATCTTCTAAGAAAGTAAACTTTGTATTTAAATTTAACTTCTTCTTTTATTATGACCTGGAGAGACATTTAATTTTTTTTTTACTCTGACCTGGTGAGAAATGAGCTAGCGATAATCGCAGCTTTATAGCTATTGATATTATTGCGACATATCGCTAGCTAGGTATCGTAACAATGTAGCTGGCTGCATCATAACAACAAATCTGTTGCTAATCGATGGCTACATATTGCAGCTTTGTACATAGCAATATTCCCAGCCAACATTGACAGACGAGTACCTTATGGTTTTTGTCTGGGCCTACGGGAACGGGATTTTGATGGGTAAGTGTCTTGGTTTCCGGACGGGTCTCATATGGTAAAAAAAATCAAGCATATTTGCTTGATTGGGTTTTATCACGGCCGAAGGACCGAAGGATTTGATTGGTTTACCATAAGGTTCCCAAAAGGTTTAATCTGATAGAAAAAAATCGTTACAAAACTTACTCGATGGTTGCCATTTATAATTCGTATACGAATTCTAATGAAATTCTAAAACAATGTCTTTTTATTGGAGTTTCACAGTGAAAAAATACACCGAACAATGTAAATATAATGTATTAGCAAATTTCATACGGGAAGGTCTGGACACTAATATTTGAGCTGAGGGACAAAATTTGATATCGCGTTTAAATGCTGTAATGTGGGAAGTGTTATAGTACAGTAAAGCAAAGATAAATATAAAAAATTCATATAATTATAACTATTTATTTATTATTACTTATTATCCTTTAAAAAAAGATTTGTTGAAAATAAATAATAATATAGAAAACTTTCAACGGATTTTATTAGTCTGTTTAAAAAGGGTGTAGTAGAATATTAGATCCGCCTGAAATATTAGTTCCCACTGCGCAATAGGTTGTTCACACGAGGGTACATTTGATGGAACATTCCGTGGAACATGGAAAATGAACAATTATCCTCTCGTGTGAACGCAAATGGAACAAAAAATTAAGGAACATTTAAGGAACTTTTGTACCGTCCCACCAACCCAGAACAATTAAATGATCCGGAACATTTATTTGGTTTTGTATAAAAAATGGTGCCTATTTTCAACTATTTTTAAAATAAGCGTATGCATATAAGCTAAATGATTTAATAAAAATGCATTGCAAGATGCAAACTTGTTGTAAAAGTAACTCAAACTATTTTTTTTACAAAGTTGTTGTCATCTTAACCAGAGTTTTTAGTCCTTGATCTCTGCATTGTCCTAGATCTTGGTCATATATCAAGACAAGATTGTCGATATACTATTTGCCTTTCAACATGTTGCCTTGAAACTTTTAGTTTTTGCCTTCCATCTTTTATATTGAATTCAAAACATTTCTTCAAATATAGTTTCATATCTTTATTCATTGAGTAAAAACTTGTGTTAATTTTATGCAACCAAGGAAATTCTGATCCTATTCGTGTGGGATCAATCATGAGTAGACCAGATGGTGGGCAATTATTTAAAAACAATTATTGACCATCACAAATTTCAAGTTATTTTTAACGATATTTAAAATTTGTATAAATAGAATAGAAATTTAATTATTAGTGTATTATTAATTTAAAAAGAAGTTATATATGTGTGTTTAAAAACTTAATCTTAAAATATAACATTACAAAGACAGTATTATTCTTATTAAGATCAGTTTTAATTTGAATTAACAAGAAGCATAATTCAAGGTAACATTTAACTTGCGTTAAGAAAGTTAAATTTTCATTGTTTAATAGTTTTTATTTAATTATATTCTTGGCAAGCATTGCTGTTAATGCATTTTTAATAAACTTATAGTAATTTTATTTATAAAATTCAACTTTGAACTAATAAGCAGAGTCGTTTATCATTGGCCTTGCCAACAGTGATAATAATAATAAAAATAATAATATTATTATAATAATTATAATAATAGAATAATAATAGTAATAATAATGATAATAATAACAAAAATAACAATTGTTAATATTATTATCATTATTATCGTCATTGTTATTATTATTTATATTAATATTATTAATGATATTATTATTGGTATTGGTATTGTTATATATGAGCTTTGTCATATATTTTATTTATATGTCATATATGTTTTATTATAATAGCTTTGTCTTATCTTGTTATTTTAATTTGTGAACATTATCATTAGTATTTTCCTCATAAATATTCTGTATTTACTTAATATTAGTTAATTTACTGTTTGTGAATAATTGTGAAAGTAAGACCTTTATTCAGAATATATATTATTGATTGACTGTATTGATATGACTGTACCTTATATCTTGGCCCAACAGAACACAAACATACGCATAATGACGGACAGATACATAAACACAAACATGCATATAGTGACTAACAAGTGAGTAAAAACAAACATACAAATAATTACAGACACACCTACAAAAACATACATGCAAACACAAAAAAATGTAAACACAAGGATACATATATTAACACGTATGTCAGCACAAAAATAGAAAGCATGACTTACCGGTATGTCACCATGACAGCTTTTCCCTCTACCACAACACATTTCATCCGCCATTCTTTGACCAACTCAATGTCATATTTATCTTCATATCCATCATATAGCATCTGAAACTCACAGTTTTCATCAAATTTATTATCGTCTAGAACACTTACCACGGGCCCCGAATACCATACATCCTTGCCATCATTATCTACCATTTTATGTTTTATTCTTTTTCCTAAAAAATTTGGAACCCCTCCCTTTGATGTGCCTGTTCTTATTTTACTTCCAGTTTCCATAACTAACCTAGCGTCATCCTCTAATCTGACTTTTTTTTTTTAATGTTAACAACATTTCTCGTCTTTGATTAATCTGTCTGATAACTGAACATTTTATTGCAGTTGCGCGTTGTTCAGGAACGTCTTTTAAAAATTTAAAAATTGATATTAGGTTGGTTTTTAATTTATCAACACCAAAAACTCTTTCTCTTCGCTTGCCTTTTGTTCCTTTATTTCCTTTTCTAAGTTGCGCTTGTCCATCTCATCAATTTTGTACTGCAATATATTTGCTTTTTTCTCTCTGTACTTTCTGATATACCCTTTTCTATTTTACCTTGCTAGTAAAACTAGCTTTTCAATTTCTTCCTGTGATTTTCCATCTATCCAATCAGCTGTTTTTTTGTTGTTAAACATGATGAAACCAGCTGCAGCTACTGTTGTCATGTTAGGTTCCATTTTTTAGGTAATTAAGGTAATTAATTCTCAGTTTGTATCTTTTTATTTGATAGGTCAAATCACCAGAAAATAAAGGTAGTTTTTTATCTAAATTGGAAACTGGAAGATTCTCTTCACTAACATGCGTTTCAGTAAAAAAATTTTCAGATCTATTTTCTAAAAGGATGCATACAATAGAAGTTGGGGTAATAGGGCACGACAATTCATCATTAGTAATTTGCAAGTTTAAATCAGAAGATACAAAAACAGTAACTTGATTTGAAACAATTTCACTATTGTAGATAGAAGTAGGGGTGAAACAAGCATCAGAAGGTAAAAAACCAACAACATCAGAAAATGCACCATTAAAAGATAAAGCAGAACTTAAAAAATATTTTTTTAAGTCCAAATTTTTGGCTCGATTTAATTTAACAATTTAATCTTTGAACTTTTTTAAGATCCTTATAAGCATTACTCTAGAGATATTATACTTACAGTAGGTTGTAAAAAATAATGAAAGATTTTCTAATGTTATGTTATGTTTATTTTTGTCTTTGCAAACTTGTAGGAAATGACTATTGGGTAACACAAAATCAGAATAGTTGAGAAAAATAATGCCATCATTTATATCAAGAAAATCCAAAATATTCTTGCAGGTTGCTGTTTCTGACAACACTTTGGTATCTAAAATTAATATTAAATTTAATATGAGTGATTACAATAAATCTTTTGTTAATCAAAGAGTTGAAGTTTTTAATGTACCCCTTATCTAGCTTTGTGAAAATAAAAGGTAGATCATCAAACTTGAGTTTCTATAAATAAAATTATTGAAATATAAAATGTTTGTTATACATTTTTCTGTATTTAAAAATTTAAAAAGTCTATCAAAGTACGACTTACATTCTTGACTTATTGATTGAACCACCATTTCACGTAGATTGTTAAATTCACAGCCTAAAATAAGAGAATTTGAATTTGAAATTAGAGTTCATTGGTTCTTTTACTTAGCCAATATAAAAAATATAATAAAAAATGAAAAAAAAATGATAACATTCTTACGAATTTCCATTTTGTAAACTTTAGACTAAAAGTTTAGTTGATTACTATTTCTTTTTGTTTTGAAAAAAACAGTTTAGAGAATCTACAGACTAAAAACAGTAGAAACAATAAGAATCAAGCTTGTAGTTGAGTAGAAACAGTAAGAATCAAGCTTGTAAACAGTAGAAACAATAAGAACCAAGCTTGTGGTTGAGCATTCCAGACAAAATACGTTTAAAAATAAAAAAATTTATTTTTATAGCCTTGAAAACTTAAGTAATTATTAAGGAATATACTTTCGCTTTCAATTTTATTTGTAGTTAAAATTTTGGAATTGCAAAATCAAAACAAAAAACGTCATAAAATACGCGAAGAAATACAGATAGATATATATACATAATTCTAAAATGCAAATCCGAAGCACCTATTCTTTAAGAAAACATAGTTAAACACTTGTTTTTAAAAGAGGAAAGGCTGGAAAGATTCAAGTGGAAATTTGCCATTTCCACTTGAACACTTTTAAAACTTTTTGTCCAACGTCAAATGTTTTTCGCTGAGCTGTGGAATCGCTAGTATAATAATAATTTATATCATTCAATACCAGTATCATACATCTCGTATTGCATGATTTACTAAGGGGGACGTGATAATTCAAACAGTATATTTGTAAATCATTTTAACATAATTTTTTAACTTATTAATATATAGTTGCATAACTCCTATTATTATAACTTTATACCATTGTCACACCATCTTACATTAAACGGTTTACTAAGGGGAGCTAATAATTTAGAAACTTAAAAAGATATTTGTGAAGCATTTTAAATTTAATATATAACTAAAAATTTATAGTTGTTTACTATTTATTACATCACTAAATACTAACTTGCACTAAATTGCACCATCTTTTATTGAATGGTTTACTAGGAGGAAGGAGATAATTCAGACGCAAGTTTAGTAATTTACTAGGGGAAATGGTATAATTCAGCCAGATATTTGTAAATGATCTTTACATAATTATAAAACTAATTTAATCAGTTAGTATAAACAGAAATTATACAACTATCAACTAATTATTAATTATTTTATTTGTGTAGAATTTCAATCATTTTCCTTTAATGAAGATCAGACTATCTTACATTGAGCGATTTACAAGGGGTAGGTAATAATTCAGACAGATTTAAATTTTATCGGTCTGAATTTTACTATTACATACACAGTTATATAACAAAAGTATTAGTAAATAAATAACTAATTAGTTTATATTTGCTTATTTTCTATTACTACCATTCTATCTTACATCGTCTTTTTTACATTACTTTTATGTAAACTTTTTTAATTTCTAGAATTCTTGTCCTAAGCGTTTTTTTCTCCTTGTTTATGTTTACGAAGATAGTACGGACGTTTTAGGTACACTTCTAACAGTTATAACCAGAAAACGCAATCTAGTTTTGAGTTTTACGCAGTGGGAACTAATATTTCAGGCGGATCTAATATTCTACTACATAACTCAATAAAGTATATAAATCGATATTCGTGTTATAACAATAGCTAGATTGAAGTAGAGGCCCAGGGCAGGACAATTATTCACATAGTTTGTTGTTACAAAAATAACAAAAATAAAAAATAAAAAAAACATAACATATATAATAAAATACAAAAATAAATACTAGAGAACTGAAGCCTCGATATGACACCATGAATAACGGTTTTTCAACTTCTTCGGTTGCCGTCATCAAAGTTTCTTCAGTTTTTATTTTTAAAAGGCATCATGCAAGGAATCTAAAACAATGTTATTTCACGGTAAATGTTTGATGTTATTAAATAGGCATGACATAAATAGACTTTTAAACAACAATAATATAACAGCACCATTTAAAAATTAAAGTCTTGACTCAAGTTAACCTGACATCAAACCCTAAAATCAGTTGGTGAAGGTTTATTATTTTTTATATAATATCAAAAAAAGCAAAAACAACCAATAACATTATAAGCTTGTTTAAAAAATCATTACACTTCAATAATCTAGCAAAAAAAGGATTTTGTCGTAAAAAACTTTAACCTGACATCAAACCCTAAAATCAGTTGGTGAAGGTTTAATATTTTTATATAATATAATAAAAGCAAAAATAATCAATATCACTAACATTTAGATTATATATATATATATATATATATATATATATATATATATATATATATATATATATATATATATATATATATATATATATATATATATATATATATATATTTATATATATATATATATATATATATATATATATATATATATATATATATATATATATATATATATATATATATATATATAAATATATATATATATATATATATATATATATATATATATAATAGTTATATTCATAATTAGTCAAACATTTTGTGATTATATAACAAATTAATTTCACAGCAGATTCTAAAAAATATACAACACCCAAATAAACTTGTTTAAAAAATCATTACACTTTGATAACTTAGCAAAAAAAGGGTTTTGTCGTAAAAAACGTAAGTTCCTTAGATTCACTCAAGTATATTTGACCATATTCTTTAATAAACCCAGAGAATCTCTAAAAATATAATAAAAGATTCAAATGAAAATCAGTGGAAACCTGTTTTTTTTGACTCAATTGTCTTATTATTTTTAATTTTAGGTAAGTTATTATATCAAAAAAGGAGTTTTGTCGTAAAAAATATAAGTACCTTTGATTCACTCAGGTTTATTTTACCTTATTCTTTAATAAAACCACAGGATCTTTAAAAATAAATTAAAAGATTCAGAGGAAACCTGTTTTTTTGATGCTTAATTGTCTTACTTTTTAGTTTCAGTAAAGTTATTATATAGAAAAAATGTTTCGTCGTATAAACATAATTTCCTTAAATTCACTCAGGTTTATTTAAACTAATTTTTTAAGAAAGTCACAAAATCTCGAAAAATATATCAAATTCCAAAAGAAATCAGTGGAAACCTGTATTTATGACGCAGTTTTTTTATTTTTTATTTTTTGGTTAGTTATTATATAAAAAAAAAGGTTTTGTCATAAAAAACCTAGGTTCCTTTGATTTACTCAGATTTATTTTACCTTGATCTTTAATAAACCCACAAAATCTCAAAAATTATGTTAAAAGATTCCATAAAACGTCAGTGTAAATCTGTTTTTTTGACGCTAAGGTCTTATTTTTTCAACTTTAGGTAGATTACAATATAAAAAACGGGTTTCGTCGTAAAAAACATAAATTCCTTTGAATTACTAAGTTTTGTCTTACCTTATTATTTACTAAAGCCACAGGATCTCTAAAAATATATCAAAAGATTTTAAAAGAAATTAGTAAAAACCTGTTTTTTTGAAGCAATTGTCTTACTTCTTAATATTGGGTAAGTTTATATATAAAAAAAAGGTTTTATTCGTAAAACACATAGGTTTACTTAACTCACTCAGGTTTATTTGACCTTATTCTTTAATAAACCCACAGAATCTCTATAAATATATCAAAAGATTCCAAAAAAAACACAGTGGAAACCTGTTTTGTTGACGCAATTGTCTTATTTTATAATTTTAGATAAGTTATTATATGAAAAAAAGGGTTTTGTCGTAAAATACTTAAATTCCTTTGATTCACTCATGTTTTTTTTACCTTATTTTTTAATAAACCACAGGATCTCTAAAAATGTTTCCTAAGATTCTTAAAGTAATAAATGGAACATGTTTTTTTGACGCAATTGTCTTTTTTTTAATTTTTTGTAGATTATTATATAAAAAATAGGGTTTTGTCGTAAGAAAACCTTGGTTCCTTTGACTTAACAAGGTGTATTTTACCTCATTCTTAAACAAATCCATAGAATCTCTTAAAATATGTCAAAATATGATAATAGAAATTAGTGGAAAGCTGTGTTTTTGACGCAATCGTCCAATTTTTAATTTAGGTGAGTTATTATATAAAAAAAAAGACTTGTCGTTAAAAACCTATGTTCTTTGAATCACTAAGGTTTATTTTACCTTATTATAAAATTAAGCACTAAATTACTAAAAAAATATCAAAATACTCTAAAAAAAACCAACATAACCTTAAAAACGCAATAAAAAGAGTCCTGAAGAAAGCAGTAGAAACCTAATTTTTTGACGAAATTGTCTTATTTTTTAATTTTAGATTAGTTATTAAAAAGAAAAAAAGGTTTTGTGGAAAAAAACTTAGGTTCCTTTGATTCATTCAGGTTTAATTGACCTTATTCTTTAACAAACCAACATAATCTGAAAACAGAAATAAAAAGATTCCAAAAGAAAGCAGTGGAAACTTGATTTTTCGACGCAATTGTCTAACTTTTGATTTTTAATAAGTTTTGATATAGAAAAAAGGGCTTTGTCGTAGAAAAATTAGGTTCCTTTGATTCACTCAAGTTTATTTAACATTATTTTTTAACAAACCAACATTATCTTAAAAAAGAAATCAAAAAATTTCAAAAGAAAGCAGTAGAAACTTTTTTTTTGAACACAATTGTCTAATTTTTAAATTTATATAAGTTATTATATAGAAAAAGGAGCTTTGTCGTAAAAAACTTTAGTTCCTTTGATTCACTCAGATTTAATTGACCTTATTCTTCAACAAACTAACATAATTATAAAAAAGAAATCAAAAGATTCCAAAAGAAAGCAGTGGAAACCTGTTTTTTTGACGCAATTGTCTTATTTTTTAATTTTAGATAAGTTATTATATAAAAAAAGGGGTTTTGTCGTAAAAAACTTAGGTTCCTTTGATTCACTCAGGTTTTTTTGACTTTATTCTTTAACAAACCAACATAATCATGAAAAAGAAATCAAAAGATTCCAAACGAAAGCAGTAAAAACCGGTTTTTTTGACGCAACTGTCTTATTTTTCAGTTTTAGATAAGTAATGATATGAAAAAAAGGGTTTTGTCGTAAAAAACTTAGGTTCTTTTGATTCACTCTGGTTTATTTGACCTTACTCTTCAACAAACCAACATAATCATAAAAAAGAAGTTAAAAGATTCCAAAAGAAAGCAGTGGAAACCTGTTTTTTTGACACAGTTGTCTTATTTTTCAATAATAGATAAGTTATTATATAAAAAAAGGGGTTATTATTTAAAAAAAGTTATTATATAAAAAACCTATTTTTTTTACGACTTTTTTATGATAATGTTGGTTTGTTTAAGAATAAGGTAAATAAATCTGAGTGAATTAAAGAAACCTAAGTTTTTACGACAAAGCCACTTTTTTTATATAATAGCTTATCTAAAATTGAAAAATAAGACCATTGCGTCAAAAAAACAGGTTTCCACTGCTTTCTTTTGGAATCTTTTGATTTTATTTTTATGATTATGTTGGTTTGTAAAAGAATAAGGTCAAATAAACTTGAGTAAATCAAAGAAACCTAAGTTTTTTACGACAAAACTCCTTTTTTCATATAATAACTTATCTCAAATTGAAAAATAAGACAATTGCGTCTAAAACACATGTTTCCACTGCTTTCTTTTGAAATCTTTTGATTTCTTTTTTAAGCTTATTTTCGTTTAATAAAAAATAAGGTCAAATAAACCTGAGTGAATCAAAGAAACCTAGGTTTTTTACGAAAAAATCCCTTTTTTCATATAATAACTTATCTTAAATTAAAAACTAAGACAATTGCGTCAAAAAAACAGGTTTCCAATGCTTTCTTTTGGAATCTTTTGATTTCATTTTCATGATTATGTTGGTTTGTTGAAGAATAAGGTCAAATAAACCTAAGTGAATCAAAGGAACCTATGTTTTTTACGATAAAACTTCTTTTTTCATATAATATCTTATCTAAAATTAAAAAATAAGACAATTGCGACAAAAACTAGGTTTCCACTGCTTTTTTTTCTGAATCTTTTGATTTTTTTTTATGAGTATGTTGGTTTGTTACAGAATAAGGTCAAATAAACCTAAGTGAATTAAAAAAATCTAAGTTTTTTAAGACTTTTTTATGATAATGTTGGTTTGTTTAAGAATAAGGTAAAATAAACCTGAATGAATCAAAGAAACCTAAGTTTTTTACGACAAAGCCACTTTTTTTATATAATAGCTTATCTAAAATTAAAAAATAAGACCATTGCGTCAAAAAAACAGGTTTCCACTGCTTTCTTTTGGAATCTATTAATTTCTTTTTTATGATTATGTTGGCTTGTTAAAGAATAAGGTCAAATAAACCTGAGTGAATCAAAGGAACCTAAGTTTTTTACGACAAAACTCCTTTTTTTCAATATAATAACTTATCTCAAAGTGAAAAATAAGACAATTGCGTCTAAAAAACAGGTTTCCACTGCTTTCTTTTATAATCTTTTGATTTCTTTTTTATGATTATATTCGTTTATTAAAAAATAAGGTCAAATAAACCTGAATGAATCAAAGAAATCTAGGTTTTTTACGAAAAAACCTTTTTTTTTCATATAATAACTTATCTTAAATTGAAAACTAAGACAATTGCGTCAAAAAAACAGGTTTCCACTGCTTCCTTTCGGAATCTTTTGATTTCATTTTTATGATTATGTTGGTTTGTTAAAGAATAAGGTCAAATAAACTTGAGTGAATCAAAGGAACCTATGTTTTTTACGACAACACCCCTTTTTTCATATAATAACTTATCGAAAATTAAAAAAAAAGACAATCGCGTCAAAAAAACAGTTTTCCACTGCTTTCTTTTGGAATCTTTTGATTACTTTTTTATGATTATGTTGGTTTGTTAAATAATAAGGTCAAATAAACCTGAGTGAATCAAAGTAACCAAAGTTTTTTACAACAAAACTCCTTTTTTCATATAAAAATTTATCTAAAAGTTAAAAATAAGACAATTGCGTTAAAAAAACAGGTTTCCACTAATAGGTTTCCACATTTGACCTTAATCTTTTAGAATCTTTTAATTTCTTGTTTTATGATTATGTTGGTTTGTTAAAGAATAACGTCAAATGAACCTGAGTGATTGAAAGGAACCTAAGTCTTTCACGACAAATGCCCTTTTTTATATATAATAACTTATCTAAAATTGAAAAATAAGACAATTGCGTCAAAAAAACAGGTTTCCACTGCTTTCATCTGGAATCTTTTGATTTCTTTTATATGATTATGTTGGTGTTTTAAAGAATAAGGTCAAATAAATTTGAGTGAATCAAAGGAAGCTATGTTTTTTACGATAAAACTTCTTTTTTCATATAATATCTTATCTATAATTAAAAAATAAGACAATTTCGACAAAAAACTAGGTTTCCACTGCATTTTTTCTGAATCTTTTGATTTTTTTTAATGAGTATGTTGGTTTGTTACAGAATAAGGTCAAATAAACCTAAGTTAATCAAAGAAACCTAAGTTTTTTACGACTTTTTTATGATAATGTTGGTTTGTTTAAAAATAAGGTAAAATAAACCTGAGTGAATCAAAGAAACCAAACTTTTTTACGACAAATTCACTTTTTTTTATATTATAGCATATTTAGAATTGAAAATTAAGACCATTGCGTTAAAAAAACAGGTTTCCACTGCTTTCTTTTGGAATCTATTGATTTCTTTTTTATGATTATTTTGGTTTGTTAAAAAATAAGGTCAAATAAACCTGAGTGAATCAAAGGAACCTAAGTTTTTTACAACATAACTACTTTTTTCATATAATAACTTATATAAAAGTGAAAAATTAGACAATTGCGTCAAAAAAGTAGGTTTCCACTGACAGGTTTCTACATTTGACCTTATTCATTTAGAATCTTTTATTTCTTTTTTTATGATTTTGTTGGTTTGTTAAAGAATAACGTCAAAAAAACCTGTAAATTAAAAGGAAACTAAGTCTTTCTCGACAAATGCCCTTTTTTATATATAATAACTTATCTAAAATTAAAAAATAAGACAATTGCGTCAAAAACACAGGTTTCCACTGCTTTCTTTTGGAATCTTTTGATTTCTTTTTTGTGATTATGTTGGTTTGTTAAAGAATAAGGTCAAATAAACCTGAGTGAATCAAAGGAACCTATGTTTTTTACGATAAAACTTATTTTTTCATTTATTATCTTTTCTTAAATTAAAAAATAAGACAGTTGCAACAAAAAACTAGGTTTCCACTGCTTTATTTTGGAATCTTTAGATTTCTTTTTAATGAGTATGTTGGTTTGTTACAGAATAAGGTCAAATAAATCTGAGTGAATCAAAGAAACCTAAGTGTTTTATGACTTTTTCATAAGTATGTTGGTTTGTTAAAAATTAAGGTAAAATAAACCTGAGTGAATCAAAGGAACCTAAGTTTTTTACAACAAAACCACTTTTTTCATTTAATAGTTTATCTAAAATTAAAAAATAAGACAATTTTGTAAAAAAAACAGGTTTCCACTGCTTTCTTTTGGAATCTTTTGACTTCATTTTTATGATTATGTTGGTTTATTAAAGAATAAGGTTAAATACACCTGAGTGAATCAAAGGAACCTAAGTTTTTTACGACAAAACCTCTTTTTATATATAATAACTTATCTAAAATTGAAAAAAAAGACTATTGCGTCAAATAAACAGGTTTCCACTGCTTTTTTTTCAAATCTTTTCATTACTTTTTTATGATTTTGTTGGTTTGTTAAAGAATAAGGTCAATTAAACCTAAGTGAATCAAAGGACCTTAAGTTTTTTTCGACAAAACTCCTTTTTTCATATAATAACTTATCTAAAAATAAAAAAAGACAATTGCGTCAAAAAAAATAGTTTTCCACTGCTTTCTTTTAGAATCTTTTGATTTCTTTTTTATGATTATAATGGTTTGTTCAGAAATAAAGTCAGTTAAACCTGAGTTAATCAAAGGAACCTAAGTTTTTTACGACTAAACTCCTTTTTTTAAATAATAACTTATCTAAAATTGAAAAATAAGACAATTGCGTCAAATAAACAGGTTTCCACTGCTTTCTTTTGGACTCTTTTGATTTTTCTTTTATGATTTTGTTGGTTTGTTAAAGAGTAAGGTCAAATAAACCTGAGTGAATCAAAGAAACCTAAGTTTTTATCGACAAATCCCCTTTTCTCATATAATAACTTATCTTAAATTGAAAAATAAGACAATTGCGTCAAAAAAAAGTTTCCACTGCTTTCTTTTGGAATCTTTTGATTTCTTTTTTATGATTATTTTGTTTTGTTAAATAATGAGGTCAAATAAACCTGAGTGAATCAAAGAAACCTAATTTTTTTACGACAAAACCCCTTTTTTCATATATTAACTTATCTAAAATTAAAAAATAAGACAATTGCGTCAAAAAAACAGGTTTCCACTGCTTTCTTTTAGAATCTTTTGATTTCTTTTTAATGATTATATTGGTTTGTTAAAGAATATAGTAAGTTAAACTTGAGTGAATCAAGGGAACTTAAGTTTTTTACGACAAAACCTTTTTTTCATATAATAACTTATCTAAATATGAAAACTTTGACAATTCCGTCAAATTATTAGGTTTCCACTGCATTCTTTCGAAATCTTTTGATTTCTTTTTTATGATTATATTGGTTTGTTAAAAAATAAAGTCAAATAAACCTGAGTGAATCAAAGGAACCTATGTTTTTTACGACAAAACCCCATTTTTTATATAATAACTTATCTAAAATTGAAAAATAAGACAATCGCGTCAAAAAAGCAAGTTTCCACTGCTTTCATTTGGAATCTTTTAATTTTATTTTTATGATTATGTTAGTTTGTTAAAGAATAAAGGCAAATAAATCTGAGTGAATCAAAGAAATCTAAGTTTTTCCTAAAAAAACCCCTTTTTTCATATAATAACTTATCTAAAATTGAAAAAAAAGACAATTGCGTCAAAAAAACATGTTTCTACTGCTTTTTTTTGAATTCTTTTGATTTCTTTTTTATAATTATTTAATTTGTTAAATAATAAGGTCAAATAAACATAAATGAATCAAAGGAACCTTTTTTTTACGACAAAACCCCTTTTTTCATATATTAACTTATCTAAAATTGAAAAATATGACAATTGCGTTAAAAAAACAGGTTTCCACTGCTTTATTTTAGAGTCTTTTGATTTCTTTTTTATGATTATATTCGTTTGTTAAATTATAAATAGAAGTTAAACCTGAGTAAATCAAAGGAACCTACTTTTTTTACGACAAAACCCCTTTTTTCATATAATAGTATATCTAAAGTTGAAAAGTTAGATAATTGCGTCAAAAAAATTGGTTTCCACAACTTTCTTTTAACTCTTTTGATTTTTTTATGATTTTGTTAGTTTGTTAAAGAATATGGTCAAGTAAACCTGAGTGAATCAAAGGAACCTAAGTTTTTTACGACAAAACCCTTTATTTCATATAATAACTTATCTAAAATTGAAAAAAAAGACAATTGCGTCAAAAATACAGGTTTCCACTGCTTTTTTTTTGGAATCTTTTGATTACTTTTTAATGATTTTGTTGCTTTGTTAAAGAATTAGGTTAAATAAACCTGAGTGAATCAAAGGACCCTAAGTTTTTTTTGACAAAACTCCTTTTTTTATATAATAACTTATCTAAAATTGAAAAAAAAGACAATTGCGTCAAAAAAAACAGGTTTCCATTGCTCTCGTTTAGAATCTTTTGATTTCCTTTTTATGATTATGTTGGTTTGTTAAGGAATAAGGTCAAATAAACCTGAGTGAATCAAAGGAACCCAAGTTTTTTCCGACAAAACCTCTTTTTTCATATAATAACTTATCTAAAAAGGAAAAATAAGACAATTGCGTCAAAATAACAGGTTTCCACTGACAGGTTTCCACATTTGACCTTAATCTTTTGGAATCTTTTAATTTTTTTTTTTATGATTATGTTGGTTTGTTAAAGATTAACGTCAAATAAACCTGAGTGATTGAAAGGAACCTAAGTCTTTCACGACAAATGCCCTTTTTTATATATAATAACTTATCTAAAATAGAAAAATAAGACAGTTGCGTTAAAAAAACAGATTTTCAAGGCTTTCTTCTGGAATTTTTTGATTTATTTTATATGATTATGTTGGTTTGTTAAAGAATAAGGACAAATAAACCTGAGTGAATCAAAGGAACCTATGTTTTTTAAGATAAAACTTCTTTTTTCATATAATATCTTATCTAAAATTAAAAAAAATGACAAATGCGACAAAAATACAGGTTTCCACTGCTTTTTTTTTGGAATCTTTTGATTACTTTTTAATGATTTTGTTGCTTTGTTAAAGAATTAGGTTAAATAAACCTGAGTGAATCAAAGGACCCTAAGTTTTTTTTGACAAAACTCCTTTTTTTATATAATAACTTATCTAAAATTGAAAAAAAAGACAATTGCGTCAAAAAAAACAGGTTTCCATTGCTCTCGTTTAGAATCTTTTGATTTCCTTTTTATGATTATGTTGGTTTGTTAAGGAATAAGGTCAAATAAACCTGAGTGAATCAAAGGAACCCAAGTTTTTTCCGACAAAACCTCTTTTTTCATATAATAACTTATCTAAAAAGGAAAAATAAGACAATTGCGTCAAAATAACAGGTTTCCACTGACAGGTTTCCACATTTGACCTTAATCTTTTGGAATCTTTTAATTTTTTTTTTTATGATTATGTTGGTTTGTTAAAGATTAACGTCAAATAAACCTGAGTGATTGAAAGGAACCTAAGTCTTTCACGACAAATGCCCTTTTTTATATATAATAACTTATCTAAAATAGAAAAATAAGACAGTTGCGTTAAAAAAACAGATTTTCAAGGCTTTCTTCTGGAATTTTTTGATTTATTTTATATGATTATGTTGGTTTGTTAAAGAATAAGGACAAATAAACCTGAGTGAATCAAAGGAACCTATGTTTTTTAAGATAAAACTTCTTTTTTCATATAATATCTTATCTAAAATTAAAAAAAATGACAAATGCGACAAAAAACAAGGTTTCCACTGCTTTTTTTTGAATCTTTTGATTTTTTTTTATAAGTATGTTGGTTTGTTACAGATTTAGGTCAAATAAACCAAAGTGAATCAAAGAAACCTAAGTTTTTTACGACTTTTTTATGATAATGTGTGTTTGTTTAAGATTAAGGTAAAATAAACCTGAGTGAATCAAAGAAACTTAAGTTTTTTACGACAAAGCCACTTTTTTTATATAATAGCTTATCTAAAATTGAAAAATAAGACCATTGCGTCAAAAATACAGATTTTTACTGCTTTCTTTTGGATTCAATTGATTTCTTTTTTATGATTATGTTGGCTTGTTAAAAAATAAGATCAAATAAACCCGAGTGAATCAAGGGAACCTAAGTTTTTTACGACAAAACTCCTTTTTTCATATAATAACTTATCTTAAATTAAAAAATAAGACAATTGCGTCAAAAAAACAGGTTTTTATTGCTTTCTTTCGGAATCTTTTGTTTTCATTTTTATGATTATGTTGGTTTGTTAAAGAATAAGGTTAAATAAACCTGAGTGAATCAAAGGAACCTATGTTTTTTACGACAACACCCCTTTTTTCATATAATAACTTATCGAAAATTGAAAAAAAAGACAATTGCGTCAAAAAAACAGGTTTCCACTGCTTTCTTTTGGAATCTTTTAATTACTTTTTTATGATTATGTTGGTTTGTTAAATAATAAGTTCAAATAAACCTGAGTGAATCAAAGGAATTTAAGTTTTTTACAACAAAACTCTTTTTTTCATATAAAAACTTATCTAAAAAGGAAAAATAAGACAATTGCGTCAAAAAAACAGGTTTCATTTGACAGGTTTCTACATTTGACCTTAATCTTTTGGACTCTTTTAATTTCTTTTTTTATGATTTTGTTGGTTTGTTAAAGAATAACGTCAAATGAACCTGAGTGATTGAAAGGAACCTAAGTCTTTCACGACAAATGCCCTTTTTTATATATAATAACTTATCTAAAATTGAAAAATTAGACACTTGCGTTAAAAAAACAGGTTTCAACTGCTTTCTTCTGGAATCTTTTGATTTCTTTTTTATGATTATGTTGGTTTGTTAAAAAATAAGATTAAATAAATTTAAGTGAATCAAAGGAACCTATGTTCTTTACGATAAAACTTCTTTTTTCATATAATGTCTTATCTAAAATTAAAAAATAAGACAATTGCGACAAAAGACTAGGTTTCCACTGCTTTTTTTCTGAATCTTTTGATTTTTTTTTATGAGTATGTTGGTTTGTTACAGAATAAGGTCAATTAAACCTAAGTGAATCAAAGAAACCTAAGTTTTTTACGACTTTTTTATGATAATGTTGGTTTGTTTAAGAATAAGGTAAAATAAACCTTAGTGAATCAAAGAAACCAAACTTTTTTACCACAAAGCCACTTTTTTTTATATAATAGCATATCTAAAAATGAAAAATAAGACCATTGCGTCAAAAAAACAGGTTTCCACTGCTTTCTTTTGGAATCTATTGATTTCTTTTTTATGATTATGTTGGTTCGTTCAAGAATAAGGTCAAATAAACCTGAGTGAGTCAAAGGATTCTTTGTTTTTTTAACATAACTACTTTTTTCATATAATAACTTATATAAAAGTGAAAAATAAGACAATTGCGTCAAAAAAGTAGGTTTCCACTGACAGGTTTCCACATTTGACCTTATTCTTTTGGAATCTTTTAACTTCTTTTTTTATGATTATGTTGGTTTGTTAAAGAATAACGTCAAATAAACCTGAGTGATTAAAAGGAACCTAATTCTTTCTTGACCAATGCCTTTTTTTATATATAATAACTTATCTAAAATTAAAAAATAAGACAATTGCGTCAAAAAAACAGGTTTTTACTTCTTCTTTTGGAATCTTTTGATTTCTTTTTTATGATTATGTTGGTTTGTTAAAGAATAAGGTCAAATAAACCTGAGTAAATCAAAGGAACCTATGTTTTTTACGATAAAACTTATTTTTTCATTTAGTATCTTATTTTAAATTAAAAAATAAGACAGTTTCAACAAAAAACTAGGTTTTCACTGCTTTATTTTGAAATCTTTAGATTTCTTTTTTATGAGTATGTTGGTTTGTTACAGAATAAGGTCAAATAAACTTTAGTGAATCAAAGAAACCTAAGTGTTTTACGACTTTTTTATAAGTATGTTGGTTTGTTAAAGAATAAGGTAAAATAAACCTGAGTGAATCAAAGGAACCTAAGTTTTTTACGAAAAAACCCCTTTTTTTATATAATAACTTATCTTAAATTGAAAACTAAAACAATTGCGTCAAAAAAACAGGTTTCCACTGCTTTCTTTTAGAATCTTTCAATTTCATTTTTATGATTATGTTGGTTTGTTTTAGAATAAGGTTAAATACACCTGAGTGAATCAAAGGAACCTAAGTTTTTTACGACAAAACCCTTTTTTTCATATAATAACTTATCTAAAATTGAAAAAAAAGACAATTGCGTCAAAAATACAGGTTTCCACTGCTTTTTTTTTGAAATCTTTTGATTACTTTTTTATGATTTTGTTGCTTTGTTAAAGAATAAGGTTAAATAAACCTGAGTGAATCAAAGGACCCTAAGTTTTTTTCGACAAAACTCCTTTTTTTATATATAACTTATCAAAAATTGAAAAAAAAGACAATTGCGTCAAAAAAAACAGGTTTCCTTTGCTCTCGTTTAGAATCTTTTGATTTCTTTTTTATGATTATGTTGGTTTGTTAAGGAATAAGGTCAAATAAACCTGAGTGAATCAAAGGAACCTAAGTTTTTCCCGACAAAACCTCTTTTTTTATATAATAACTTATCTAAAAAGGAAAAATAAGACAATTGCGTCAAAATAACATGTTTCCACTGACAGGTTTCCACATTTGACCTTAATCTTTTGGAATCTTTTAATTTTTTTTTTTATGATTATGTTGGTTTGTTAAAGAATAACGTCAAATAAACCTGAGTGATTGAAAGGAACCTAAGTCTTTCACGACAAATGCCCTTTTTTATATATAATAACTTATCTAAAATAGAAAAATAAGACAGTTGCGTTAAAATAACAGGTTTTCAATGCTTTCTTCTGGAATCTTTTGATTTATTTTATATGATTATGTTGGTTTGTTAAAGAATAACGTCAAATAAACCTGAGTGATTGAAAGGAACCTAAGTCTTTCACGACAAATGTCCTTTTTTATATATAATAACTTATCTAAAATAGAAAAATAAGACAGTTGCGTTAAAAAAACAGGTTTTCAATGCTTTCTTCTGGAATCTTTTGATTTATTTTATATGATTATGTTGGTTTGTTAAAGAATAAGGACAAATAAACCTGAGTGAATCAAAGGAACCTATGTTTTTTAAGATAAAACTTCTTTTTTCAAATAATATCTTATCTAAATTTAAAAAATATGACAATTGCGACAAAAAACAAGGTTTCCACTGCTTTTTTTCTGAATCTTTTGATTTTTTTTTATGAGTATGTTGGTTTGTTACAGATTTAGGTCAAATAAACCAAAGTGAATCAAAGAAACCTAAGTTTTTTACGACTTTTTTATGATAATGTGTGTTTGTTTAAGATTAAGGTAAAATAAACCTAAGTGAATCAAAGAAACCTAAGTTTTTTACGACAAAGCCACTTTTTTTATATAATAGCTTATCTAAAATTGAAAAATAAGACCATTGCGTCAAAAATACAGGTTTTTACTAGGGTTCATTAATAAAATTGCAATTTTCGAAAATTTTCGATTAAAACGTTGTCGAAATACTTTTTTTTTTCGAAATCTAAAAAAACTTTCGATAATAATCGAACTAGTCATATTAATTTCGAAAAAAAAAAGTAATTTAGAAATGTGAAATTAATTTCGAAATAAAAAGGTGGATTATGAAATAGGAAATTAATTTCGAAAGGAAATAAAGAATTTCGAAATGTGAAATTAATTTCGAAATAAAAAGGTGGATTTCGAAATAGGAAAATAATTTCGAAAGGAAAAAAAGAATTTCGAAATGTGAAATTAATTTCGAAATAAAAAGCTGGATTTCGAAAAAGGAAATTTATTTCGAAAGGAAAAAAAGAATTTCGAAATGTGAAATTAATTTCGAAAAAAAAAATGTATTTCGAAAAGTGATATTAATTTCGAAAGAAAAAAAAGAGTTATGAAAAGTCAAATTAACTTCGAAAAAAAAAAGTGTATTTTGAAAAGTCAAATTAATTTCGAAAGAAAAAAAAGAGTTTCGAAGTGTGCAATTAATATCGAATTATTCTAAGGAGATGTTCTTAGAATTGCTCTTAGAAGAATTTTATTTTTAATAATGTTTTTTTAAAAACTTTTCCATATAAATGGTCCACGGTATTGAATTTGAAATGAATTGAGTTTTAAATAAGATCTTGGAATTACAAAATTATCAGATGGGTATTAATGAGATATTTCTGCAAAGTAAGAGTGAAATATATAAGGAGATAACGCATGTTTTGATTTAAACGTAAAAAGCATAACTTGGTACATATTAAGTTTATAAATAAAAAAACTATGAATAGGGGAAGTCAGGGTACAGTGGATTGAGGGGCACAGTGAATAAGAAGCATTTTTTCAAAGATTATGATTTTGTTCATCACGATGATGTAATAAGTTTATGTGCGCATATATCACCCATCTTTATTTATAGGTGTTACCACATAACTTTTGACTCTCGGTTTTAGGTAGGTAATTTATGTTTTTAGCTAACTAAAGTAAATGCTCTTACCATCTTTATGTTTGTTGTGGAGATCATGGTTAAAATCATTTTATAAGTTAAAGTTTTATATTCGGAATACTGATCTTTATGGTTTATTTTAGTAGTTTTGCTTTTCCTTTAATAAAACTCATGCCCCAAGAAATTAAACTTGAACCTTATTTTTTATAGTGGGGCACAATGAATCGGGGTACCGTGAAACGGTTAATTCACTGTGATAAAAATGTTTATAAAAATTAAAAATTCACTTTAAAAAATTTCTTGTGTTGTTGGTTAAATAAGTTTTATTAAATAAATTTTTTTTTGTGATTTTAGATGGTTGAATAAGTTTTGTTATCAATAAAATTTATTCTTTATTTTGTCAATCAGAAAAAATTTAAATTATTTAATATTAGTTACCAAAAGTGCACCAAAAGTATAGTGTACAATGTATTTACACCCTCATTCTCAAAATTATTTGGCTACGCCCCCATTAACTACCACTAAATTGCAAATGAGTTAATTGTTTCACTGTACCCCAGTACTGGGGTACAGTGAATCACTTAACAAAACTCACTTTAAACCTTTCTGTGAGCTGTTAGATAATATATATTTAGATTTTAGTTATTTCTTATCATGAAGGACATATTCTCAATCCTTTAGACTTGACAAACATAAAATATATATTTTAACTTTCACTCAAATTAAAAAAGAAAGAAATTCGACCCACTTTGCCCCACTCTCCCTAAATGAAAAATATATAATTTTCAAAGACTCCGTATTAAGAAAATTATATATTTTTTATGCTAAATAAAGTTAAGGTTTAACTATATATAGCATTAAAGTATTTTTGGATATTTTAATTTCAATAGATTTAATATGATATTTCCATGATATATTTTCATCTATAATCACTCCTAGAAAGTTAAAAAAAGACTCTCTTCTAATCACTTTTTTGTTCATAAAGATTTTCCTCAAGTTAGGGAAAGATAAAACAATCCAATTTATAATTAGTTGTTTGGACAACAAGATTTCTTAAAAAAGGGCAATATCATAACAGTAAATGCTACTGCTACAAGCTATGAAATTAGTCCTCTTTAGTTACAAATTCTAAACCATTCAATAACGGGGAAAGATTATTTAAATTTACGAATCATTTACACACACACCTTCCTAAATGCATTTTTTGTGCATTTAGTCGGCAAAAATAACCCTTTTAAAGAAGTCGGCAAATGTAGACCTTTTAGACAGGTCAGTCGTCGAACTTCAAAAAACAAGGACCTAATTTTTTACTCAACAAAAATTTTAATGACACCCCACCACGTCACACCTACTTGCACCTGCCCTGATGGCAGCTCAATCATTGGATATTGGTGTTTTTTCCAGAATTGAAAAGAATGTAGCAGAAAACATATTGTCATTAATTAAGCTGTTTGTAAAAAAGTTCATCAGATAAAAAAAAAAGAATACAAGTGCTTTAAATTACTAAGATTTATAAAATACACTTTTACTAAATAATTTTTTTTATTTTAATAAAGAAATGTTTTTGATTACTTGTTTTCTTTAATAAAAACTAACTGCTTCAATAAGCTTGGCGCAAGCCTGTTCCGTAGCTCCGTATCTATTAAACCGGTTGAACTAAATAAGCATTCTGATGGCACGGATGTCGCTGGAACTGAAAATGTTATCCGTGCAATTTGTGTCAAAACCGGGAACAATTTTTGATTAGCTTGGAAAAATTCAATGGCACTATTTTCGTAGCTATGAAAGTATTGCAGACTGTAATCATTTATTTCTTTTTCAAGTTTATCATTGCTCTCAATTAAATTACAACAAGATTTATCTGTTACTAGTTCAATTAAGTTGATTGACTTTCGTCTTTTGTTGTTAACTAAAGTAATATTATTTGCAATAGGTGACGTTGACAATTGCTGAAATGTTTTTATGGTATTGTCAGCTGAGCTGTTTGACGAGTTCAAAGTGTTATTTAAACAATTTGTTTCAATTGTTATATCGATTTCTTCGGTTTCTTTTAGATGCATTTCATAAAATGTTTTTATAAACATTTTTGCCTTTGAAATGCATTCATATCTATAGATATCATTTTTGATAAACTCGAATTTACGAAATTTGAAATCAAGAAAAGTAGCTGCTAAAAAAAAATCATTAGCAAAAATGTATTTAAAACGTCCTTTTAGAGACCTTAATAATTCCTTTTGAAAAGTCTTAACTAGTTCTGTAAAAATAGGTTGCGATTCAAGTATTTCATTAGTAGAGAATACAGTGTTGGAAACAGGAATGTTACTGTAACATATTTCTTTCCGCTAAAAAGTTTTGTTAGCTCTTTAATTGGGTGTAACAAATCACACAAATCCTCCAGCACCTTAAATTCAGTAGCAGTGGGAAGATAGTCTTTTATATTTTGGAATTCGATGCTTATCATATCCAATGCAGTTTTATTTGTTAATATAGATTCAATCATATCGAATTGGCTATTCCAGCGAATAGCTATATCCTGTACTAACTTTATTTTAGTTTCATAACGAAGTGTTTCTTGAACTTCTTTTAACTTTTTTTGTAACATCTCTGAATGCTTAAATGAACCAACAATGTGCCTGGAGGATGAAATTACCTTGGCGATTTCTAATTTGCCTTCGTAATTTTTTCAATTTCTTTAACTTCACTTTCTGTAATTTCTCTATTAATTAGTTTTCCATTACCGTCGTAATCTTTTACTTGGTAACGCTTTGACCCATTTTTAAATTTTTTTACTTTTATATCTCGTGCGTTTAGAAGATCATTAACCACGAGATTCAAACGATGACCAGCACACGGAATCTTAAGAACATTATCATCAAATTTATTTACTGCAGAGAAAATATTTGCACCTGAGTCAGTAACTAGTGCAAAAATCTTATTATTGATTGACCATTCACTGAAGATTTCGTTTAACGTTTTAAATAAATATTCAGCTGTTTTCATTTCAGACATAAACTTAAGATCCAGGTTTCGGTCAACTAGAGTCATATTTTTGTCAATAAAATGACAAGTCACACCGAGGTAGCTGTTTTTACCTAATGATGACCAACTATCACAAGTAATTGTAATGAAACGACATCCCTTCAATTCTAGCATTAAAATTGATTTAAGATTGTCCGTAATTGATGGAATTAATTTCTTGCTCACCGTATTTATGCAAGGCATTTTGTAGCTTTTGTTTAACTCACTAACTAAGTTTACAAAGTCTGGATGACGTACTATCGAAATCGACTGATCGGTACCAACAATAAAATTCACCAATAACCTGTTTAATTTTTTATGACCAGTCTCTTCAAAACCATTCTCATTACCGCTCTCAATATCGGATATATCGTCATCGTTGAGTAAAGTTGTTGATTTTTTAGATATTTTAGAATTAATGCAATGATCAATTGATAAATGGGATTGCATTGAACTGGTCGAACTGTTGTAAGGTAAAATCTTATAACATATGCTGCATTTTGTTTGATTCTTTTGGTCCATTTCGAAATATGTCCAAACGAAGCTTCGTTTTCTTATTCCTTTCTTAATAACGGATTTATTTGTTTTTGACATTGTTTATTCAAACTAAAAAGCGAGTAGTTTTTTTACTCGTTCGTATGTAACAAATATTAACAAATTAGTAACTTATGATAAAATAAATTTGTACCACATGTTACTTCACTTACGTTTCCGAGATATTAATGAGATTGTTATAACTTTAATATAAAATTACACCATCTTTAGAATTATGTAACACAAAAATCGCAAAGGCTTAAGTCGATTTGAAACCGTTGCAAATCTCTAAATAACCACTAGAAAGTAATTAGCCGTTTACATTGCAACAATGATTTCATGTCATGCGTTTAAGACCTCAAGGGAATTGCCGTTGAGGAATAATAATGACTTATGTGCGTGCTGTAAACTATGCGTTCTTAGAAGGGACTGTCAAAATTCTATATTTCTTGTTTAACCAGATAATCTTTATAGGATTTTAGAGAAAAATTCGAAAAATAGTTTAGTTTTTGCTAATTTTTTTAAGCTGACCTTCTACTTTATTTTAAAAAATTTACAGATATTAAAAATAAAATTCCTTACAGACTTATCTAAAGTGTCTAAAGTTACGCAACTTTTCTTTCAAATTTACTTTGATTTTTAAACGTTGTGTTTTCGAAATAAAAAAAGTATTTTCAAAAGAAATTTTTATGCAATCAAAACGACGCGCAAAAAAAACTTTTTATTTTTTTAACGCTATTCAAGCTATCAAAAAGGCTATTCAAGCTTTTGGTGAGGGTAAATATAATCCCTAAAAATAATTTTATAAAAGTAAAAAGTCATGAAGCTTAATCTAATCAGGCGAGAGAGGTGAAGGGGAAGGTATTGTTTGTCCCGGGCAGCAGATGTCCATGGGGCAAATTCGGTAAAAGGCCCTCAAAAATTTGAAAAAGACCCCCTAAATTTCCCCCCCCCCCCAATTAAGGAGGAGCGTGGGGAGCCTATCCACGGCTGTGAGTATATCCTTGCTTTTTGGTAGCAGTTTCTTTTAAAAAGTAGCAAAAATAGTATTATTTTCTATATATTTAGAGTTTTATTAAAGTAAAGTTTTTAAAGTAAAGTTTTTAACAAAATACCCAAGAAACAAAATTGAATTGTGCTGCTCAATGTTATGATTTTGGTTTGTGAAGGGGGGGGGGGGGAAGAGTTAAATTGTTTTCACAAATTGGCCCCTCCTTATAAGTTTTTTCTGAATTGACGCCACTGTTTGAGCCCAATCTGGAAAAAATAAAAACTCTACGTCTATGGACTTATCAGTGCAAACAATACATATAAACCCATATATTGGTCAGATGTCTGATGTTACGCTTCGGCAATAATACTTGCGCTGCTCAGCAATACTCGTTTTACGGCTAGCCAGGACTGGCATTTCAGAGAGCCATTATCAAACCAGTGTATACAGCGTTTACACTAAAAAAGTCATTAGGGCCCCAAAATTTAAAAAAACCTGTTACTAAAAATAAAAAAGCTCCCCAAAGTGTCACAAAATCCGAAACCACGCTAGGCTTAAATATGTGAGGTGATTTGCGAACGATCCCTGAGTTATTATTAAATTAATTGCAGATTCTTCTATAAAATAGTGGGAGGTAGTTAAACCCTTTTCTCTGGCCGTAACACCAAAAATTTTAAGTATTATTTTATGTTAATTTTTAAAATTTAATTATTTATAAAAATATTTTAATAAAATTTTGTACAATTTCAGTAATAAAATAAATATAAGCAAATTTTAGAATTTAATAGTAATATTGTGTAATATTTTCAGAATTTCGATATCACAAAAATATTTCGAAGCAAATTTTACAATTTCGAAAGTCAAAAATTTTTTCGGTAATATTTTCCGATTTTCGAAATCGCAAATATATTTCGAAGCAAATTTTACATTTTCGAAAGTAAAAAATTTTTTGGGTAATATTTTCCGATTTTCGAAATCGCAAATATATTTCGAAGCAAATTTTACATTTTCGAAAGTAAAAAATTACTTCGATAATATTTTCAGAATTTCGAAATCGCAAAAATATTTCGAAGCAAAATTTACAATTCCGAAAGTAAAAAATTATTTCGACAATATTTTTAGAATTTCGAAATCGCAAAAATATTTCGAAGCAAATTTTACAACTTCGAAAGTAAAAAAATCGTTTCGATGCAAAATTAATTACTTTAAAATTATTTCGAACTTACCGAAACGAAAATAGAGTTTCGAAAACTTTTTTTTTATTCGAAAATTTAACTTTGGCTTTCGTGAACAACCCTAGTTTTTACTGCTTTCTTTTGGATTCTATTGATTTCTTTTTTATGATTATGTTGGCTTGTTAAAAAATAAGATCAAATAAACCCGAGTGAATCAAGGGAACCTAAGTTTTTTACGACAAAACTCCTTTTTTCATATAATAACTTATCTTAAATTAAAAAATAAGACAATTGCGTCAAAAAAACAGGTTTTTATTGCTTTCTTTCGGAATCTTTTGTTTTCATTTTTATGATTATGTTGGTTTGTTAAAGAATAAGGTTAAATAAACCTGAGTGAATCAAAGGAACCTATGTTTTTTACGACAACACCCCTTTTTTCATATAATAACTTATCGAAAATTGAAAAATTAGACAATTGCGTCAAAAAAACAGGTTTCCACTGCTTTCTTTTGGAATCTTTTAATTACTTTTTTATGATTATGTTGGTTTGTTAAATAATAAGGTCAAATAAACCTGAGTGAATCAAAGGAACTTAAGTTTTTTAAAACAAAACTCTTTTTTTCATATAAAAACTTATCTAAAAAGGAAAAATAAGACAATTGCGTCAAAAAAACAGGTTTTATTTGACAGGTTTCCACATTTGACCTTAATCTTTTGGAATCTTTTAATTTCTTTTTTTATGATTATGTTGGTTTGTTAAAGAATAACGTCAAATGAACCTGAGTGATTGAAAGGAACCTAAGTCTTTCACGACAAATGCCCTTTTTTATATATAATAACTTATCTAAAATTGAAAAATTAGACAATTGCGTTAAAAAAACAGGTTTCAACTGCTTTCTTCTGGAATCTTTTGATTTCTTTTATATGATTATGTTGGTTTGTTAAAGAATAAGATCAAATAAATTTGAGTGAATCAAAGGAACCTATGTTCTTTACGATAAAACTTCTTTTTTCATATAATGTCTTATCTAAAATTAAAAAATAAGACAATTGCGACAAAAAACTAGGTTTCCACTGCTTTTTTTCTGAATCTTTTGATTTTTTTTTATGAGTATGTTGGTTTGTTACAGAATAAGGTCAAATAAACCTAAGTGAATCAAAGAAACCTAAGTTTTTTACGACTTTTTTATGATAATGTTGGTTTGTTTAAGAATAAGGTAAAATGAACCTTAGTGAATCAAAGGAACCTAAGTTTTTTACGAAAAAACCCCTTTTTTTATATAATAACTTATCTTAAATTGAAAGCTAAGACAATTGCGTCTAAAAAACAGGTTTCCACTGCTTTCTTTTAGAATCTTTCGATTTCATTTTTATGATTATGTTAATTTGTTTAAGAATAAGGTTAAATACATCTGAGTGAATCAAAGGAACCTAAGTTTTTTACGACAAAACCCCTTTTTTTATATAATAACTTATCTAAAATTGAAAAAAAAGACAATTGCGTCAAAAAAACAGGTTTCCACTGCTTTCTTTTGGAATCTTTTGATTTTTCTTTTATGATTTTGTTGGTTTGTTGAAGAATAAGGTCAAATAAACCTGAGTAAATCAAAGGAATCTAAGTTTTTTACGACAAATTCCCTTTTTTCATACATAACTCATCTAAAATTGAAAATAAGACAATTCACCGTTTGAAAATTTTGACTTTTTTGGTTACGAAACATCCTGAAAAAATCCTCTTAGTGTATGAAACTACACATGTCAAGAATACTATATCAACTTACTTTGAAATCTAAAATTAAAATCCGAGAGAGATATTTTGACTTGAAAATATTCAATATTTTCACTAAATGGATAGAAGTTGGTTACAACCTGCCCTTAACAAAAGGGGTCATGTCAGTCCTAATACAGCCTAAATAATTTAAAAAGTAAAATTAAGATAGAAAATATCCCATTTTTGACAATAATTCATATTTACAATTTTAAATTTTTATTTGAAAATATTTAGAAAACCATCTTTCAATTTTTTGATATAATCAAAATTTCTCACTTCAAAAATTTTTCTTTTGACAAGTAAATACATTCTTTACACACACACAAACTGAGTTTCTCCAAATTGAAAATGAGGAGTCTTTTATTTTCTTATAATTAATCTATATAATTATAGGGTTATATTATAGGATAATATATATATATTTATAGGATATATTTATATATATATTTATATATAATTATAGGATAATATATATATATATAATTATAATAAATAAAAAATCTTTTATTTTATTTTATTTTATTCTTTCTTTCCAACTAAACTTTTTTGCTGTTGTAATCAACTACACAACTGAGGAGTTGACTGGAATATTCCGGATGAGTAGAGTTTCGCTTGAATCTTTGCCAGTGGGTCTTGAAATTTGAATGAAGAGCTTCTGTTGCTTGCTCACTGAATACACCTAGACCAACCTTGTGCTGATGAATGAATTGTTGAACGTGATGAAAAACAGCATGTGCCTTTGGTGTGACTGAGACTGGTAATTTCAAGTAGTTATCTTTGAAATCACAAATTTTTGCCTCATAATCTGGCAACAGAGTGTATCCAAAGCATGAAACCACAACCTGGTGAAATGAGCTCAATGCTTGGCATGCCTTTGTTGCATCTGGTGCTTTTTCAGCAATTGTCAATTGCATAAGCTCTTCAATTTTCCTCAGCACTTTCATGCAATCTTTTCCATTGAAGTGGCCACCATGAAATGGTTGCATCTGAATGTGGATTGAATCCAACCATTGTTTGGTCTTTGGAAAAACTTGAACCAAGTACTTAATGAGGTGGTTGACAACTCCCAGGAGCAAATGCAGTTCCATGGGTGGGATTGCCTCAAGGATCAATTCTCTGTCTGGAAAGGCAAACATTGGCAAATGAACCACATTTTCAAACTCTTTTGATCTTTTGGCATCACAACCAGACTTCACAAATTTTTTGTACAAGTCTCTGATGCCCCCGAATGTTCTAAGCTGACCACAGTTTTCCAAATGTGCTGAGTCTATGTTGCACCAACAGCAAGGATGCTTACTGCTGTGTGACTGGATTCCACAAACTATGTTTGCAAGCTTCATGTCACAAGAAATAACAAGTTTTTCTGAAATGGAGATTTCATTGATTTGGAGAAGATCCAGAATGTGCTTAACATTTGGGTAAGTCTCTGGTGTGTTCTCTGAAATGGCAACAATCAGTTGTTTTTGAACACTTGTGTTTTTGAAGTTGTCTTTGGTGATCAATTTTGATTTCTTCTGAACAGGACTGTGAGGTTCTCCTTCATGGTCACTGATAAGACTCAAACTTGCCTTAAAGAATGATCCTCCACCATCAATGCCAAGCTTTAAGAAGTTTGAGTTTTGCAAGCCTCTGGATGAAACAATATTTTCTTTGAGGGTTTCCAAATTTGTGCAGTGAACAATATGGCGTGTTTCATTTGATTCTGGTAACTGTGAAGTGGTTACTGTAAAGAAACTTTTGAGGGTAGTTCCAGCTGCAGCAAATTTTTGTTGAAAATTGGCCTCAACTATGCGAACAGGACTTATTTGATTTAAAGCTGACCCAAGCTTTCTCATTCCATTGTTAGAAAGTCCAATGTTTTGCTGAATATTAATCATATCTTGTGTTGTCAATGGCTCTGAGGAGAGACCCTGAGTTGCATTTGATCCTGTGAATAAAGAAACAAATAAGAAAAAAACCAATATTAAAAAGCAAACCCAGCAACAATACTTTAACATACCTGGTCTGATTTCAAGAGGCTTTCCATGAAACCGGCTAATCAGAATAGTTCCATCGGAAGATACCTCTTTGGAAGAAACGATGAATGATGCAATTTGCTCTGCCCCTAACGGATCTGCCAATGCCAGAGCTTTCAAGTTTTCACGACGTGCTGCTTCTTTGCAGTTATGAGGCAGTCCTCGAGCAATGACAGGTAGGCATTTTGTGCATCGTTTTTCAAAAGATTTTTCTTCTTTTTGCACTTCTTGCTGAGATGGTTTTTCAAAGGGGTGCTTTCCTTTCCCTTTGGTTTTTGAAATTTGACAAATGATGCAATCACATTTAGTTGTCTGGCGAGTTGATGGTTTGATCAATATGGATTCGAAGTCATAAAGTTGAGGTATACTCACTTCTTCATCTCCAGAAGCTAACTTTCTAAGCAAGAACCTACAGGTGACACAGATAACTCGTGGAACCCTCTCATCATCAAAGTTGATGTTGCCAGAAATCAATCAGTGATTTTACTGATGAAATATTCTGAAATTTCTCTGTCACTTTTTTTCATACAAAGTGTGCAAACGACCTGCCGACATTGATTATGATCCTTTGAAAAAGTAGGCATTTCAAAATCTGAGATGAACTTGTGATCTGTTTGAAGATATCATTTAAACTAATTCATAAAGTACAAAGAGGTCATAAAACGTATGAAAATGTACTAAAAGTACTAAAAGTCCGTAAAATTGGAAATGTCCGAAGAGTACAAATTTTAGGAAAGTACAAATTTACGGCAATTCACGTATCAAATTTTTCATCGTAATTCGCGATTCAAAAATTAATCGATTCAAAACTTGAAATGGAAATATCTCCCCTTATAGCTCATTTCTCAAAAAAATTTATTAAATACGAAATCTTTACAAATTAATTGTCTAAAAAAGTTATTTTATTAAAAAAATCACTACAACCCACCCCAATACCGCTATTTTCAAAAACAAAAACTGCTAATGTTTTTATATTATTTCAAAAATTTAAATCAAAATATCTCTCTCGGATTTTAATTTTGGATTTCAAAGTAAGTTGATATAGTATTCTTGACATGTGTAGTTTCATACCCTAAGAGGATTTTTTCGGGATGTTTCGAAACCAAAAAAGTCAAAATTTTCAAACGGTAAATTGCGTCAAAAAAACAGGTTTCCAATGCTTTCTTTAGGAATCTTTAAATTTTTTTTTTAAGATTATGTTGGTTTGTTAAATAATAAGGTCAAATAAACCTGAGTGAATCAAAAAAACCTAATTTTTTTACGACAAAACCCCTTTTTTCATATATTAACTTATCTAAAATTAAAAAATAAGACAATTGCGTCAAAAAAACAGGTTTCCACTGCTTTATTTTAGAATCTTTTCATTTCTTTTTTATGATTATATTGGTTTGTTGAATAATAAGTAGAAGTTAAACCTGAGTGAATCAAAGGAACCTAAGTATTTTACGACAAAACCCCTTTTTTCATATAATAGTTTATCTAAAGTTGAAAAGTTAGATAATTGCGTCAAAAAAATTGATTTCCACAACTTTCTTTTGAAATCTTTTAATTTCATTTTTATGAATATGATAATTTGTTCAAGAATAAAGTCAAATGAACCTGAGTGAATCAAAGGAACCTAAGTTTTTTAAGACAAAACCCCTTTTTTTCATACATAACTTATCTAAAACTCAAAATAAAACAATTGCGTCAAAAAAACAGGTTTCCACTGCTTTCTTTTGGAATCTCTTGAATTTTTTTTAATGATTTTGTTGGTTTGTTAAAGTAAGGTCAAACAAACCTGAGTCAATCAAAGGAACCTAAGTTTTTTACGACAAAACCCCTTTTTTCATATAAAAACTTAACTAAAATTGAAAAAAAAGACAATTGCGTCAAAAATAAAGGTTTCTACTGCTTTCTTTTGGAATCTTTTAATTACTTTTTTATGATTTTGTTGCTTTGTTAAAGAATAAGGTCAAATAAACCTGAGTGAATCAAAGGACCCTAAGTTTTTTTCGACAAAACTCCTTTTTTCATATAATAACTTATCTAAAATTGAAAAAAAAGACATTTGCGTCAAAAAAAACAGGTTTCCACTGCTTTCTTTTAGAATATTTTGATTTCTTTATTATGATTATGTTGGTTTGTTAAAGAATAAGGTCAGTTAAACCTGAGTTAATCAAAGGAACCTAAGTTTTTTACGTCAAAACCCCTTTTTTTATATAATAACTTATTTAAAATTGAAAAATAAGACACTTGCGTCAAATATACAGGTTTCTACTGCATTCTTTTGAAATCTATTGATTTCCTTTTTATGATTATGTTGGTTTGCTAAATAATAAGGTCAAATAAACCTGAGTGAATCAAAGGAACCTAAGTTTTTTACGACAAAACCCCTTTTTCTATATAATAACTTATCTAAAATTGAAAAATTAGATAATTGCGTCTAAAAAACAGGTTTCCACAACTTTCTTTTGAAATCTTTTGATTTTATTTTTATGATTATGATAATTTGTTCAAGAATAAAGTCAAATAAACCTGAGTGAATCAAAGGAACCTAAGTTTTTTATGACAAAACCCCCTTTGTTCATACATAACTTATCTAAAATTGAAAAATAAAACAATTGCGTCAAAAAAACAAGTTTCCACTGCTTTCTTTTGGAATCTTTTAATTTTTTTTTTATGATTTTGTTGGTTTGTTAAAGAGTAAGGTCAAATAAACCTGAGTGAATCAAAGAAACCTAAGTTTTTATCGACAAATCCCTTTTTCTCATATAATAACTTATCTTAAATTGAAAATAAAGACAATTGCATCAAAAAAAGGTTTCCACTGCTTTCTTTTAGAATCTTTAGGTTTCTTATTTATGATTATGATAATTTGTTAAAGAATAAACCTGAGTAAATCAAAGGAACCTAAGTTTTTTATGACAAAACTCCTTTTTTCATACATAACTTATCTAAAATTAAAAAATAAGACAATTGCGTCATAAAAACAGGTTTCCACTGCTTTCTTTTAAAATCTTTTAATTTCTTTTTAATGATTATGTTAGTTTGTTAAAGCATAAGGTCAAATACACCTAAATGAATCAAAGAAACCTAAGTTTTTTACCACAAAACTCCTTTTTTCATATAATAACTTATCTTAAACTAAAAACTAAGACAATGGCGTCAAAAAAACAGGTTTCCACTGCTTTCTTTTGTAATATTTTGATTTCATTTTTATGATTATGTTCGTTTGTTAAAGAACAAAGTCAAATAAACCTAAGTCAATCAAAGAAACCTAAGTTTTTTCCGACAAAACCCTTTTTTCATATAATAACTTATCTAAAATTGAAAAAAAAGACAATTGCGTCAAAAAAACATGTTTCTACTGCTTTCTTTTGAAATCTTTTGATTTCTTTTTTATGATTATTTTGGTTTGTTAAATAATAAGGTCAACTAAACCTGAGTGAATGAAGGGAACCTAATTATGTACGACAAAACCCCTTTTTTCATATATTAACTTATCTAAAATTAAAAAATAAGACAATTGCTTCAAAAAAACAGGTTTCCACTGCTTTCTTTTAGAATCGTTTGATTTCTTTTTAATGATTATATTAATTTGTTAAAGAATAAGGTCAGTTAAACCTGAGTGAATCAAAGGAACCTAAGTTTTTTACGACAAAACCTCTATTCTGATATAATAACTTATCTAAATATGAAAATTATGACAATTCCGTCAAATTAACAGGTTTCCACAACATTCTTTTGAAATCTTTTGATTTCTTTTTTATGATTATTTTGGTTTGTTAAATAATAAGGTCAAATAAACCTGAGTGAATCAAAGGAACCTTATTTTTTTACGATAAAACCCCTTTTTTCATATATTAACTTATCTGAAATTAAAAAATAAGACAATTGCATCAAAAAAACAGGTTTCGACTGCTTTCTTTTAGAATCTTTCGATTTCTTTTTAATAGTTATATTGGTTTGTTAAAAAATAATGTCAGTTAAACCTGAGTGAATTAAAGGAACCTATGTTTTTTACGAAAAAACCTTTTTTTTCATATATTAACTTATCTAAACATAAAAAATATGACAATTCCGTCAAAAAAGCAAGTTTCCACTGCTTTCTTTTTAATTCTTTTGATTTCTTTTTAATGATTATGTTGCTTTGTTAAAAAATAAGCTTGAATAAACCTGAATGAATCAAAGGAACCTAAGTTTTTTACGACAAAACCCATTTTTTAATATAATAACATATCTAAAATTTAAAAATAAGACAATTTCGTCAAAAAAAAACAGGTTTCCACTGTATTTTTGACGCAATTGTCTTTTTTTTCAACTTTCACATAAAAAAGAAATCAAAAGACTCGAAAAGAAAGCAGTGGAAACCTGTTATTATAACGCTATTGTCTTATTTCTCATTTTTAGATAAAATATTATATGAAAAAAAGAGTTTTGTCGTAAAAAACTTAGGTTCCTTTGATTCATTTAGGTTTATTTGACCTTATTCTTTAACAAACCTACATAATCATAAAAAAGAAATCAATAGATTCCAAAAGAAAGCAGTGGAAACCTGATTTTTTGACGCAATTGCCATATTTTTTAATTTTAGATAAGTTATTTTATAAAAAAAGGGGCTTTGTCGTAAAAAACCTAGGTTTCTTTGATTAACTCAGCTTTATTTGACCTTATTCTTTAACAAACCAACATAATCATAAAATAGAAATCAAAAAATTCCATAAAGAATGCAGTGAAAACCTGTTTACTTATAAAAAAGAAATCAAAAGATCCAAAAAAAAAGCAGTGTAAACCTAATTTTTTGTCGCAATTGTCTTATTTTATAAATTTAGATGAGATATTATATGAAAAAAGGAGTTTTTTCGTAAAAAACGTAGGTTTCTTTGATTCACTCAGGTTTATTTGACCTTATTCTTTAACAAACCTACATAATCATAAAAAAGAAATCAATAGATTCTAAAAGAAAGCAGTGGAAACCTGATTTTTTGACGCAATTGTCTTTTTTTTTCAATTTCAGAAAAGTTATTATATAAAAAAAGAGGTTTTGTCGTAAAAAACCTAGCTTCCTTTGATTCACTCAGGTTTTATGTTACTTTATTCTTTCACAAACCAACATAATCATAAAAAAGTCGTTAAAAACCTAGGTTCCTTTGATTTACTCAGGTTTATATGACCTTATTCTGTAACAAACCAACGTACTCATAAAAAAGAAATCAAAAGATTCCAAAAAAAAGCAGTGGAAACCTGATTTTTTGTCGCAATTGTCTTATTTTTTATATTTAAATAAGATATTATATGAAAAAAGAAGTTTTATCGTAAAAATTTTAGGTTCCTTTGATTCACTCAGGTTTATTTGAACTTATTCTTTAACAAACCAATATGATCATAAAAAATAAATAAAAAGATTATGAAAGAAAGTAGTGGAAACCTGGTTTTTTGACGCAATTTTCTTATTTTTCAGTTTTAGATAAGTTATTATATAAAAAAAAGGGCAATTGTCGTGAAAAACTTAGGTTCCTTTGATTTACTCAGGTTTGTTTGACCTTATTCTTTAACAAACCAACATAATCATAAATAAGAAATTAATAGATTCAAGGAGAATAAGGTCAAATGTGAAAACCTGTCAGTGGAAATCTGTTTTTTTGACGCAATTGCCATATTTTTTAATTTTAGATAAGTTATTTTATAAATAAAGGGGCTTTGTCGTAAAAAACCTAGGTTTCTTTGATTAACTCAGCTTTATTTGACCTTATTCTTTAACAAACCAACATAATCATAAAATAGAAATCAAAAAATTCCATAAAGAATGCAGTGAAAACCTGTTTACTTATAAAAAAAAAATCAAAAGATCCAAAAAAAAAGCAGTGTAAACCTAATTTTTTGTCGCAATTGTCTTATTTTATAAATTTAGATGAGATATTATATGAAAAAAGGAGTTTTTTCGTAAAAAAGTAGGTTTCTTTGATTCACTCAGGTTTATTTGACCTTATTCTTTAATAAACCAACATAATCATAAAAAAGAAATCAAAACATTCCAAAAGAAAGTAGTGGAAATCTGTTTTTTTGACGCAATTGTCTTATTTTTCATTTTTAGATAAGTTCTTATATGAAAAATAGGGTGTTTTTGTAAAAAACTTAGGTTCCTTTGATTCACTCAGGTTTATTTGACCTTATTCTGTAACAAAGCAACATACTCATAAAAAAGAAATCAAAAGATTCCAAAAAAAAGCAGTGGAAACCTAGTTTTTTGTCGCAATTGTCTAATTTTTTAACTTTAAATAAGATATTATATAAAAAAAGCAGTTTTATTGTAAAAAACTTAGGTTCTTTTGATTCACTTAGGTTTATTGACTTTATTTTTTAACAAACCAACATAATCATAAAATAGAAATCAAAAGAATTTAAAAGAAGGCAGTGGAAACCTGTTTTTTTGACGCAATTGTCATATTTTTTGTTTTTAAATAAGTTATTATATAAAAAAATGATTTTGTCGTAAAAAACTTAGGTTTCTTTGATTCACTCAGGTTTGTTTGACCTTGTTTTTTAACAAAACAACATAATCATAAAAAAGAAATCAAAAGATTCCGAAAGAAAAAGTGTTAACCTGTTTTTTTGACGCAATTGTTATGTTTTTTTATTTTTAGATAAGTTATTATATAAAAAAAGGGTTTTGTCGTAAAAAACTTAGGTTTCTTTAATTCACTCAGGTTTATTTGACATTATTCTTTTACAAACCAACATAATCATAAAAAAGAAATTAAAAGATTCCAAAAAGAAAGCAAGGGAAACCTGTTTACTCATAAAAAAGAAATCAAAACATCCAAAAAAAAAGCAGTGGAAACCTGATTTTATGTTTCAATTGTCTTATTTTTTACATTTAGATAAGATATTATATGAAAAAAAAAGTTTTATCGTAAAAAACTTAGGTTCTTATGATTCACTAAGGTTTATTTGACCTTATTCTTTAAGAAACTAACATATTCATAAAAAAGAAATCAAAAGACTCCGAAAGAATCAGTGGAAACCTGTTTTTTTGACGCAATTGTCTTCTTTTTCAATTTTAGATAAGTTATTATACGAAAAAAGGGATTTTGTCGTGAAAAATTTAGGTTCCTTTGATTCACTTAGGTTTATTTGACCTTATTCTTTAACAAACCAACATAATCATAAAAAAGAAATCAAAAGAATTTAAAAGAAATAATTGGAAACCTGTTTTTTTTACGCAAGTGTCTTTTTTTTTAATATTCGGTAAGTTATTATATAAAAAAAGGGGTTTTGTAGTACATAATTAGGTTCCTTATATTCACTGAGGTTTATTTGACCTTATTCTTTAACAAACCAACATAATCATGAAAATAAAATCAAAAGATTCCAAAAGAAAGCAGTGGAAATCTATTTTTTTGATGCAATTGACTTATTTTTGCATTTTTATATAAGTTATTATATAAAAAAAAGGGTTTTGTCATAAAAAACTTAGGTTCCTTTGATTCACTTAAGTTTATTTGACCTTATTTTTTAACAAACCAACATAATCATAAAAAAGAAATCAAAAGATTTCAAAAGAATGCAGTAGAAACCTGTTTATTGGACGCAATTGTCTTATTTTTTAATTTTAGATAAGTTATTATATAAAAAAGGGGGTTTTGTCGTAGAAAACTTAGGTTCTTTTGATTAACTCAGGTTTAACTGACCTTATTCCTTAAGAAACCAACATAATTATAAAAAAGAAATCAAAAGATTCTAAAAAAAAGCAGTGGAAACCTGTTTTTTTGAAGCAATGTCATTTTTTAATTTAAAACAAGTTATAATATGAGAAAAGGAGTTTTGTCGTAAGAAACTTAGGTTCCTTTGATTCACTCAGGTTTATTTGACCTTATTCTTTAACAAACCAACATTATTATAAAAAAGTATTCAAATGATTTTAAAAGTAAGCAGTAGAAACCTGTTTTTTTGACCGAATTGTCTTTTTTTTTTAATTTCAGTTAAGTTATTATATGAAAAAAGATGTTTTGTCGTAAAAAACTTAGGTTCCTTTGATTCACTCAGATTTTATTGACCTTATTATTTAACAAACAAATATAATCATAAAAATAAAATTAAAAGATTTAAAAATAAAGCAGTGGGAACCTGTTTTTTTGACGTAATTTTCTTAGTTTTCAATTTAAGATAAGTTATTATATGAAAAAAGGGGTTTTTTCGTAAAAAACTTAGGTTTCTTTAATTCAATCAGGTTTATTTGACCTTATTCTTTAATGAATCAACATAATCATAAAAAAGAAATCAAAAGTTTCCAAAAAGAATTGGAAACCTGTTTTTTTGACGCAAGTGTCTTTTTTCTCAATTTTCGGTAAGTTATTATATGAAAAAAAGGGTTTTGTCGTACATAATTAGGTTCCTTTGATTTACTCTGGTTTATTTGACCTCATTCTTTTACAAACTAACAAAATCATGAAAATAAAATCAGAAGATTCCAAAAGAAAGCAGTGGAAACCTTTTTTTTTGACGCAATTGACATTTTTTTCAATTTTAGATAAGTTATTACATGAAAAAATGGGTTTTGTCGTAAAAAATTTAGGTTTCTTTAATTCACTCAAGTTTATTTGACTTTATTCTTAAACAAACCAACATAATCATAAAAATGAACTCAAAAGATCTCAAAAGAAAGCAGTGGAAACCTGTTTTTTGACGCAATTGTCTTTTTTTTTTAATATTAGATAAGTTATTATATAAAAAAAGGGGTTTTGTCGTAAAAAACATAGGTTTCTTTGATTTACTTAGGTTTATTTGACCTTATTCTTTAACAAACTAACTTAATCATAAAAAAGAAATCAAAAGATTCCAAAAGAAAGCAGTGGAAACCTGTTTTTTTGACGCAATTGTCTTGTTTTTCAATTTTAGATAAGTTACTATATGAAAAATAGGGTTTTGTCGT
Organism: Hydra vulgaris; assembly: GCF_022113875.1. Lineage (NCBI taxonomy): Eukaryota > Metazoa > Cnidaria > Hydrozoa > Anthoathecata > Hydridae > Hydra > Hydra vulgaris. The sequence continues at coordinate 27,417,439 of NC_061162.1, read as the reverse complement.
AAAAAACTTAGGTTCCTTTGATTCACTCAGATTTATTTGACCTTATTCTTTGACAAACCAGCATAATCATAAAAAAGAAATCAAAAGAATCTAAAAGAAAACAGCGGAAACCTGTTTTTTTGACGCAATTTTTTTTTTTTTAAATTTTAAATTAGTTATTATATGAAAAAAGGGGTTTTGTCGTGAAAAACATAGTTTCCTTTAATTCCCTCAAGTTTATTTGATCTTATACTTCACAATCCAACATAATCATAAAAAAATAAATTAAAAGATTCCAAAAGAATAAGGTCAAATGTTGAAACCTATCAGTGGAAACCTTTTATTTTGACGCCATTTTCTTATTTTTCAATTTTTAAAGAGTTATTATTTAAAAAAGGAGTGTTGTCGTAAAACACTTATGATCCTTTGACTCACTCAGGTTTAACTGACCATATTCTTCAACAAACCAACATAACTAAAAAAAAAAACCAAAAGAATCCAAAATAAAAGCAGTGAAAACTTGTTTTTCGACGCAATTTTTTTATTTATAATTTTAGATAAGTTATTATATGAAAAAAGGGGTTTTGTCGTAAAAAACTTATGTTCCTTTGATTCACTAAACGTTATTTGACCTTATTCTTTAACAAACCAACATAATCATAAAAAAGTCGTAAAATACTTAGGTTCCTTTGATTCACTCAGGTTTATTTGACCTTGTTCTTTAACAAACAAACATAATCATAAACAACAAATCAATAGATACAAATAAAAAGCATTGGAAACATGTTTTTTCTGACGCAATTGTCTTAATTTTTAATTTAAGACAAGTTGTTATATAAAAAAAGGGGTTTTGTCGTAAAAAACTTATGTTCCTTATATTCACTTAGGGTTATTTGACCATATTCTTTAAGAAACCAACATAATCATAAAAAAGTCGTAAAACACTTAGGTTCCTTTGATTCAATTTGGTTTATTTGACCTTGTTCTTTAACAAACCAACAAAATCATAAATAAGAAATCAAAAGATTCCAAAAGAATGCAGTGGAAACCTGTTTTTTTAAAGGAATTGTCTTATTTATTAATTTTAGATAAGTTATTATATGAAAAAAGGGGTTTTGTCGTAAAAAACTTAGGTTCATTTGATTCACTTATGTTTATCTGACCTTATACTTTATCAAATTAACATAATCATGAAAAAATTAACAAAAGACTTCAAAAGAAAGCAATGGAAACCTGTTTTTTTGATGCAATTGTCTTATTTTGCAATTTTAGATTAGTTATTATATAAAAAAAAAGGGGTTTTGTCTTGAAACACTTAGGTTTCTTTGATTCACTCAGGTTTATTTGACCATATTCTTTAAAAAACCAACATAATCATAAAAAAAAATTTAAAAGATTTTAAAAGAATGCAGTAGAAACCTTTTTATTTGACGCATTTGTCATATTTTTCAATTTTAGATAAGTTATTAAATGAAAAAAGTGATTTGTCGTAAAAAAGTTCGGTTCCTTTGATTCACTCAGGTTTATTTTACTTTATTCTTTAACAAATCAACATAATCATAAAAAAGTCGTAAAAACTTAGGTTTCGTTGACTCACCAAGGTTTATTTGACCTTATTCTTGCACAAACTAACATAATCATAAAAAAAAAATTTAAAAGATTCCAAAAGAAAATAGTGGAAACTTGTTTTTTTGACGCAATTGTCTTGTTTTTTAATTTTAGATAAGTTATTATATGAAAAAAGTTGTTTTATCGTAAAAAACTTAGGTTCCTTTGATTCACTGAGGTTTATTTAACCTTATTCTTTAAGAAACCAACATATTCATAGAAAAGAACTCAAAAGATTTTAAAAAAAAGCAGTGGATACTTGTTTTTTAGACGGAAATGTCTTTTTTTTTAATTTTAGATAAGTTAATATATGAAAAAAGGGGTTTTGTCGAAAAAAATTTGGTTCCTTTGATTTTCAAAGGAACCTAAGATTTATCGACAAAATCCCATTTTCATATAATAACTTATCTTAAATTGAAAATTAAGACTATTGCGTCAAAAAAAACAGGTTTCCAATGCTTTTTTTTTTGTATCTTCTGATTTCTTGTTTATGATTATGTTTGTTTGGTAAAGAATAAGGTCAAATAAACCTAACTGATTCAAAGAAACCTAAGTTTTTTACGACAAAATATTTTTTTTCATAAAATAACTTATATAAAATTGAAAAACTAGACAAATGCGTCAAAAAAACAAGTTTCCACTGCTTTTATTTTGGATTCTTTCAATTTCTTCTCTATGATTTTGTTGGTGTGTTGAAGAATAAGGTCAAACAAACCTGAGTAAGTCAAAAGATCATAAGTGTTTTACGACAACACCCCTTTTTAAAATAATAACTTATCAAAAACTTAAAAAATAATACAAAAGCACCAAAAAAACAGGTTTCCACTGCTTTTTTTGGAATCTTTTGGTTTCTTTTTTATGATTATGTTAGTTTGTTAGATAATAAGGTCAAATAAATCTGAGTGAATCTATTGGAACTTAACTTTTTTACGACAAAACCCCTTTTTTCATAAATAATTTATCAAAAATTGAAAAAAAATAAAATATCGTCAATAAAACAGGTTTCCACTGCTTTTTTTTAGAATCTTTTGAATACTCTTTTATAATTATGTTGGTTTGTTATAGAATAAGGTCAAATAAACCTTAGTGAATCAAAGAAACCTAATTTTTTAAAAATAGGTTTTTAGAAATAAGGTCAAATAAACCCAAGAAAATCAAACGAACTTACGTTCGTTTGATTCACTTAGGTTTATTTGACCTTATTCTTTAACAAACCAACATAATCATAAAAAAGAAGTCAAAAGATTCCAAAAGAAAGCAGCGGAAACTTGATTTTTTTTCGCAATTGTTTTATTTTTCAATTTTAGATAAGATATTATATAAAAAAAGGGTTTTTTTTGTAAAAAACATAGGTTCCTTCGATTCACTTAGGTTTATTTAATTATTCTTTAACAAACCAACATAATTATACTAAAAAGAAATTAAAAGATTCCAAAAGAAAACAGTGGACTCCTGTTTTTTTGACGCAATTGTCTTATTTTTTAAATTTAGATAAGTTATTATATAGAAAAAGGGGTTTTGTCGTTAAAAACTTAGGTTCCTTTAATTCACTTAGCTTTATTTGACCTTATTTTTTAACAAACCAACACAATCATAAAAAAGTCGTAAAACACTTAGGTTCCTTTGATTCACTCAGGTTTATTTGACCTTATTCTTTAACAAACCAACATAATCATAAAAAAGAAATCAAAAGATTTTAAAAGAAAGCAGTAAAAACCTGTTTTTTTGACGCAATTTTCTTAATTTGCAATTTTAGATATGTTATTATATAAAAAAACAGGGGTTTTATCTTAAAAAACTTAGGTTCTTTTAATTCACTCAGGTTTATTTGACCATATTCTTTAACAAACTAACATAATCATAAAAATGAAATCAAAAGATCCAAAAAAAAAGTAGTGAAAACTGACTTTTTGACACAATTGTCTTATTTTTAAATTTTAGTTAAGTTATTGTATGAAAAAAGTGGCTTCGTCGTAAAAAACTTAGGTTCCTTTAATTCACTCAGGTGTTTTTGACCTTATTCTGTAACAAAGCAACATACTCATAAAAAAGAAATCAAAAAATTCCAAAAAAAAGCAGTGGAAACCTAGTTGTTTGTCGCAATTGTCTTATTTTATAATTTTAGATAAGATATTATATAAAAAAAGCAGTTTTATCGTAAAAAACTTAGGTTCTTTTGATTCATTTTGGTTTATTGACTTTATTCTTTAACAAACCAACATAATCATAAAATAGAAATCAAAAGAATTTAAAAGAAAGCAATAGAAACGTGTTTTTTTGACGCAATTGTCTTATTTTAAGATTTTAGATAAGTTATTATATAAAAAAAGGGGTTTTTTCGTTAAAAACATAGGTTTCTTTGATTCACTTAGGTTCATTTGACATTATTCTTATACAAACCAACATAATCATAAAAATGAAATCAAAAGTATCCATAAAGAAAGCAAAGGAAACCTGTTTACTCATAAAAAAGAAATCAAAACATCCAAAAAAAAATCAGTGAAAACCTGATTTTATGTCGCATTTGTCTTATTTGATTCACTTAGGTTTATTGGACCTTATTCTTTAAGAAACTAACATATTCATAAAAAAGAAATCAAAAGACTCCAAAAGAAAACAGTGGAAACCTGTTTTTTTGACGCAATCGTCTTATTTTTCAATTCAATAAGTTATTATATAAAAAAAGCAGTTTTGTCGTAAAAAACCTAGGTTCCTTTGATTTAATCAGGTTTATTTAACCTTATTCTTTAACAAACCAATATAATTACAAAAAAGAAATCAAAAGATTTCAAAAGAAAGCAGTAAAAACCTGTTTTTTTGACGAAACTGTCTTATTTTTTAATTTTAGATAAGTTATTATATAGAAAAAGGGGTTTTGACGTAAAAAACTTAAGTTCCTTTGATTCACTCAGGTTTATTTGACCTTATTCTTCAACAAACCAACATAATCATAAAAAAAAAATTTAAAGAATTTAAAAGAAATAATTGGAAACCTGTTTTTTTGACGCAAGTGTCTTTTTTTTTAATTTTCGGTAAGTTATTATATAAAAAAAAGGGTTTTGTCGTATATAATTAGGTTCCTTTGATTTACTCAAGTTTATTTGACCTTATTCTTTAACAAACCAACATAATCATGAAAATAAAATCAAAAGATTCCTAAAGAAAGCAGTGGAAATCTGTTTTTTTTTCGCAATTGACTTATTTTTCTATTTTTAAAAAGTTATTACATGAAAAAAAGGGTTTTGTCGTATAAAACTTAGGTTTCTTTGATTCACGAAAGTTTATTTGACCTTATTCTTTAACAAACCAACATAATTATAAAAAAGAAATCAAAAGAATCTAAAAGAAAGCAGCGGAAACCTGTTTTTTTAACGCAATTGTCTTATTTTCTAATTTTAGATAAGTTATTATATAAAAAAGGGGGTTTTGTCGTGAAAAACATAGGTTCCTTTGATTCTCTCAAGTTTGTTTGATCTTATTCTTAAACAATCCAACATATTCATAAAAAAAAAAATTAAAAGACTCCAACATATTAAAGTCAAACGTGGAAACCTGTCAGTGGAAACCTGTTTTTTTGACGCAATTATCTTATTTTTCAATTTTAGATAAATTATTATGAGAAAAAAGGAAGTTTGTAGTAAAAAATCTAGGTTCCTTTGATTCACTCAGGTTTATTTAACCTTATTCTTTAACAAACCAAAATAATAATTTAAAACGTTGTAAAAAACTTAGGTTCCTTTGATTCACTTAAGATTTTTTGACTATATTTTTTAACAAACCAACATAATCATAAATAAGAAATCAAAAGATTCTAAAATAATGCAGTGGAAACCTGTTTTTTTAAAGCAATTGTCTTATTTTTCAATTTTAGATAAGTTATTATATGAAAAAAGGGGTTTTGTCGTAAAAAACATAGGTTACTTTGATTTACTTAAGTTTATTTGACCTTATTTTTTAACAAACCAACATAATCAAAAAAAAAATACCAAAGATTCCAAAAGAAAGCAGTGGAAACCTGTTTTTTTGACGCAATTTTCTTATTTTGCAAATTTAGATAAGTTATTATTTAAAAAAAAAGGAGTTTTGTCTTGAAATACTTAGGTTCGTTTGATTCACTCAGGTTTATTTGACCATATTCTTTAACAAACCAACATAATCATAAAAAAGAAATCTAAAGATTTCAAAAAAATGCAGTAGAAACCTGTTTATTTGACGCAATTGTCTTATTTTCTAAGTTTAGATAAGTTATTATATAAAAAAGGGGGTTTTGTCGTAAAAAACATAGGTTCCTTTGATTCACTCATGTTTTATTGACCTTATTATTTAAAAAAACAACATAATCATAAAAATAAAATCAAAAGATTTTAAAATAGAGCAGTGAAAACCTGTTTTTTTGACGCAATTTTCTTAGTTTTCAATTTAAGATAAGTTATTATATAAAAAAAGGGGGTTTTGTCGTAAAAAACATAGGTTTCTTTGATTCACTCAGGTTTATTTGACCTTATTCTTTAATAAATTAACATAATCATAAAAAAGTATTCCAATCATTCCAAAGAAAAGCAGTGAAAACCTGTTTTTTTAACGCATTTGTCTTATTTTTTAATTTTAGATAAGTTATTATATGAAAAAAAGGGTTTTGTCGTAAAAAACATAGGTTCCTTTGATTTACTCATGTTTATTTTACCTTGTTTCCCTTTAACAAACCTTCTTCTTTAACAAACCAAAATAATCATAAAAAAGTCGTAAAAAACTTAGATTCGTTTAATTCACTCAGGTTTATTTGACCTTATTCTGTAACAAATCAACATACTTATAAAAAAGAAATCAAAAGATTCAAAAAAAAAGCAGTGGAAACCTAGTTTTTTGTCGCAACTGTCTTATTTTTTAATTTTAGATAAGATATTAAATGAAAAAAAAAATTTTATCGTAAAAAACATAGGTTCCTTTAATTTACTCAGGTTTATTTGACCTTATTCTGTAACAAACCAACATACTTATAAAAAAGAAATAAAAAGGTTCCAAAAGAAAGCAGTGGAAACCTGTTTTTTTGACGCAATTGTCTTTTTTTTTAATTTTAGATAAGTTATTATATATAAAAAGGTGTTTTGTCGTAGAAAACTTAGAATTATTTGATTCACTCAGGTTTATTTAACCTTATTCTTTAACAAACCAACATAATCATAAAAAAAAAATCAAAAGATTCTAAATGAAAGCAGTGGAAACCTGTTTTTAGACGCAATTGTCTTATTTTTCTATTTTAGATAAGTTATTATATGAAAAAAGGGGTTTTGTTGTAAAAAACTTAGGTTCCTTTGATTTACTCATGTTTATTTTACCTTGTTTTTTAACAAACGAACATAATCATAAAAAAGTCGTACAAAACTTAGGTTTCTTTGATTCACTCAGGTTTTTTTGACCTTCTTCTTGCACAAACTAACATAATCATAAAAAAGAAATCAAAAGATTCTAAAAGAAAGCAGTGGAAACCTGTTAGTTTGACGCAATTTGCTTTTTTTTCAGTTTTAGATAAGTTATTATATGAAAAAAGAAGTTTTGTCGTAAATATTTTAGGTTCCTTTGATTCACTAAAGTTTATTTGACCTTAATCTTTAACAAACCAACATAATCATAAAAAAAATCAAAAGAATCTAAAAAAAAGCAGCGGAAACCTGTTTTTTTGACGCAATTGTCTTATTTTTTAATTTTAGATAAGATATTATATGAAAAAAGGGGTTTTGTCGTGAAAAAACATAGGTTCCTATGATTCTCTCAAGTTTATTTGACCTTTTTTTCTAACAAACCAACATAATCATAAACAAGAAATCAAAAGATACAAAAAATAAGCAGTGAAAACATGTTTTTTTTGACGCAATTGTCTTAAACTTTAATTTAAGATAAGTTATTATATAAAAAAAAGGGTTTTTGACGTAAAAAATTTAGGTTCCTTTGATTCACTCAGGTTTATTTGACTTTATTCTTTAACAAACCAACATAATCATAAAATAGAAATCAAAAGAATTTAAAAGAAAGCAGTGGAAACCTGTTTTTTTGACGCAATTGTCTCATTGTTCAGTTTTAAATAAGTTATTATAAAAAAAAAAAGGGGTTTTGTCGTAAAAAATTTAGGTTCCTTTGATTCACTAATGTTTATTTGACCTTATTTTTTAACAAACAAACATAATCATAAAAAAAAATCAAATGAATCTAAAAAAAAGCAGCGGAAACCTTTTTTTTTGACGTAATTGTCTTTGTTTTTCAATTTTAGATAAGTTATTATATGAAAAAAGGGATTTTGTCGTAAAAAACATAGGTTCCTTTGATTTTCTCAAGTTTATTTGATTTTATTCTTTAACAATCTAACATAATCATAAAAAAAGAAATTAAAAGATTCCAAAAGAATAAGGTCAAAAGTGGAAACCTGTCAGTGAAAACCTGTTTTTTTGACGCAATTATCTTATTTTTCAATTTTAGATAAGTTATTATATATAAAAACAGGGGTTTTATCTAAAAAACATAATTTCTTTTAATTCACTCAGGTTTTTTTGACCATATTCTTTAACAAACTAACATAATCATTATAAAGAAATTCAAAGATTCCAAAAAAAAGCAGCGGAAACTAACTTTTTGACACAATTGTCTTATTTCTAAATTTTAGTTAAGTTATTGTTTGAAAAAAATGGGTTTTGTCGTAAAAAACTTAGGTTCGTTTGATTCACTTAGGTTTATTTCACCTTATTCTTTAACAAACCAACATAATCATAAAAAAGAAATTAAAAGATTCCAAAAGATACCAGTTGAAACTTGATTTTTCATCGCAATTGTTTTATTTTTTAATTTTACATAAGATGTTATATGAAAAAAGGGATTTTTTCGTAAAAAACATAGGTTCCTTCGATTCACTAGGGGTTTATTTAACCTTATTTTTTAACAAACCAACATAATTATACTAAAGAGAAATTAAAAGATTCCAAAAAAAGCAGTGGAATCCTGTTTTTTTGACGCAATTGTCTTATTTTTTAATTTAAGATAAGTTATTATATAAAAAAGGGGGTTTTGTCGTAAAAAAATTAGGTAACTTGATTCACTCAGGTTTATTTGACGTTATTCTTTAACAAACCAACATAATCATAACAACGAAATTAAACGATTTCAAAAGAAAGCAGTGGAAACCTGGTTTTTTGACGCAATTGTCTTATTTTTCAATTTTAGATAAGTTATAATATGAAAAAAGAGGTTTTGTTGTAAAAAACTAAAGTTTCTTTGATTTACTCAGGTTTATTTGACCTTATTATTTTACAAACAAACATAATCATAAAAAAGAAATCAAAAGATTTTAAAAGAAAGCAGTGAAAACCTGTTTTTTTGACGCAATTGTCACCTTTTTTAAATTTAGATAAGTTATTATATAAAAAAAGGGGTTTTGACGTAAAAAATTAAGATTTATTTAATTCACTTAGGTTTATTTGACCTTATTTTTTAACAAACCAACACAATCAAAAAAGTCGTAAACACTTAGGTTCCTTTGATTCACTCAGGTTTATTTGACCTTGTTCTTTAACAAATCAACATAATCTTAAATAAGAAATGAAAAGATTCTAAAAGAACGCAGTGGAAACCTGTTTTTTTGAAGCAATTGTCTTATTTTTCAATTTTAGATAAGTTATTATATGAAAAAAGGGATTTTGTCGTAAAAAACATAGGTTCACTTGATTAACTTATGTTTATCTGACTTTATTCTTTATTAAATTAACATAATCATAAAAAAAATAACAAAAGATTTTAAAAGAAAGCAGTGGAAACCTGTATCTTTGATGCAATTTTCTTATTTTGCAATTTTAGATTAAATATTATATAAAAAAAAGGGGTTTTGTCTTGAAACACTTAGGTTCCTTTGATTCACTCAGTTTTACGTGACCATATTCTTTAACAAATCAACATAATCATAAAAAAGAATTTAAAAGATTTCAAAAGAATGCAGTAGAAACCTTTTTATTTGACGCATTTGTCTTTTTTTTCAATTTTAGATAAGTTATTATATAAAAAAAGGAGTTTTGTCCTAAAAAACATAGGTTCCTTTAATTAGATTAGGTTTAACTTGTCGTTAAAAATTTAGTATCCTTCGATTCACTAAAGTTTATTTGACCTTATTTTTTAACAAACCAACATAATCTTAAAAAAGAAATTTAAGGAATCTAAAAGAAAGCAGCGGAAACCTGTTTTTTTAAAGCAATTGTCTTTTTTTTTAATTTTAGATAAGTTATTATATGAAAAAACGGGTTTTGTCGTAAAAAACATAGGTTCCTTTGATTCTCACAAGTTTATTTGATCTTATTTTTGAACAATCAAATATAATCATAAAAAAAGAATTTAAAAGATTCTAAAAGAATAAGGTCAAATGTAAAAAACTGTCAAGGGAAACCTGTTTTTTCGACGCAATTATCTTATTTTTCAATTTTAGATAAGTTATTATATGAAAAAAACAAGTTTGTCGTAAAAAAATTAGGTTCCTTTGATTCACTCGGGTTTATTTGACCTTATTTAATAACAAACCAACATAATTATAAAAAAGTAATCAAAAGATTCTAGAAGAAAGCAGTGGAAACCTGTTTTTTTGACGCAAATGTATTTTTTTTCAATTTTTGATAAATTATTATATGATAAAAGGGGTTTTGTCTTAAAAAAATTAGGTTCCTTTGATTAACTCAGGTTTAACTGACCTTAATTTTTAACAAACCAACATAGTCATGAAAAAGAAATCAAAAGATTCTAAAAGAAAGCAGTGGAAACCTGTTTTTTTCACGCAATTGTCTTTTTTTTCAAATTTAAATAAGTTATTTTATGAAAAAAAGGGTTTTGTCGTAAAAAACTAAGATTCCTTTGATTCACTCAGGTTAATTTGACCTTATTCTTTAATAAAGCCACATAATCATAAAAAAGTATTTAAAAGATTCCAAAAGAAAGCAGTGGAAACCTGTTTTTTCGACGCAATTGTCTTTTTTTTTAATTCTAGATAAGTTATTATATGACAAAAGAAGTTTTGTCGTATAAAACTTAGGCTCTTTTGATTCACTCAGGTTTATTATACCTTATTTTTTAACAAAGGAACATAATCATAAAAAAGTCGTAAAAAACTTAGGTTTCTTTGATTCTTTCAGGTTTATTTGACCTTATTGTTGCACAAACTAACATAATCATAAAAAAGAAATTAAAAGATTCCAAAAAAAAGCAGTTGAAACCTAGTTCCTTGTCGCAACTGTCTTATTTTTTAATTTGAGATAAGATATTAAACGAAAAAATAAGTTTTATCGTAAAAAACATAGGTTCCTTTGATTCACTCAGGTTTATTTAACCTTATTCTTTAACAAACCAACATAATCATAAAAAAAAAAAATCAAAATATTCTAAAGGAAAGCAGTAAAAACCTGTTTTTTTGACGCAATTGTCTTATTTTTTATTTTAGATAAGTTATTATATGAAAAAAGAAGTTTTGTCGTGAAAAACATAGGTTCCTTTGGTTCTCTCAAGTTTATTTGATCTTATTCTTTAACAATTTAACATAATCATAAAAAAGGAAAATGAAAGATTTCATAAGAATAAGGTCAAATGTGGAAACCTGTCAGTGGAAACCTGTTTTTTTGACGCAATTATCTTATTTTTTAGTTTTAGATAAGTTCTTATATGAAAAAAGGAAGTTTGTCGTCAAAAAATTAGGTTCCATTGATTCACTTAGGTTTATTTGCCCTTATTCTTTTACAAACCAACATAATTATAAAAAAGTAATTAAATGATTTTGGAGGAAAGCAGAGGAAACCTGTTTTTTTGACGCAATTGTCTTTTTTTTTTAATTTTTGATTAGTTATTATATAAAAAAACAGATGTTTTATCTTAAAAAACTTAGGTTCCATTAATTCACTCAGGTTTATTTGACCATATTTTTTAACAAACTAACATAATCATAAAAAAGGAAACAAAAGATTCCAAAAAAAAGCAGTGGAAACTGACTCTTTGACACAATTGTCTTATTTTTAAATTTTAATTAAGCTATTGTATAAAAAAAAAGGGTTTTTTCGTAAAAAACTTAGGTTCGTTTGATTCACTTAGATTTATTTGACCTTATTCTTTAACAAACCAACATAATTATAAAAAAGAAGTTAGAAGATTCCAAAAGAAATTAGTGGAAACTTGATTTTTTTTTAAATTGTTTTTTTTTTTTTTATTTTAGATAAGATATTATATGAAAAAAGGGGTTTTTTCGTAAAAAACATAGGTTCCTTTGATTCACTTAGGTTTACTTAAACTTATTCTTTAACAAACCAACTAAATTATACTAAAAAGAAATTAAAAGATTTCAAAAGAAAGCAGTGGAATCCTGTTTTTTTGACGCAATTGTCTTATTTTTAAATATTAGATAAGTTATTATATAAAAAAAGGGGTTTTGACGTAAAAAATTTAGATTCCTTTAATTCACTTAGGTTTATTTGACCTTATTTTTTAACAAACCAACACAATCATAAAAAAGTCGTAAAACACTTAGTTTCCTTTGATTCACTCAGGTTTATTTGACATTATTCTTTAACAAACCAACATAATCATAAAAAAGAAATCTAAAGATTTTTAAAAAAAAGCAGTGAAAGCCTGTTTTTTTAACGCAATTGTCTTATTTTTTAAGTTTAGATAAGTTATAATTTGAAAAAAGAGGTTTTGTTGTAAAAAACTTAGGTTTCTTTGATTTAACCGGTCTCTTTGACCTTATTATTTTACAAACCAACATAATCATAAAAAAGAAGTCAAAAGATTTCAAAAGAAAGCAGTGGAAACCTGTTTTTTTAAGGCAATTGTCTTCTTTTTCAATTTTAGATAAGTTATTATATAAAAAAAAGGGCATTTGACGTAAAAAAATTAAGTTCCTTTCAATCACTCAGGTTTATTTGACGTTATTCTTTAACAACCCAACATACTCATAAAAAAAGAAATTGAAAGATTCTAAAAGAATAAGGTCAAATGTGGAAACATGTCAGTGGAAACCTGTTTTTATGACGCAATTGTCTTATTTTTTATTTTTAGATAAGATATTATATGAAAATGGGGTTTTGTCGTAAAAAACTTAGGTTCCTTTGATTCACTCAGGTTTATTTGACCTTATTCTTTAACAAACCAACATAATCATAAAAGTAAAATCAAAAGATTTTATGAGAAAGCAATGAAAACATGTTTTTTTGACACAATCGTCTTGATTTTCAATTTTAAATAAGTTGTTATTTAAAAAAAGGGGTTTTGTCGTTAAAAACTTATATTCCTTTGATTCACTCAGGGTTATTTGACCTTATTTTTTAACAAGCCAACATAATCATAAAAAAGTCGTAAAACACTTAGGTTCCTTTGATTCATTCAGGTTTATTTGACCTTATTCTTTAACAAATCTACATAATCATAAAAAATAAATTAAAAGATTCCAAAAGAATGCAGTGGAAACTTGTTTTTTTGAAGCAATTGTCTTATTTTTCAATTTTAGATAATTTATTATATATAAAAAGGGTTTTTATCACAAAAATCTTAGGTTCCTTTGATTCACTTATGTTTATTTGACCTTATTCTTTGACAAACCAACAAAATCATAAAAAAAACATCAAAAGATTCCGAAAGAAAGCAGTGGAAACTTGTTTTTTTGACGCAATTGTCTTATTTTGCAATTTTAGATAAGTTATTATATAAAAAAACAGGGGTTTTATCTAAAAAACTTAGTTTCTTTTAATTTACTCAGGTTTAATTGACCATATTCTTTAACAAACTAAAATAATCATAAAAAAGAAATTCAAAGATTCCAAAAAAAAGCAGTGGAAACTGACTTTTTGACACAATTGTCTTATTTCTAAATTTTAGTTAAGTTATTGTATGAAAAAAAGAGGTTTTGTCGTAAAAAACTTAGGTTCGTTTGATTCACTTAGGTTTATTTGACCTTATTCTTTAACAAACCAACATAATCATAAAAAAGAAATTAAAAGATTCCAAAAGAAACCAGTTGAAATTTGATTTTTTATCGCAATTGTTTTATTTTTTAATTTACATAAGATATTATATAAAAAAGGGATTTTTTCGTAAAAAACATAGGTTCCTTCGATTCACTAGGGGTTTATTTAACCTTATTTTTCAACAAACCAACATAATTATACTAAAAAGAAATTAAAAGATTCCAAAAAAAGCAGTGGAATCCTGTTTTTTTGACGCAATTATCTTATTTTTTAATTTAAGATAAGTTATTATATAAAAAAAGGGGTTTTGTCGTAAAAAACTTAGATAACTTGATTCACTCAGGTTTATTTGACCTTATTCTTTATCAAACCAACATAATCATAACAACGAAATCAAACGATTTCAAAAGAAAGCAGTGGAAACCTGGTTTTTTGACGCAGTTGTCTTATTTTTTAATTTTCGATAAGTTATAATATGAAAAAAGAGGTTTTGTTGTAAAAAACTTAAGTTTCTTTGATTTACTCAGGTTTATTTGACCTTATTATTTTACAAACCAACATAATCATAAAAAAGAAATCAAAAGATTTTAAAAGAAAGCAGTGGAAATCTGTTTTTTTGACACAATTGTCTTATTTTTAAATTTGAAATAAGTTATTATATGAAAAAAGGAGTTTTGTCGTAAAAAACTTAGGTTCGTTTGATTTACTTAGGTTTATTTAAGGTTATTCATTAACAAATCAACATAATCATAAAAAAGAAATCTAAAGATTTGAAAAGAAAGCAGCGAAAACCTGTTTTTTTGACGCAATTGTCTTATTTTTTAATTTTAGATAAATTATAATATAAAAAAAAAGGTTTTGTTGTAAAAAAGTTAAGTTTCTTTGATTTACTCAGGTTTATTTGACCTTATTATTTTACAAACTTACATAATCATAAAAAAGAAATCAAAAGAATTCAAAAGAAAGCAGTGGAAACCTGTTTTTTAGACGCAATAGTCTTAATTTTTAATTTAGATAAGTTATTATATGAATAAGTGGTTTTATCGTAAAAAACTTAGATTTCCTTTGATTCACTCAGGTTTATTTGACTTTATTCTTTAACAAACCAAAAATTATAAATAAGAAATCAAAAGATTCCGAGAGAAAGCAGTGGAAACCTAGTTTTTTGACGCAATTGTCTTATTTTTCAATTTTAGATAAATTTCTATATAAAAAAAGGGGTTTTGACGTAAAAAACATAGGTTCCTTTTATTCACTTAGGTTTATTTGACCTTATTTTTTAACAAACCAACACAATCATAAAAAAGTAGTAAAACACTTAGGTTCCTTTGATTCACTCAGGTTTATTTGACCTTATTCCTTAACAAACCAACATTATCATAAAAAAAAAATCAAAAGATTTTCCGAGAAAACAGTGAAAACCTGTTTTTTTAACGCAATTGTCTTATTTTTCAATTTTAGATAAAATATTATATAAAAAAAGGGGTTTTGTCGTAAAAAACTTAGGTAACTTGATTCACTCAGGTTTACTTGACTTTATTCTTTAACAAACCAACATAATCATAACAACGAAGTCAAACGATTTCAACAGAAAGCAGTGGAAACCTGGTTTTTTGATGCAATTGTCTTATTTTTCAATTTTAGATAAGTTATAATATAAAAAAAGAGGTTTTGTTGTAAAAAAGTTAAGTTTCTTTGATTTACTCAGGTTTATTTGACCTTATTATTTTACAAACTAACATAATCATAAAAAAGAAATCAAAAGAATTTAAAAGAAAGCAGTGGAAAACTGTTTTTTTGACGCAATAGTCTTATTTTTCAATTTTAGATAAGTTATTATATGAATAAGTGGTTTTGTCGTAAAAAACTTAGATTTCCTTTTATTCACTCAGGTTAATTTGACTTTATTCTTTAACAAACCAACATAATCATAAATAAGAAACTAAAAGATTCCAAGAAAAAGCAGTGGAAACCTAGTTTTTTGACGCAATTGTCTTATTTTTCAATTTTAGATTTATTATAATATGAAAAAAGGAGTTTTGTCTTTAAAAACTTAGGTTATTGATTTACTTAGGTTTATTTGACCTTATTATTTAACAAACCAATATAATCTTAAAAAAGTAATTAAAAGGAAGCAGTGGAAACCTGTTTATTTGACGATATTGTCTTATTTTTCAATTTTAGATAAGTTATTATATATAAAAAAAGGGGTTTTGTCGTAAAAAACTTAGGTTCCTTTGATTCACTCAGGTTTATTTGACTATATTATTTAACAAACCAACATAATCATAAAAATGAAATCAAAGGATTTTAAAAGAAAGCAGTGGAACTCTGTTTTTTTGACACAATTGTCTTATTTTTAAATTTAAGATAAGTTATTATATGAAAAAAGGGGTTTTGACGTAATAAACTTAGGTTCTTTTGATTCACTTAGGTTTATTTGACCTTATTTTTTAACAAACCAACACAATCATAAAAAAGTAGTAAAACACTTAGGTTCCTTTGATTCACTCAGGTTTATTTGACCTTATTCTTTAACAAACCAGCATAATCATAAAAAAGAAGTGAAAAGATTTTCAAAGTATGCAGTGAAAACCTGTTTTTTTTAACGCAATTGTCTTATTTTTCAATTTTAGATAAAATATTATTTAAAAAAAGGGGTTTTGTCGTAAAAAACTTAGGTAACTTGATTCACTTAGGTTATTTTGACCTTATTCTTTAACAAACCAACATAATAATAACAAGGAAATTAAACGATTTTAAAAGAAAGCAGTGGAAACCTGGTTTTTTGACGCAATTGTCTTATTTTTCAATTTTAGATAAGTTATTATATAGAAGAAAGGGTTTTGACGTAGAAAACTTAGGTTCCTTTGATTTACTCAGGTTTATTTGACCTTATTATTTAACAAACCAACATAATCATAAAATTGAAATCAAAAGATTTCAAAAGAAAGCAGTGGAAACCTTTTTTTTTTACGCAATTGTCTTATTTTTCAATTTGAGATAAGTTATTATTCAAAAAAAGCTCTTTTGACGTGAAAAACTTAGGTTCCTTTGATCCACTCGAATTTATTTGCCTTATTCTTTAACAAACCAACATAATCATAAAAAAGAAATCAAAAGATTCCCAAAGAAAGCAGTGGAAACCTGATTTTTTGACGCAATTGTCATATTTTTCAAGTTAAGATAAGTTATTATATAGAAAAAGGAGTTTTGACGTAATAAAATTTAGGTTTCTTTGATTCACTCAGGTTTATTTGATCTTATTTTTTAACAAAGCAACTTAATCATAAAAAGTAAATCAAAAGATTCCAAAAGAAAGCAGTGGAAACCTGTTTTTTTGACGCAAGTGTCTTATTTTTCAATTTTAGATAAGTTATTATATAGAAAAAAAGAATTTGACGTATAAAACTTAGGTTCCTTTGATTCACTCAGATTTATTTGACCTTATTATTTAATAAACCAACATAATTATAAAAAAGAAATCAAAAGATTCCGAAAGAAAGCATTGGAAGCCTCTTTTTTTGACGCAATTGTCTTATTTTTTATTTTTATATAAGTTATTATATAGAAAAAGGGGTTTTAACGTAAAAAACTTAGGTTCCTTTGATTCACTTAGGTTTATTTGACTTCATTCTTTAACAAACTAAAGTAATCATAAAAAAGAAATCCAAAGATTTTAAAAGAAAGCAGTGGAAACGTGTTTATTTTGAAGCAATTGTCTTATTTTTCCATTTTAGATAAGTTATTATATAGAAAAAGGGGTTTTGACGTAAAAAACTCAGGTTCCTTTGATTTACTCTGGTTTATTTGACCTTATTCTTTAACAAACCAACATAATCATATAAAAGAAATCAAAAGATTCTAAAAGAAAGCAGTAAAAACCTGTTTGTTTGACGCAATTGTCTTATTTTTCAATTTTAGATAAGTTATTATATAGAAAAAGGGGTTTTGACGTAAAAAACTTAGGTTCCTTTGATTCACTTAGGTTAACTTGACCTTATTCTTTAACAAACCAACATAAACATAAAAAAGAAATCAAAAGATTCGAAAAGAAAGCATCGAAAACCTGTTTTTTTGACTCAATTGTCTTATTTTTTAATTTTAGATAAGTTATAATACGAAAAAAGAGGTTTTGTTGTAAAAAAGTTAAGTTTCTTTGATTTACTAAGGTTTATTTGACCTTATTATTTTACAAACTAACATAATCATAAAAAAGAAATTAAAATAATTCTAAAGAAAGCAGTGGAAACCTGTTTTTTTGACGCAATAGTCTTATTTTTCAATTTTAGTTAAGTTATTATTTGAATAAGTTGTTTTGTCGAAAAAAACTTAGGTTTCCGTTATTTAACTCAGGTTTATTTGACTTTATTCTTTAACAAACCAACATAATCATAAATAAGAAATCAAAAGGTTTCAAAAGAAAGCAATGGAAACCTAGTTTTTTGACGCAATTGTCATATTTTTTAATTTCAGAAAAGTTATTATATAGAAAAAGAGGTTTTGACGTACAAAACTTAGGTTCCTTTGATTCACTCAGGTTTATTTGACCTTATTCTTTAACAAACCAACATAAACATAAAAAAGAAATCAAAAGATTCCAAAAGAAAGCAGTGGAAACCTGTTTTTTTGACGCAATTGTCTTATTTTTCAATTTTAGATAAGTTATTATATAGAAAAAGGGGTTTTGACGTAAAAAACTTAGGTTCCTTTGATTCACTCAGGTTTATTTGACCTTATTCTTTAACAAACCAACATAAACATAAAAAAGAAATCAAAAGATTCCAAAAGAAAGCAGTGGAAACCTGTTTTTTTGACGCAATTGTCTTATTTTTCAATTTTAGATAAGTTAATATATAGAAAAAGGGGTTTTGACGTAAAAAACTTAGGTTCCTTTGATTCACTCAGGTTTATTTGACCTTATTCTTTAACAAACCAACATAAACATAAAAAAGAAATCAAAAGATTCCAAAAGAAAGCAATGGAAACCTGTTTTTTTGACGCAATTGTCTTATTTTTCAATTTTAGATAAGTTATTATATAGAGAAGGGGGTTTTGACGTAAAAAACTTAGGTTTCTTCGATTCACTCAGGTTTATTTGACCTTATTCTTTAACAAACCAACATAAACATAAAAAAGTAATCAAAAGATTTCAAAAGAAAGCAGTGGAAACCTGTTTTTTTGACGCAATTGTCTTATTTTTCAATTTTAGATAAGTTATTATATAGAAAAAGGGGTTTTGACGTAAAAAACTTAGGTTCCTTTGATTCACTCAGGTTTATTTGACCTTCTTCTTTAACAAACCAACATAAACATAAAAAAGAAATCAAAAGATTCCAAAAGAAAGCAGTGGAAACCTGTTTTTTTGACGCAATTGTCTTATTTTTCAATTTTAGATAAGTTATTATATAGAAAAAGGGGTTTTGACGTAAAAAACTTAGGTTCCTTTGATTCACTCAGGTTTCTTTGACCTTATTCTCTAACAAACCAACATAAACATAAAAAAGAAATCAAAAGATTCCAAAAGAAAGCAGTGGAAACATGTTTTTTGGACGCAATTGTCTTATTTTTCAATTTTAGATAAGTTATTATATAGAAAATGGAGTTTTGACGTAAAAAACTTAGGTTCCTTTGATTCACTCAGGTTTATTTGACCTTATTCTTTAACAAACCAACATAAACATAAAAAAGAAATCAAAAGATTCCAAAAGAAAGCAGTGGAAACCTGTTTTTTTGACGCAATTGTCTTATTTTTCAATTTAAGAAAAGTAATTATATAGAAAAAGGGGTTTTGACGTAAAAAACTTAGGTTCCTTTGATTCACTCAGGTTTATTTGACCTTAATCTTTAACAAACCAACATAAACATAAAAAAGAAATCAAAAGATTGCAAAAGAAAGCAGTGGAAACCTGTTTTTTTGACGCAATTGTCTTATTTTTCAATTTTAGATAAGTTATTATATAGAAAAAGGGGTTTTGACGTAAAAAACTTAGGTTCCTTTGATTCACTCAGGTTTATTTGACCTTATTCTTTAACAAACCAACATAAACATAAAAAAGAAATCAAAAGATTCCAAAAGAAAGCAGTGGAAACCTGTTTTTTTGACGCAATTGTCTTATTTTTCAATTTTAGATAAGTTATTATATAGAAAAAGGGGTTTTGACGTAAAAAACTTAGGTTCCTTTGATTCACTCAGGTTTATTTGACCTTATTCTTTAACAAACCAACATAAACATAAAAAAGAAATCAAAAGATTCCAAAAGAAAGCAGTGGAAACCTGTTTTTTTGACGCAATTGTCTTATTTTTCAATTTTAGATAAGTTATTATATAGAAAAAGGGGTTTTGACGTAAAAAACTTAGGTTCCTTTGATTCACTCAGGTTTATTTGACGTTATTCTTTAACAAACCAACATAAACATAAAAAAGAAATCAAAAGATTCCAAAAGAAAGCAGTGGAAACCTGTTTTTTGGACGCAATTGTCTTATTTTTCAATTTTAGATAAGTTATTATATAGAAAAAGGGGTTTTGACGTAAAAAACTTAGGTTCCTTTGATTCACTCAGGTTTATTTGACCTTATTCTTTAACAAAGTAACATAAACATAAAAAAGAAATCAAAAGACTCCAAAAGAAAGCAGTGGAAACCTGTTTTTTTGACGCAATTGTCTTATTTTTCAATTTTAGATAAGTTATTATATAGAAAAAATGGTTTTGACGTAAAAAACTTAGGTTCCTTTGATTCACTCAGGTTTATTTGACCTTATTCTTTAACAAACCAACATAAACATAAAAAAGAAATCAAAAGATTCCAAAAGAAAGCAGTGGAAACCTGTTTTTTGGACGCAATTGTCTTATTTTTCAATTTTAGATAAGTTATTATATAGAAAATGGGGTTTTGACGTAAAAAACTTAGGTTCCTTTGATTCACTCAGGTTTATTTGACCTTATTCTTTAACAAACCAACATAAACATAAAAAAGAAATCAAAATATTCCAAAAGAAAGCAGTGGAAACCTGTTTTTTTGACGCAATTGTCTTATTTTTCAATTTAAGAAAAATTATTATATAGAAAAAGGGGTTTTGACGTAAAAAACTTAGGTTCCTTTGATTCACTCAGGTTTATTTGACCGTAATCTTAAACAAACCAACATAAACATAAAAAAGAAATCAAAAGATTCCAAAAGAAAGCAGTGGAAACCTGTTTTTTTGACGCAATTGTCTTATTTTTCAATTTTAGATAAGTTATTATATAGAAAAAGGGGTTTTGACGTAAAAAACTTAGGTTTCTTTGATTCACTCAGGTTTATTTGACCTTATTCTTTAACAAACCAACATAAACATAAAAAAGAAATCAAAAGATTCGAAAAGAAAGCAGTGGAAACCTGTTTTTTGGACGCAATTGTCTTATTTTTCAATTTTAGATAAGTTATTATATAGAAAAAGGGGTTTTGACGTAAAAAACATAGGTTCCTTTGATTCACTCAGGTTTATTTGACCTTATTCTTTAACAAACCAACATAAACATAAAAAAGAAATCAAAAGATTCCAAAAGAAAGCAGTGGAAACCTGTTTTTTTTAATGTTTTTAAGTGAAATAATGATTTTCGTAAAAAAGTTTATCGAGTTTTTTGCTTTCTTTTACTATAAAACATAAAATTACCTAAGTTGCTTTTCTTTTTGTTGACTTAATCTTTAACAAACCAACATAAACATAAAAAAGAAATCAAAAGATTCCAAAAGAAAGCAGTGGAAACCTGTTTTTTTGACGCAATTGTCTTATTTTTCAATTTTAGATAAGTTATTATATAGAAAAAGTGGTTTTGACGTAAAAAACTTAGGTTCCTTTGATTCACTCAGGTTTATTTGACCTTATTCTTTAACAAACCAACATAAACATAAAAAAGAAATCAAAAGATTCCAAAAGAAAGCAGTGGAAACCTGTTTTTTTGACGCAATTGTCTTATTTTTCAATTTTAGATAAGTTATTATATAGAAAAAGTGGTTTTGACGTAAAAAACTTAGGTTCCTTTGATTCACTCAGGTTTATTTGACCTTATTCTTTAACAATCCAACATAAACATAAAAAAGAAATCAAAAGATTCCAAAAGAAAGCAGTGGAAACCTGTTTTTTTGACGCAATTGTCTCATTTTTCAATTTTAGATAATTTATTATATAGAAAAAGGGGTTTTGACGTAAAAAACTTAGGTTCCTTTGATTCACTCAGGTTTATTTGACCTTATTCTTTAACAAACCAACATAAACATAAAAAAGAAATCAAAAGATTCCTAAAGAAAGCAGTGGAAACCTGTTTTTTTGACGCAATTGTCTTATTTTTCAATTTTAGATAAGTTATTATATAGAAAAAGGGGTTTTGACGTAAAAAACTTAGGTTCCTTTGATTCACTCAGGTTTATTTGACCTTATTCTTTAACAAGCCAACATAAACATTAAAAAGAAATCAAAAGATTCCAAAAGAAAGCAATGGAAACCTGTTTTTTTGACGCAATTGTCTTATTTTTCAATTTTAGATAAGTTATTATATAGAAAAAGGGGTTTTGACGTAAAAAACTTAGGTTTCTTCGATTCACTCAGGTTTATTTGACCTTATTCTTTAACAAACCAACATAAACATAAAAAAGAAATCAAAAGATTCCAAAAGAAAGCAGTGGAAACCTGTTTTTTTGACGCAATTGTCTTATTTTTCAATTTTAGATAAGTTATTATATAGAAAAAGGGGTTTTGACGTAAAAAACTTAGGTTCCTTTAATTCACTCAGCTTTATTTGACCTTAATCTTGAACAAATTAACATAAACATAAAAAAGAAATCAAAAGATTCCAAAAGAAAACAGTGGAAACCTGTTTTTTTGACGCAATTGTCTTATTTTTCAATTTTAGATAAGTTATTATATAGAAAAAGCGGTTTTGACGTAAAAAACTTAGGTTCCTTTGATTCACTCAGGTTTATTTGACCTTATTCTTTAACAAACCAACATAAACATAAAAAAGAAATCAAAAGATTCCAAAAGAAAGCAGTGGAAACCTGTTTTTTTGACGCAATTGTCTTATTTTTCAATTTTAGATAAGTTATTATATAGAAAAAGGGGTTTTGACGTAAAAAACTTAGGTTCCTTTGATTCACTCAGGTTTATTTGACCTTATTCTTTAACAAACCAACATAAACAAAAAAAAGAAATCAAAAGATTCCAAAAGAAAGCAGTGGAAACCTGTTTTTTTGACGCAATTGTCTTATTTTTCAATTTTAGATAAGTTATTATATAGAAAAAGGGGTTTTGACGTAAAAAACTTAGGTTCCTTTGATTCACTCAGGTTTATTTGACGTTATTCTTTAACAAACCAACATAAACATAAAAAAGAAATCAAAAGATTCCAAAAGAAAGCAGTGGAAACCTGTTTTTTTGACGCAATTGTCTTATTTTTCAATTTTAGATAAGTTATTATATAGAAAAAGGGCTTTTGACGTAAAAAACTTAGGTTCCTTTGATTCACTCAGGTTTATTTGACCTTATTCTTTAACACACCAACATAAACATAAAAAAGAAATCAAAAGATTCCAAAAGAAAGCAATGGAAACCTGTTTTTTTGACGCAATTGTCTTATTTTTCAATTTTAGATAAGTTATTATATAGAAAAGGGGTTTTTGACGTAAAAAACTTAGGTTTCTTCGATTCACTCAGGTTTATTTGACCTTATTCTTTAACAAACCAACATAAACATAAAAAAGAAATCAAAAGATTCCAAAATAAAGCAATGGAAACCTGTTTTTTTGATGCAATTGTCTTATTTTTCAATTTTAGATAAGTTATTATATAGAAAAGGGGGTTTTGACGTAAAAAATTAGGTTTCTTCGATTCACTCAGGTTTATTTGACCTTATTCTTTAACAAACCAACATAAACATAAAAAAGAAATCAAAAGATTCCAAAAGAAAGCAGTGGAAACCTGTTTTTTTGACGCAATTGTCTTATTTTTCAATTTTAGATAAGTTATTATATAGAAAAAGGGGTTTTGACGTAAAAAACTTAGGTTCCTTTGATTCACTCAGGTTTATTTGACCTTATTCTTTAACAAACCAACATAAACATAAAAAAGAAGTCAAAAGATTCTAAAAGAAAGCAGTGGAAACCTGTTTTTTTGACGCAATTGTCTTATTTTTCAATTTTAGATAAGTTATTATATAGAAAAAGAGGTTTTGACGTAAAAAACTTAGGTTCCTTTGATTCACTCAGGTTTATTTGACCTTATTCTTTAACAAACCAACATAAACATAAAAAAGAAATCAAAAGATTCCAAAAGAAAGCAGTGGAAACCTGTTTTTTGGACGCAATTGTCTTATTTTTCAATTTTAGATAAGTTATTATATAGAAAATGGGGTTTTGACGTAAAAAACTTAGGTTCCTTTGATTCACTCAGGTTTATTTGACCTTATTCTTTAACAAACCAACATAAACATAAAAAAGAAATCAAAAGATTCCAAAAGAAAGCAGTGGAAACCTGTTTTTTTAATGTTTTTAAGTGAAATAATGATTTTCGTAAAAAAGTTTATCGAGTTTTTTGCTTTCTTTTACTATAAAACATAAAATTACCTAAGTTGCTTTTCTTTTTGTTGAATTAATCTTTAACAAACCAACATAAACATAAAAAAGAAATCAAAAGATTCCAAAAGAAAGCAGTGGAAACCTGTTTTTTTGACGCAATTGCCTTATTTTTCAATTTTAGATAAGTTATTATATAGAAAAAGGGGTTTTGACGTAAAAAACGTAGGTTCCTTTGATTCACTCAGGTTTATTTGACCTTATTCTTTAACAAACCAACATAAACATAAAAAAGAAATCAAAAGATTCCAAAAGAAAGGAGTGGAAACCTGTTTTTTTGACGCAATTGTCTTATTTTTCAATTTTAGATAAGTTATTATATAGAAAAAGGGGTTTTGACGTAAAAAACTTAGGTTCCTTTGATTCACTCAGGTTTATTTGACCTTATTCTTTAACAAACCAACATAAACATAAAAAAGAAATCAAAAGATTCCAAAAGAAAGCAGTGGAAACCTGTTTTTTTGACGCAATTGTCTTATTTTTTAATTTTAGATAAGTTATTATATAGAAAAAGGGGTTTTGACGTAAAAAACTTAGGTTCCTTTGATTCACTCAGGTTTATTTGACCTTATTCTTTAACAAACCAACATAAACATAAAAAAGAAATCAAAAGATTCCAAAAGAAAGCAGTGGAAACCTGTTTTTTTGACGCAATTGTCTTATTTTTCAATTTTAGATAAGTTATTATATAGAAAAAGGGGTTTTGACGTAAAAAACTTAGGTTCCTTTGATTCACTCAGGTTTATTTGACCTTATTTTTTAACAAACCAACATAAACATAAAAAAGAAATCAAAAGATTCCAAAAGAAAGCAGTGGAAACCTGTTTTTTTGACGCAATTGTCTTATTTTTCAATTTTAGATAAGTTATTATATAGAAAAAGAGGTTTTGACGTAAAAAACTTAGGTTCCTTTGATTCACTCAGGTTTATTTGACCTTATTTTTTAACACACCAACATAAACATAAAAAAGAAGTCAAAAGATTCCAAAAGAAAGCAATGGAAACCTGTTTTTTTGACGCAATTGTCTTATTTTTCAATTTTAGATAAGTTATTATATAGAAAAAGGGGTTTTGACGTAAAAAACTTAGGTTTCTTCGATTCACTCAGGTTTATTTGACCTTATTCTTTAACAAACCAACATAAACATAAAAAAGAAATCAAAAGATTACAAAAGAAAGCAATGGAAACCTTTTTTTTTGATGCAATTGTCTTATTTTTCAATTTTAGATAAGTTATTATATAGAAAAAGGGGTTTTGACGTAAAAAACTTAGGTTCCTTTGATTCACTCAGGTTTATTTGACCTTATTCTTTAACAAACCAACATAAACATAAAAAAGAAATCAAAAGATTCCAAAAGAAAGCAGTGGAAACCTGTTTTTTTGACGCAATTGTCTTATTTTTCAATTTTAGATAAGTTATTATATAGAAAAAGGGGTTTTGACGTAAAAAACTTAGGTTCCTTTGATTCACTCAGGTTTATTTGACCTTATTCTTTAACAAACCAACATAAACATAAAAAAGATATCAAAAGATTCCAAAAGAAAGCAGTGGAAACCTGTTTTTTGGACGCAATTGTCTTATTTTTCAATTTTAGATAAGTTATTATATAGAAAATGGGGTTTTGACGTAAAAAACTTAGGTCCCTTTGATTCACTCAGGTTTATTTGACCTTATTCTTTAACAAACCAACATAAACATAAAAAAGAAATCAAAAGATTCCAAAAGAAAGCAGTGGAAACCTGTTTTTTTAATGTTTTTAAGTGAAATAATGATTTTCGTAAAAAAGTTTATCGAGTTTTTTGCTTTCTTTTACTATAAAACATAAAATTACCTAAGTTGCTTTTCTTTTTGTTGAATTAATCTTTAACAAACCAACATAAACATAAAAAAGAAATCAAAAGATTCCAAAAGAAAGCAGTGGAAACCTGTTTTTTTGACGCAATTGCCTTATTTTTCAATTTTAGATAAGTTATTATATAGAAAAAGGGGTTTTGACGTAAAAAACTTAGGTTCCTTTGATTCACTCAGGTTTATTTGACCTTATTCTTTAACAAACCAACATAAACATAAAAAAGAAATCAAAAGATTCCAAAAGAAAGGAGTGGAAACCTGTTTTTTTAATGTTTTTAAGTGAAATAATGATTTTCGTAAAAAAGTTTATCGAGTTTTTTGCTTTCTTTTACTATAAAACATAAAATTACCTAAGTTGCTTTTCTTTTTGTTGACTTAATCTTTAACAAACCAACATAAACATAAAAAAGAAATCAAAAGATTCCAAAAGAAAGCAGTGGAAACCTGTTTTTTTGACGCAATTGTCTTATTTTTCAATTTTAGATAAGTTATTATATAGAAAAAGGGGTTTTGACGTAAAAAACTTAGGTTCCTTTGATTCACTCAGGTTTATTTGACCTTATTCTTTAACAAACCAACATAAACATAAAAAAGAAATCAAAAGATTCCAAAAGAAAGCAGTGGAAACCTGTTTTTTTGACGCAATTGTCTTATTTTTCAATTTTAGATAAGTTATTATATAGAAAAAGGGGTTTTGACGTAAAAAACTTAGGTTCCTTTGATTCACTCAGGTTTATTTGACCTTATTCTTTAACAAACCAACATAAACATAAAAAAAAAATCAAAAGATTCCAAAAGAAAGCAGTGAAAACCTGTTTTTTTGACGCAATTGTCTTATTTTTCAATTTTAGATAAGTTATTATATAGAAAAAGGGGTTTTGACGTAAAAAACTTAGGTTCCTTTGATTCACTCAGGTTTATTTGACCTTTTTCTTTAACAAACCAACATAAACATAAAAAAGAAATCAAAAGATTCCAAAAGAAAGCAGTGGAAACCTGTTTTTTGGACGCAATTGTCTTATTTTTCAATTTTAGATAAGTTATTATAAAAAAAAAGGGGTTTTGACGTAAAAAACTTAGGTTCCTTTGATTCACTCAGGTTTATTTGACCTTATTCTTTAACAAACCAACATAAACATAAAAAAGAAATCAAAAGATTCCAAAAGAAAGCAGTGGAAACCTGTTTTTTTGACGCAATTGTCTTATTTTTTAATTTTAGATAATATATTATATAGAAAAAGGGGTTTTGACGTAAAAAACTTAGGTTCCTTTGATTCACTCAGGTTTATTTGACCTTTTTCTTTAACAAACCAACATAAACATAAAAAAGAAATCAAAAGATTCCAAAAGAAAGCAGTGGAAACCTGTTTTTTTGACGCAATTGTCTTATTTTTTAATTTTAGATAATATATTATATAGAAAAAGGGGTTTTGACGTAAAAAACTTAGGTTCCTTTGATTCACTCAGGTTTATTTGACCTTATTCTTTAACAAACCAACATAAACATAAAAAAGAAATCAAAAGATTCCAAAAGAAAGCAGTGGAAACCTGTTTTTTTGACGCAATTGTCTTATTTTTCAATTTTAGATAAGTTATTATATAGAAAAAGGGGTTTTGACGTAAAAAACTTAGGTTCCTTTGATTCACTCAGGTTTATTTGACCTTATTCTTTAACAAACCAACATAAACATAAAAAAGAAATCAAAATATTCCAAAAGAAAGCAGTGGAAACCTGTTTTTTTGACGCAATTGTCTTATTTTTCAATTTTAGATAAGTTATTATATAGAAAAAGGGGTTTTGACGTAAAAAACTTAGGTTCCTTTGATTCACTCAGGTTTATTTGACCTTATTCTTTAACAAACCAACATAAACATAAAAAAGAAATCAAAAGATTCCAAAAGAAAGCAGTGGAAACCTGTTTTTTTGACGCAATTGTCTTATTTTTCAATTTTAGATAAGTTATTATATAGAAAAAGGGGTTTTGACGTAAAAAACTTAGGTTCCTTTGATTCACTCAGGTTTATTTGACCTTATTCTTTAACAAACCAACATAAACATAAAAAAGAAATCAAAAGATTCCAAAAGAAAGCAGTGGAAACCTGTTTTTTTGACGCAATTGTCTTATTTTTCAATTTTAGATAAGTTATTATATAGAAAAAGGGGTTTTGACGTAAAAAACTTAGGTTCCTTTGATTCACTCAGGTTTATTTGACCTTATTCTTTAACAAACCAACATAAACATAAAAAAGAAATCAAAAGATTCCAAAAGAAAGCAGTGGAAACCTGTTTTTTTGACGCAATTGTCTTATTTTTCAATTTTAGATAAGTTATTATATTGAAAAAAGGGTTTTGACGTAAAAAACTTAGGTTCCTTTGATTCACTCAGGTTTATTTGACCTTATTCTTTAACAAACTAACATAAACATAAAAAAGAAATCAAAAGATTCCAAAAGAAAGCAGTGGAAACCTGTTTTTTTGACGCAATTGTCTTATTTTTCAATTTTAGATAAGTTATTATATAGAAAAAGGGGTTTTGACGTAAAAAACTTAGGTTCCTTTGATTCACTCAGGTTTATTTGACCTTATTCTTTAACAAACCAACATAAACATAAAAAAGAAATCAAAAGATTCCAAAAGAAAGCAATGGAAACCTGTTTTTTTGACGCAATTGTCTTATTTTTCAGTTTTAGATAAGTTATTATATAGAAAAAGGGGTTTTGACGTAAAAAACTTAGGTTCCTTTGATTCACTCAGGTTTATTTGACCTTATTCTTTAACAAACCAACATAAACATAAAAAAGAAATCAAAAGATTCCAAAAGAAAGCAGTGGAAACCTGTTTTTTTGACGCAATTGTCTTATTTTTCAATTTTAGATAAGTTATT
This sequence comes from Hydra vulgaris, assembly GCF_022113875.1. Taxonomy (NCBI): domain Eukaryota; kingdom Metazoa; phylum Cnidaria; class Hydrozoa; order Anthoathecata; family Hydridae; genus Hydra; species Hydra vulgaris. The sequence goes on along the minus strand of NC_061162.1, from coordinate 27,388,533 downwards.
ATATAGAAAAAGGGGTTTTGACGTAAAAAACATAGGTTCCTTTGATTCACTCAGGTTTATTTGACCTTATTCTTTAACAAACCAACATAAACATAAAAAAGAAATTAAAAGATTCCAAAAGAAAGCAGTGAAAAACTGTTTTTTTGACGCAATTGTCTTATTTTTCAATTTTAGATAAGTTATTATATAGAAAAAGGGGTTTTGACGTAAAAAACTTAGGTTCCTTTGATTCACTCAGGTTTATTTGACCTTATTCTTTAACAAACCAACATAAACATAAAAAAGAAATCAAAAGATTCCAAAAGAAAGCAGTGGAAACCTGTTTTTTTGACGCAATTGTCTTATTTTTCAATTTTAGATAAGTTATTATATAGAAAAAGGGGTTTTGACGTAAAAAACTTAGGTTCCTTTGATTCACTCAGGTTTATTTGACCTTATTCTTTAACAAACCAACATAAACATAAAAAAGAAATCAAAAGATTCCAAAAGAAAGCAGTGGAAACCTGTTTTTTTGACGCAATTGTCTTATTTTTCAATTTTAGATAAGTTATTATATAGAAAAAGGGGTTTTGACGTAAAAAACTTAGGTTCCTTTGATTCACTCAGGTTTATTTGACCTTATTCTTTAACAAACCAACATAAACATAAAAAAGAAATCAAAAGATTCCAAAAGAAAGCAGTGGAAACCTGTTTTTTTGACGCAATTGTCTTATTTTTCAATTTTAGATAAGTTATTATATTGAAAAAAGGGTTTTGACGTAAAAAACTTAGGTTCCTTTGATTTACTCAGGTTTATTTGACCTTATTCTTTAACAAACCAACATAAACATAAAAAAGAAATCAAAAGATTCCAAAAGAAAGCAGTGGAAACCTGTTTTTTTGACGCAATTGTCTTATTTTTCAATTTTAGATAAGTTATTATATAGAAAAAGGGGTTTTGACGTAAAAAACTTAGGTTCCTTTGATTCACTCAGGTTTATTTGACCTTATTCTTTAACAAACCAACATAAAAATAAAAAAGAAATCAAAAGATTCCAAAAGAAAGCAATGGAAACCTGTTTTTTTGACGCAATTGTCTTATTTTTCAATTTTAGATAAGTTATTATATAGAAAAAGGGGTTTTGACGTAAAAAACTTAGGTTCCTTTGATTCACTCAGGTTTATTTGACCTTATTCTTTAACAAACCAACATAAACATAAAAAAGAAATCAAAAGATTCCAAAAGAAAGCAGTGGAAACCTGTTTTTTTGACGCAATTGTCTTATTTTTCAATTTTAGATAAGTTATTATATAGAAAAAGGGGTTTTGACGTAAAAAACATAGGTTCCTTTGAATCACTCAGGTTTATTTGACCTTATTCTTTAACAAACCAACATAAACATAAAAAAGAAATTAAAAGATTCCAAAAGAAAGCAGTGAAAAACTGTTTTTTTGACGCAATTGTCTTATTTTTCAATTTTAGATAAGTTATTATATAGAAAAAGGGGTTTTGACGTAAAAAACTTAGGTTCCTTTGATTCACTCAGGTTTATTTGACCTTATTCTTTAACAAACCAACATAAACATAAAAAAGAAATCAAAAGATTCCAAAAGAAAGCAGTGGAAACCTGTTTTTTTGACGCAATTGTCTTATTTTTCAATTTTAGATAAGTTATTATATAGAAAAAGGGGTTTTGACGTAAAAAACTTAGGTTCCTTTGATTCACTCAGGTTTATTTGACCTTATTCTTTAACAAACCAACATAAACATAAAAAAGAAATCAAAAGATTCCAAAAGAAAGCAGTGGAAACCTGTTTTTTTGACGCAATTGTCTTATTTTTCAATTTTAGATAAGTTATTATATAGAAAAAGGGGTTTTGACGTAAAAAACTTAGGTTCCTTTGATTCACTCAGGTTTATTTGACCTTATTCTTTAACAAACCAACATAAACATAAAAAAGAAATCAAAAGATTCCAAAAGAAAGCAGTGGAAACCTGTTTTTTTGACGCAATTGTCTTATTTTTCAATTTTAGATAAGTTATTATATAGAAAATGGGGTTTTGACGTAAAAAACTTAGGTTCCTTTGATTCACTCAGGTTTATTTGACCTTATTCTTTAACAAACCAACATAAACATAAAAAAGAAATCAAAAGATTCCAAAAGAAAGCAGTGGAAACCTGTTTTTTTGACGCAATTGTCTTATTTTTCAATTTTAGATAAGTTATTATATAGAAAAAGGGGTTTTGACGTAAAAAACATAGGTTCCTTTGATTCACTCAGGTTTATTTGACCTTATTCTTTAACAAACCAACATAAACATAAAAAAGAAATTAAAAGATTCCAAAAGAAAGCAGTGAAAAACTGATTTTTTAACGCAATTGTCTTATTTTTCAATTTTAGATAAGTTATTATATAGAAAAAGGGGTTTTGACGTAAAAAACTTAGGTTCCTTTGATTCACTCAGGTTTATTTGACCTTATTCTTTAACAAACCAACATAAACATAAAAAAGAAATCAAAAGATTCCAAAAGAAAGCAGTGGAAACCTGTTTTTTTGACGCAATTGTCTTATTTTTCAAGTTTAGATAAGTTATTATATAGAAAAAGGGGTTTTGACGTAAAAAACTTAGGTTCCTTTGATTCACTCAGGTTTATTTGACCTTATTCTTTAACAAACCAACATAAACATAAAAAAGAAATCAAAAGATTCCAAAAGAAAGCAGTGGAAACCTGTTTTTTTGACGCAATTGTCTTATTTTTCAATTTTAGATAAGTTATTATATAGAAAAAGGGGTTTTGACGTAAAAAACTTAGGTTCCTTTGATTCACTCAGGTTTATTTGACCTTATTCTTTAACAAACCAACATAAACATAAAAAAGAAATCAAAAGATTCCAAAAGAAAGCAGTGGAAACCTGTTTTTTTGACGCAATTGTCTTATTTTTCAATTTTAGATAAGTTATTATATTGAAAAAAGGGTTTTGACGTAAAAAACTTAGGTTCCTTTGATTCACTCAGGTTTATTTGACCTTATTCTTTAACAAACCAACATAAACATAAAAAAGAAATCAAAAGATTCCAAAAGAAAGCAGTGGAAACCTGTTTTTTTGACGCAATTGTCTTATTTTTCAATTTTAGATAAGTTATTATATAGAAAAAGGGGTTTTGACGTAAAAAACTTAGGTTCCTTTGATTCACTCAGGTTTATTTGACCTTATTGTTTAACAAACCAACATAAACATAAAAAAGAAATCAAAAGATTCCAAAAGAAAGCAATGGAAACCTGTTTTTTTGACGCAATTGTCTTATTTTTCAATTTTAGATAAGTTATTATATAGAAAAAGGGGTTTTGACGTAAAAAACTTAGGTTCCTTTGATTCACTCAGGTTTATTTGACCTTATTCTTTAACAAACCAACATAAACATAAAAAAGAAATCAAAAGATTCCAAAAGAAAGCAGTGGAAACCTGTTTTTTTGACGCAATTGTCTTATTTTTCAATTTTAGATAAGTTATTATATAGAAAAAGGGGTTTTGACGTAAAAAACATAGGTTCCTTTGAATCACTCAGGTTTATTTGACCTTATTCTTTAACAAACCAACATAAACATAAAAAAGAAATTAAAAGATTCCAAAAGAAAGCAGTGAAAACCTGTTTTTTTGACGCAATTGTCTTATTTTTCAATTTTAGATAAGTTATTATATAGAAAAAGGGGTTTTGACGTAAAAAACTTAGGTTCCTTTGATTCACTCAGGTTTATTTGACCTTATTCTTTAACAAACCAACATAAACATAAAAAAGAAATCAAAAGATTCCAAAAGAAAGCAGTGGAAACCTGTTTTTTTGACGCAATTGTCTTATTTTTCAATTTTAGATAAGTTATTATATAGAAAAAGGGGTTTTGACGTAAAAAACTTAGGTTCCTTTGATTCACTCAGGTTTATTTGACCTTATTCTTTAACAAACCAACATAAACATAAAAAAGAAATCAAAAGATTCCAAAAGAAAGCAGTGGAAACCTGTTTTTTTGACGCAATTGTCTTATTTTTCAATTTTAGATAAGTTATTATATAGAAAAAGGGGTTTTGACGTAAAAAACTTAGGTTCCTTTGATTCACTCAGGTTTATTTGACCTTATTCTTTAACAAACCAACATAAACATAAAAAAGAAATCAAAAGATTCCAAAAGAAAGCAGTGGAAACCTGTTTTTTGGACGCAATTGTCTTGTTTTTCAATTTTAGATAAGTTATTATATAGAAAATGGGGTTTTGACGTAAAAAACTTAGGTTCCTTTGATTCACTCAGGTTTATTTGACCTTATTCTTTAACAAACCAACATAAACATAAAAAAGAAATCAAAAGATTCCAAAAGAAAGCAGTGGAAACCTGTTTTTTTGACGCAATTGTCTTATTTTTCAATTTTAGATAAGTTATTATATAGAAAAAGGGGTTTTGACGTAAAAAACATAGGTTCCTTTGAATCACTCAGGTTTATTTGACCTTATTCTTTAACAAACCAACATAAACATAAAAAAGAAATTAAAAGATTCCAAAAGAAAGCAGTGGAAAACTGTTTTTTTGACGCAATTGTCTTATTTTTCAATTTTAGATAAGTTATTATATAGAAAAAGGGGTTTTGACGTAAAAAACTTAGGTTCCTTTGATTCACTCAGGTTTATTTGACCTTATTCTTTAACAAACCAACATAAACATAAAAAAGAAATCAAAAGATTCCAAAAGAAAGCAGTGGAAACCTGTTTTTTTGACGCAATTGTCTTATTTTTCAATTTTAGATAAGTTATTATATAGAAAAAGGGGTTTTGACGTAAAAAACTTAGGTTCCTTTGATTCACTCAGGTTTATTTGACCTTATTCTTTAACAAACCAACATAAACATAAAAAAGAAATCAAAAGATTCCAAAAGAAAGCAGTGGAAACCTGTTTTTTTGACGCAATTGTCTTATTTTTCAATTTTAGATAAGTTATTATATAGAAAAAGGGGTTTTGACGTAAAAAACTTAGGTTCCTTTAATTCACTCAGGTTTATTTGACCTTATTCTTTAACAAACCAACATAAACATAAAAAAGAAATCAAAAGATTCCAAAAGAAAGCAGTGGAAACCTGTTTTTTTGACGCAATTGTCTTATTTTTCAATTTTAGATAAGTTATTATATAGAAAATGGGGTTTTGACGTAAAAAACTTAGGTTCCTTTGATTCACTCAGGTTTATTTGACCTTATTCTTTAACAAACCAACATAAACATAAAAAAGAAATCAAAAGATTCCAAAAGAAAGCAGTGGAAACCTGTTTTTTTGACGCAATTGTCTTATTTTTCAATTTTAGATAAGTTATTATATAGAAAAAGGGGTTTTGACGTAAAAAACATAGGTTCCTTTGATTCACTCAGGTTTATTTGACCTTATTCTTTAACAAACCAACATAAACATAAAAAAGAAATTAAAAGATTCCAAAAGAAAGCAGTGGAAACCTGTTTTTTTAACGCAATTGTCTTATTTTTCAATTTTAGATAAGTTATTATATAGAAAAAGGGGTTTTGACGTAAAAAACTTAGGTTCCTTTGATTCACTCAGGTTTATTTGACCTTATTCTTTAACAAACCAACATAAACATAAAAAAGAAATCAAAAGATTCCAAAAGAAAGCAGTGGAAACCTGTTTTTTTGACGCAATTGTCTTATTTTTCAAGTTTAGATAAGTTATTATATAGAAAAAGGGGTTTTGACGTAAAAAACTTAGGTTCCTTTGATTCACTCAGGTTTATTTGACCTTATTCTTTAACAAACCAACATAAACATAAAAAAGAAATCAAAAGATTCCAAAAGAAAGCAGTGGAAACCTGTTTTTTTGACGCAATTGTCTTATTTTTCAATTTTAGATAAGTTATTATATAGAAAAAGGGGTTTTGACGTAAAAAACTTAGGTTCCTTTGATTCACTCAGGTTTATTTGACCTTATTCTTTAACAAACCAACATAAACATAAAAAAGAAATCAAAAGATTCCAAAAGAAAGCAGTGGAAACCTGTTTTTTTGACGCAATTGTCTTATTTTTCAATTTTAGATAAGTTATTATATAGAAAAAAGGGTTTTGACGTAAAAAACTTAGGTTCCTTTGATTCACTCAGGTTTATTTGACCTTATTCTTTAACAAACCAACATAAACATAAAAAAGAAATCAAAAGATTCCAAAAGAAAGCAGTGGAAACCTGTTTTTTTGACGCAATTGTCTTATTTTTCAATTTTAGATAAGTTATTATATAGAAAAAGGGGTTTTGACGTAAAAAACTTAGGTTCCTTTGATTCACTCAGGTTTATTTGACCTTATTGTTTAACAAACCAACATAAACATAAAAAAGAAATCTAAAGATTCCAAAAGAAAGCAATGGAAACCTGTTTTTTTGACGCAATTGTCTTATTTTTCAATTTTAGATAAGTTATTATATAGAAAAAGGGGTTTTGACGTAAAAAACTTAGGTTCCTTTGATTCACTCAGGTTTATTTGACCTTATTCTTTAACAAACCAACATAAACATAAAAAAGAAATCAAAAGATTCCAAAAGAAAGCAGTGGAAACCTGTTTTTTTGACGCAATTGTCTTATTTTTCAATTTTAGATAAGTTATTATATAGAAAAAGGGGTTTTGACGTAAAAAACTTAGGTTCCTTTGAATCACTCAGGTTTATTTGACCTTATTCTTTAACAAACCAACATAAACATAAAAAAGAAATTAAAAGATTCCAAAAGAAAGCAGTGGAAAACTGTTTTTTTGACGCAATTGTCTTATTTTTCAATTTTAGATAAGTTATTATATAGAAAAAGGGGTTTTGACGTAAAAAACTTAGGTTCCTTTGATTCACTCAGGTTTATTTGACCTTATTCTTTAACAAACCAACATAAACATAAAAAAGAAATCAAAAGATTCCAAAAGAAAGCAGTGGAAACCTGTTTTTTTGACGCAATTGTCTTATTTTTCAATTTTAGATAAGTTATTATATAGAAAAAGGGGTTTTGACGTAAAAAACTTAGGTTCCTTTGATTCACTCAGGTTTATTTGACCTTATTCTTTAACAAACCAACATAAACATAAAAAAGAAATCAAAAGATTCCAAAAGAAAGCAGTGGAAACCTGTTTTTTTGACGCAATTGTCTTATTTTTCAATTTTAGATAAGTTATTATATAGAAAAAGGGGTTTTGACGTAAAAAACTTAGGTTCCTTTGATTCACTCAGGTTTATTTGACCTTATTCTTTAACAAACCAACATAAACATAAAAAAGAAATCAAAAGATTCCAAAAGAAAGCAGTGGAAACCTGTTTTTTGGACGCAATTGTCTTATTTTTCAATTTTAGATAAGTTATTATATAGAAAATGGGGTTTTGACGTAAAAAACTTAGGTTCCTTTGATTCACTCAGGTTTATTTGACCTTATTCTTTAACAAACCAACATAAACATAAAAAAGAAATCAAAAGATTCCAAAAGAAAGCAGTGGAAACCTGTTTTTTTGACGCAATTGTCTTATTTTTCAATTTTAGATAAGTTATTATATAGAAAAAGGGGTTTTGACGTAAAAAACATAGGTTCCTTTGATTCACTCAGGTTTATTTGACCTTATTCTTTAACAAACCAACATAAACATAAAAAAGAAATTAAAAGATTCCAAAAGAAAGCAGTGAAAACCTGTTTTTTTGACGCAATTGTCTTATTTTTCAATTTTAGATAAGTTATTATATAGAAAAAGGGGTTTTGACGTAAAAAACTTAGGTTCCTTTGATTCACTCAGGTTTATTTGACCTTATTCTTTAACAAACCAACATAAACATAAAAAAGAAATCAAAAGATTCCAAAAGAAAGCAGTGGAAACCTGTTTTTTTGACGCAATTGTCTTATTTTTCAATTTTAGATAAGTTATTATATAGAAAAAGGGGTTTTGACGTAAAAAACTTAGGTTCCTTTGATTCACTCAGGTTTATTTGACCTTATTCTTTAACAAACCAACATAAACATAAAAAAGAAATCAAAAGATTCCAAAAGAAAGCAGTGGAAACCTGTTTTTTTGACGCAATTGTCTTATTTTTCAATTTTAGATAAGTTATTATATAGAAAAAGGGGTTTTGACGTAAAAAACTTAGGTTCCTTTGATTCACTCAGGTTTATTTGACCTTATTCTTTAACAAACCAACATAAACATAAAAAAGAAATCAAAAGATTCCAAAAGAAAGCAGTGGAAACCTGTTTTTTTGACGCAATTGTCTTATTTTTCAATTTTAGATAAGTTATTATATAGAAAAAAGGGTTTTGACGTAAAAAACTTAGGTTCCTTTGATTCACTCAGGTTTATTTGACCTTATTCTCTAACAAACCAACATAAACATAAAAAAGAAATCAAAAGATTCCAAAAGAAAGCAGTGGAAACCTGTTTTTTTGACGCAATTGTCTTATTTTTCAATTTTAGATAAGTTATTATATAGAAAAAGGGGTTTTGACGTAAAAAACTTAGGTTCCTTTGATTCACTCAGGTTTATTTGACCTTATTCTTTAACAAACCAACATAAACATAAAAAAGAAATCAAAAGATTCCAAAAGAAAGCAATGGAAACCTGTTTTTTTGACGCAATTGTCTTATTTTTCAATTTTAGATAAGTTATTATATAGAAAAAGGGGTTTTGACGTAAAAAACTTAGATTCCTTTGATTCGCTCAGGTTTATTTGACCTTATTCTCTAACAAACCAACATAAACATAAAAAAGAAATCAAAAGATTCCAAAAGAAAGCAGTGGAAACCTGTTTTTTTGACGCAATTGTCTTATTTTTCAATTTTAGATAAGTTATTATATTGAAAAGAGGGTTTTGACGTAAAAAACTTAGGTTCCTTTGATTCACTCAGGTTTATTTGACCTTATTCTTTAACAAACCAACATAAACATAAAAAAGAAATCAAAAGATTCCAAAAGAAAGCAGTGGAAACCTGTTTTTTTGACGCAATTGTCTTATTTTTCAATTTTAGATAAGTTATTATATAGAAAAAGGGGTTTTGACGTAAAAAACTTAGGTTCCTTTGATTCACTCAGGTTTATTTGACCTTATTCTTTAACAAACCAACATAAACATAAAAAAGAAATCAAAAGATTCCAAAAGAAAGCAGTGGAAACCTGTTTTTTTGACGCAATTGTCTTATTTTTCAATTTTAGATAAGTTATTATATAGAAAAAGGGGTTTTGACGTAAAAAACTTAGGTTCCTTTGATTCACTCAGGTTTATTTGACCTTATTCTTTAACAAACCAACATAAACATAAAAAAGAAATCAAAAGATTCCAAAAGAAAGCAGTGGAAACCTGTTTTTTTGACGCAATTGTCTTATTTTTCAATTTTAGATAAGTTATTATATAGAAAAAGGGGTTTTGACGTAAAAAACTTAGGTTCCTTTGATTCACTCAGGTTTATTTGACCTTATTCTTTAACAAACCAACATAAACATAAAAAAGAAATCAAAAGATTCCAAAAGAAAGCAGTGGAAACCTGTTTTTTTGACGCAATTGTCTTATTTTTCAATTTTAGATAAGTTATTATATAGAAAAAGGGGTTTTGACGTAAAAAACTTAGGTTCCTTTGATTCACTCAGGTTTATTTGACCTTATTCTTTAACAAACCAACATAAACATAAAAAAGAAATCAAAAGATTCCAAAAGAAAGCAGTGGAAACCTGTTTTTTTGACGCAATTGTCTTATTTTTCAATTTTAGATAAGTTATTATATAGAAAAAGGGGTTTTGACGTAAAAAACTTAGGTTCCTTTGATTCACTCAGGTTTATTTGACCTTATTCTTTAACAAACCAACATAAACATAAAAAAGAAATCAAAAGATTCCAAAAGAAAGCAGTGGAAACCTGTTTTTTTGACGCAATTGTCTTATTTTTCAATTTTAGATAAGTTATTATATAGAAAAAGGGGTTTTGACGTAAAAAACTTAGGTTCCTTTGATTCACTCAGGTTTATTTGACCTTATTCTTTAACAAACCAACATAAACATAAAAAAGAAATCAAAAGATTCCAAAAGAAAGCAGTGGAAACCTGTTTTTTTGACGCAATTGTCTTATTTTTCAATTTTAGATAAGTTATTATATAGAAAAAGGGGTTTTGACGTAAAAAACTTAGGTTCCTTTGATTCACTCAGGTTTATTTGACCTTATTCTTTAACAAACCAACATAAACATAAAAAAGAAATCAAAAGATTCCAAAAGAAAGCAGTGGAAACCTGTTTTTTTGACGCAATTGTCTTATTTTTCAATTTTAGATAAGTTATTATATAGAAAAAGGGGTTTTGACGTAAAAAACTTAGGTTCCTTTGATTCACTCAGGTTTATTTGACCTTATTCTTTAACAAACCAACATAAACATAAAAAAGAAATCAAAAGATTCCAAAAGAAAGCAGTGGAAACCTGTTTTTTTGACGCAATTGTCTTATTTTTCAATTTTAGATAAGTTATTATATAGAAAAAGGGGTTTTGACGTAAAAAACTTAGGTTCCTTTGATTCACTCAGGTTTATTTGACTTATTCTTTAACAAACCAACATAAACATAAAAAAGAAATCAAAAGATTCCAAAAGAAAGCAGTGGAAACCTGTTTTTTTGACGCAATTGTCTTATTTTTCAATTTTAGATAAGTTATTATATAGAAAAAGGGGTTTTGACGTAAAAAACTTAGGTTCCTTTGATTCACTCAGGTTTATTTGACCTTATTCTTTAACAAACCAACATAAACATAAAAAAGAAATCAAAAGATTCCAAAAGAAAGCAGTGGAAACCTGTTTTTTTAGCAATTGTTTATTTTTAATTGAAGATAAGTGATTATATCGTAAAAAGTTTATCGAGGTTTTGCTTACTTGTACTATAAAACATAAGGTTACCTAGTTGCTTCATCAGGTTTATGTTGACCTTAATCTTTAACAAACCAACATAAACATAAAAAAGAAATCAAAAGATTCCAAAAGAAAGCAGTGGAAACCTGTTTTTTTGACGCAATTGTCTTATTTTTCAATTTTAGATAAGTTATTATATAGAAAAAGGGGTTTTGACGTAAAAAACTTAGGTTCCTTTGATTCACTCAGGTTTATTTGACCTTATTCTTTAACAAACCAACATAAACATAAAAAAGAAATCAAAAGATTCCAAAAGAAAGCAGTGGAAACCTGTTTTTTTGACGCAATTGTCTTATTTTTCAATTTTAGATAAGTTATTATATAGAAAAAGGGGTTTTGACGTAAAAAACTTAGGTTCCTTTGATTCACTCAGGTTAATTTGACCTTATTCTTTAACAAACCAACATAAACATAAAAAAAAAATCAAAAGATTCCAAAAGAAAGCAGTGAAAACCTGTTTTTTTGACGCAATTGTCTTATTTTTCAATTTTAGATAAGTTATTATATAGAAAAAGGGGTTTTGACGTAAAAAACTTAGGTTCCTTTGATTCACTCAGGTTTATTTGACCTTTTTCTTTAACAAACCAACATAAACATAAAAAAGAAATCAAAAGATTCCAAAAGAAAGCAGTGGAAACCTGTTTTTTGGACGCAATTGTCTTATTTTTCAATTTTAGATAAGTTATTATAAAGAAAAAGGGGTTTTGACGTAAAAAACTTAGGTTCCTTTGATTCACTCAGGTTTATTTGACCTTATTCTTTAACAAACCAACATAAACATAAAAAAGAAATCAAAAGATTCCAAAAGAAAGCAGTGGAAACCTGTTTTTTTGACGCAATTGTCTTATTTTTCAATTTTAGATAATATATTATATAGAAAAAGGGGTTTTGACGTAAAAAACTTAGGTTCCTTTGATTCACTCAGGTTTATTTGACCTTTTTCTTTAACAAACCAACATAAACATAAAAAAGAAATCAAAAGATTCCAAAAGAAAACAGTGGAAACCTGTTTTTTTGACGCAATTGTCTTATTTTTTAATTTTAGATAATATATTATATAGAAAAAGGGGTTTTGACGTAAAAAACTTAGGTTCCTTTGATTCACTCAGGTTTATTTGACCTTATTCTTTAACAAACCAACATAAACATAAAAAAGAAATCAAAAGATTCCAAAAGAAAGCAGTGGAAACCTGTTTTTTTGACGCAATTGTCTTATTTTTCAATTTTAGATAAGTTATTATATAGAAAAAGGGGTTTTGACGTAAAAAACTTAGGTTCCTTTGATTCACTCAGGTTTATTTGACCTTATTCTTTAACAAACCAACATAAACATAAAAAAGAAATCAAAAGATTCCAAAAGAAAGCAGTGGAAACCTGTTTTTTTGACGCAATTGTCTTATTTTTCAATTTTAGATAAGTTATTATATAGAAAAAGGGGTTTTGACGTAAAAAACTTAGGTTCCTTTGATTCACTCAGGTTTATTTGACCTTACTCTTTAACAAACCAACATAAACATAAAAAAGAAATCAAAAGATTCCAAAAGAAAGCAGTGGAAACCTGTTTTTTTGACGCAATTGTCTTATTTTTCAATTTTAGATAAGTTATTATATAGAAAAAGGGGTTTTGACGTAAAAAACTTAGGTTCCTTTGATTCACTCAGGTTTATTTGACCTTATTCTTTAACAAACCAACATAAACATAAAAAAGAAATCAAAAGATTCCAAAAGAAAGCAGTGGAAACCTGTTTTTTTGACGCAATTGTCTTATTTTTCAACTTTAGATAAGTTATTATATAGAAAAAAGGGTTTTGACGTAAAAAACTTAGGTTCCTTTGATTCACTCAGGTTTATTTGACCTTATTCTTTAACAAACCAACATAAACATAAAAAAGAAATCAAAAGATTCCAAAAGAAAGCAGTGGAAACCTGTTTTTTTGACGCAATTGTCTTATTTTTCAATTTTAGATAAGTTATTATATAGAAAAAGGGGTTTTGACGTAAAAAACTTAGGTTCCTTTGATTCACTCAGGTTTATTTGACCTTATTCTTTAACAAACCAACATAAACATAAAAAAGAAATCAAAAGATTCCAAAAGAAAGCAATGGAAACCTGTTTTTTTGACGCAATTGTCTTATTTTTCAATTTTAGATAAGTTATTATATAGAAAAAGGGGTTTTGACGTAAAAAACTTAGGTTCCTTTGATTCACTCAGGTTTATTTGACCTTATTCTTTAACAAACCAACATAAACATAAAAAAGAAATCAAAAGATTCCAAAAGAAAGCAGTGGAAACCTGTTTTTTTGACGCAATTGTCTTATTTTTCAATTTTAGATAAGTTATTATATAGAAAAAGGGGTTTTGACGTAAAAAACATAGGTTCCTTTGATTCACTCAGGTTTATTTGACCTTATTCTTTAACAAACCAACATAAACATAAAAAAGAAATTAAAAGATTCCAAAAGAAAGCAGTGGAAACCTGTATTTTTGACGCAATTGTCTTATTTTTCAATTTTAGATAAGTTATTATATAGAAAAAGGGGTTTTGACGTAAAAAAGTTAGGTTCCTTTGATTCACTCAGGTTTATTTGACCTTATTCTTTAACAAACCAACATAAACATAAAAAAGAAATCAAAAGATTCCAAAAGAAAGCAGTGGAAACCTGTTTTTTTGACGCAATTGTCTTATTTTTCAATTTTAGATAAGTTATTATATAGAAAAACGGGTTTTGACGTAAAAAACTTAGGTTCCTTTGATTCACTCAGGTTTATTTGACCTTATTCTTTAACAAACCAACATAAACATAAAAAAGAAATCAAAAGATTCCAAAAGAAAGCAGTGGAAACCTGTTTTTTTGACGCAAGTGTCTTATTTTTCAATTTTAGATAAGTTATTATATAGAAAAAGGGGTTTTGACGTAAAAAACTTAGGTTCCTTTGATTCACTCAGGTTTATTTGACCTTATTCTTTAACAAACCAACATAAACATAAAAAAGAAATCAAAAGATTCCAAAAGAAAGCAGTGGAAACCTGTTTTTTTGACGCAATTGTCTTATTTTTCAATTTTAGATAAGTTATTATATAGAAAAAAGGGTTTTGACGTAAAAAACTTAGGTTCCTTTGATTCACTCAGGCTTATTTGACCTTATTCTTTAACAAACCAACATAAACATAAAAAAGAAATTAAAAGATTCCAAAAGAAAGCAGTGGAAAACTGTTTTTTTGACGCAATTGTCTTATTTTTCAATTTTAGATAAGTTATTATATAGAAAAAGGGGTTTTGACGTAAAAAACTTAGGTTCCTTTGATTCACTCAGGTTTATTTGACCTTATTCTTTAACAAACCAACATAAACATAAAAAAGAAATCAAAAGATTCCAAAAGAAAGCAGTGGAAACCTGTTTTTTTGACGCAATTGTCTTATTTTTCAATTTTAGATAAGTTATTATATAGAAAAAGGGGTTTTGACGTAAAAAACTTAGGTTCCTTTGATTCACTCAGGTTTATTTGACCTTATTCTTTAACAAACCAACATAAACATAAAAAAGAAATCAAAAGATTCCAAAAGAAAGCAGTGGAAACCTGTTTTTTTGACGCAATTGTCTTATTTTTCAATTTTAGATAAGTTATTATATAGAAAAAGGGGTTTTGACGTAAAAAACTTAGGTTCCTTTGATTCACTCAGGTTTATTTGACCTTATTCTTTAACAAACCAACATAAACATAAAAAAGAAATCAAAAGATTCCAAAAGAAAGCAGTGGAAACCTGTTTTTTTGACGCAATTGTCTTATTTTTCAATTTTAGATAAGTTATTATATAGAAAAAAGGGTTTTGACGTAAAAAACTTAGGTTCCTTTGATTCACTCAGGTTTATTTGACCTTATTCTTTAACAAACCAACATAAACATAAAAAAGAAATCAAAAGATTCCAAAAGAAAGCAGTGGAAACCTGTTTTTTTGACGCAATTGTCTTATTTTTCAATTTTAGATAAGTTATTATATAGAAAAAGGGGTTTTGACGTAAAAAACTTAGGTTCCTTTGATTCACTCAGGTTTATTTGACCTTATTCTTTAACAAACCAACATAAACATAAAAAAGAAATCAAAAGATTCCAAAAGAAAGCAATGGAAACCTGTTTTTTTGACGCAATTGTCTTATTTTTCAATTTTAGATAAGTTATTATATAGAAAAAGGGGTTTTGACGTAAAAAACTTAAGTTCCTTTGATTCACTCAGGTTTATTTGACCTTATTCTTTAACAAACCAACATAAACATAAAAAAGAAATCAAAAGATTCCAAAAGAAAGCAGTGGAAACCTGTTTTTTTGACGCAATTGTCTTATTTTTCAATTTTATATAAGTTATTATATAGAAAAAGGGGTTTTGACGTAAAAAACATAGGTTCCTTTGATTCACTCAGGTTTATTTGACCTTATTCTTTAACAAACCAACATAAACATAAAAAAGAAATTAAAAGATTCCAAAAGAAAGCAGTGAAAACCTGTTTTTTTGACGCAATTGTCTTATTTTTCAATTTTAGATAAGTTATTATATAGAAAAAGGGGTTTTGACGTAAAAAACTTAGGTTCCTTTGATTCACTCAGGTTTATTTGACCTTATTCTTTAACAAACCAACATAAACATAAAAAAGAAATCAAAAGATTCCAAAAGAAAGCAGTGGAAACCTGTTTTTTTGACGCAATTGTCTTATTTTTCAATTTTAGATAAGTTATTATATAGAAAAAGGGGTTTTGACGTAAAAAACTTAGGTTCCTTTGATTCACTCAGGTTTATTTGACCTTATTCTTTAACAAACCAACATAAACATAAAAAAGAAATCAAAAGATTCCAAAAGAAAGCAATGGAAACCTGTTTTTTTGACGCAATTGTCTTATTTTTCAATTTTAGATAAGTTATTATATAGAAAAAGGGGTTTTGACGTAAAAAACTTAGGTTCCTTTGATTCACTCAGGTTTATTTGACCTTATTCTTTAACAAACCAACATAAACATAAAAAAGAAATCAAAAGATTCCAAAAGAAAGGAGTGGAAACCTGTTTTTTTAATGTTTTTAAGTGAAATAATGATTTTCGTAATAAAGTTTATCGAGTTTTTTGCTTTCTTTTACTATAAAACATAAAATTACCTAAGTTGCTTTTCTTTTTGTTGACTTAATCTTTAACAAACCAACATAAACATAAAAAAGAAATCAAAAGATTCCAAAAGAAAGCAGTGGAAACCTGTTTTTTTGACGCAATTGTCTTATTTTTCAATTTTAGATAAGTTATTATATAGAAAAAGGGGTTTTGACGTAAAAAACATAGGTTCCTTTGATTCACTCAGGTTTATTTGACCTTATTCTTTAACAAACCAACATAAACATAAAAAAGAAATTAAAAGATTCCAAAAGAAAGCAGTGAAAAACTGTATTTTTGACGCAATTGTCTTATTTTTCAATTTTAGATAAGTTATTATATAGAAAAAGGGGTTTTGACGTAAAAAAGTTAGGTTCCTTTGATTCACTCAGGTTTATTTGACCTTATTCTTTAACAAACCAACATAAACATAAAAAAGAAATCAAAAGATTCCAAAAGAAAGCAGTGGAAACCTGTTTTTTTGACGCAATTGTCTTATTTTTCAATTTTAGATAAGTTATTATATAGAAAAACGGGTTTTGACGTAAAAAACTTAGGTTCCTTTGATTCACTCAGGTTTATTTGACCTTATTCTTTAACAAACCAACATAAACATAAAAAAGAAATCAAAAGATTCCAAAAGAAAGCAGTGGAAACCTGTTTTTTTGACGCAAGTGTCTTATTTTTCAATTTTAGATAAGTTATTATATAGAAAAAGGGGTTTTGACGTAAAAAACTTAGGTTCCTTTGATTCACTCAGGTTTATTTGACCTTATTCTTTAACAAACCAACATAAACATAAAAAAGAAATCAAAAGATTCCAAAAGAAAGCAGTGGAAACCTGTTTTTTTGACGCAATTGTCTTATTTTTCAATTTTAGATAAGTTATTATATTAAAAAAAGGGTTTTGACGTAAAAAACTTAGGTTCCTTTGATTCACTCAGGCTTATTTGACCTTATTCTTTAACAAACCAACATAAACATAAAAAAGAAATTAAAAGATTCCAAAAGAAAGCAGTGAAAAACTGTTTTTTTGACGCAATTGTCTTATTTTTCAATTTTAGATAAGTTATTATATAGAAAAAGGGGTTTTGACGTAAAAAACTTAGGTTCCTTTGATTCACTCAGGTTTATTTGACCTTATTCTTTAACAAACCAACATAAACATAAAAAAGAAATCAAAAGATTCCAAAAGAAAGCAGTGGAAACCTGTTTTTTTGACGCAATTGTCTTATTTTTCAATTTTAGATAAGTTATTATATAGAAAAAGGGGTTTTGACGTAAAAAACTTAGGTTCCTTTGATTCACTCAGGTTTATTTGACCTTATTCTTTAACAAACCAACATAAACATAAAAAAGAAATCAAAAGATTCCAAAAGAAAGCAGTGGAAACCTGTTTTTTTGACGCAATTGTCTTATTTTTCAATTTTAGATAAGTTATTATATAGAAAAAGGGGTTTTGACGTAAAAAACTTAGGTTCCTTTGATTCACTCAGGTTTATTTGACCTTATTCTTTAACAAACCAACATAAACATAAAAAAGAAATCAAAAGATTCCAAAAGAAAGCAGTGGAAACCTGTTTTTTTGACGCAATTGTCTTATTTTTCAATTTTAGATAAGTTATTATATTGAAAAAAGGGTTTTGACGTAAAAAACTTAGGTTCCTTTGATTCACTCAGGTTTATTTGACCTTATTCTTTAACAAACCAACATAAACATAAAAAAGAAATCAAAAGATTCCAAAAGAAAGCAGTGGAAACCTGTTTTTTTGACGCAATTGTCTTATTTTTCAATTTTAGATAAGTTATTATATAGAAAAAGGGGTTTTGACGTAAAAAACTTAGGTTCCTTTGATTCACTCAGGTTTATTTGACCTTATTCTTTAACAAACCAACATAAACATAAAAAAGAAATCAAAAGATTCCAAAAGAAAGCAATGGAAACCTGTTTTTTTGACGCAATTGTCTTATTTTTCAATTTTAGATAAGTTATTATATAGAAAAAGGGGTTTTGACGTAAAAAACTTAAGTTCCTTTGATTCACTCAGGTTTATTTGACCTTATTCTTTAACAAACCAACATAAACATAAAAAAGAAATCAAAAGATTCCAAAAGAAAGCAGTGGAAACCTGTTTTTTTGACGCAATTGTCTTATTTTTTAATTTTATATAAGTTATTATATAGAAAAAGGGGTTTTGACGTAAAAAACATAGGTTCCTTTGATTCACTCAGGTTTATTTGACCTTATTCTTTAACAAACCAACATAAACATAAAAAAGAAATTAAAAGATTCCAAAAGAAAGCAGTGGAAAACTGTTTTTTTGACGCAATTGTCTTATTTTTCAATTTTAGATAAGTTATTATATAGAAAAAGGGGTTTTGACGTAAAAAACTTAGGTTCCTTTGATTCACTCAGGTTTATTTGACCTTATTCTTTAACAAACCAACATAAACATAAAAAAGAAATCAAAAGATTCCAAAAGAAAGCAGTGGAAACCTGTTTTTTTGACGCAATTGTCTTATTTTTCAATTTTAGATAAGTTATTATATAGAAAAAGGGGTTTTGACGTAAAAAACTTAGGTTCCTTTGATTCACTCAGGTTTATTTGACCTTATTCTTTAACAAACCAACATAAACATAAAAAAGAAATCAAAAGATTCCAAAAGAAAGCAATGGAAACCTGTTTTTTTGACGCAATTGTCTTATTTTTCAATTTTAGATAAGTTATTATATAGAAAAAGGGGTTTTGACGTAAAAAACTTAGGTTCCTTTGATTCACTCAGGTTTATTTGACCTTATTCTTTAACAAACCAACATAAACATAAAAAAGAAATCAAAAGATTCCAAAAGAAAGGAGTGGAAACCTGTTTTTTTAATGTTTTTAAGTGAAATAATGATTTTCGTAATAAAGTTTATCGAGTTTTTTGCTTTCTTTTACTATAAAACATAAAATTACCTAAGTTGCTTTTCTTTTTGTTGACTTAATCTTTAACAAACCAACATAAACATAAAAAAGAAATCAAAAGATTCCAAAAGAAAGCAGTGGAAACCTGTTTTTTTGACGCAATTGTCTTATTTTTCAATTTTAGATAAGTTATTATATAGAAAAAGGGGTTTTGACGTAAAAAACTTAGGTTCCTTTGATTCACTAAGGTTTATTTGACCTTATTCTTTAACAAACCAACATAAACATAAAAAAGAAATCAAAAGATTCCAAAAGAAAGCAGTGGAAACCTGTTTTTTTGACGCAATTGTCTTATTTTTCAATTTTAGATAAGTTATTATATAGAAAAAGGGGTTTTGACGTAAAAAACTTAGGTTCCTTTGATTCACTCAGGTTAATTTGACCTTATTCTTTAACAAACCAACATAAACATAAAAAAAAAATCAAAAGATTCCAAAAGAAAGCAGTGAAAACCTGTTTTTTTGACGCAATTGTCTTATTTTTCAATTTTAGATAAGTTATTATATAGAAAAAGGGGTTTTGACGTAAAAAACTTAGGTTCCTTTGATTCACTCAGGTTTATTTGACCTTTTTCTTTAACAAACCAACATAAACATAAAAAAGAAATCAAAAGATTCCAAAAGAAAGCAGTGGAAACCTGTTTTTTGGACGCAATTGTCTTATTTTTCAATTTTAGATAAGTTATTATAAAGAAAAAGGGGTTTTGACGTAAAAAACTTAGGTTCCTTTGATTCACTCAGGTTTATTTGACCTTATTCTTTAACAAACCAACATAAACATAAAAAAGAAATCAAAAGATTTCAAAAGAAAGCAGTGGAAACCTGTTTTTTTGACGCAATTGTCTTATTTTTTAATTTTAGATAATATATTATATAGAAAAAGGGGTTTTGACGTAAAAAACTTAGGTTCCTTTGATTCACTCAGGTTTATTTGACCTTTTTCTTTAACAAACCAACATAAACATAAAAAAGAAATCAAAAGATTCCAAAAGAAAGCAGTGGAAACCTGTTTTTTTGACGCAATTGTCTTATTTTTTAATTTTAGATAATATATTATATAGAAAAAGGGGTTTTGACGTAAAAAACTTAGGTTCCTTTGATTCACTCAGGTTTATTTGACCTTATTCTTTAACAAACCAACATAAACATAAAAAAGAAATCAAAAGATTCCAAAAGAAAGCAGTGGAAACCTGTTTTTTTGACGCAATTGTCTTATTTTTCAATTTTAGATAAGTTATTATATAGAAAAAGGGGTTTTGACGTAAAAAACTTAGGTTCCTTTGATTCACTCAGGTTTATTTGACCTTATTCTTTAACAAACCAACATAAACATAAAAAAGAAATCAAAATATTCCAAAAGAAAGCAGTGGAAACCTGTTTTTTTGACGCAATTGTCTTATTTTTGCAATTTTAGATAAGTTATTATATAGAAAAAGGGGTTTTGACGTAAAAAACTTAGGTTCCTTTAATTCACTCAGGTTTATTTGACCTTATTCTTTAACAAACCAACATAAACATAAAAAAGAAATCAAAAGATTCCAAAAGAAAGCAGTGGAAACCTGTTTTTTTGACGCAATTGTCTTATTTTTCAATTTTAGATAAGTTATTATATAGAAAAAGGGGTTTTGACGTAAAAAACTTAGGTTCCTTTGATTCACTCAGGTTTATTTGACCTTACTCTTTAACAAACCAACATAAACATAAAAAAGAAATCAAAAGATTCCAAAAGAAAGCAGTGGAAACCTGTTTTTTTGACGCAATTGTCTTATTTTTCAATTTTAGATAAGTTATTATATAGAAAAAGGGGTTTTGACGTAAAAAACTTAGGTTCCTTTGATTCACTCAGGTTTATTTGACCTTATTCTTTAACAAACCAACATAAACATAAAAAAGAAATCAAAAGATTCCAAAAGAAAGCAGTGGAAACCTGTTTTTTTGACGCAATTGTCTTATTTTTCAATTTTAGATAAGTTATTATATAGAAAAAGGGGTTTTGACGTAAAAAACTTAGGTTCCTTTGATTCACTCAGGTTTATTTGACCTTATTCTTTAACACACCAACATAAACATAAAAAAGAAATCAAAAGATTCCAAAAGAAAGCAATGGAAACCTGTTTTTTTGACGCAATTGTCTTATTTTTCAATTTTAGATAAGTTATTATATAGAAAAGGGGGTTTTGACGTAAAAAACTTAGGTTTCTTCGATTCACTCAGGTTTATTTGACCTTATTCTTTAACAAACCAACATAAACATAAAAAAGAAATCAAAAGATTCCAAAAGAAAGCAATGGAAACCTGTTTTTTTGATGCAATTGTCTTATTTTTCAATTTTAGATAAGTTATTATATAGAAAAGGGGGTTTTGACGTAAAAAACTTAGGTTTCTTCGATTCACTCAGGTTTATTTGACCTTATTCTTTAACAAACCAACATAAACATAAAAAAGAAATCAAAAGATTCCAAAAGAAAGCAGTGGAAACCTGTTTTTTTGACGCAATTGTCTTATTTTTCAATTTTAGATAAGTTATTATATAGAAAAAGGGGTTTTGACGTAAAAAACTTAGGTTCCTTTGATTCACTCAGGTTTATTTGACCTTATTCTTTAACAAACCAACATAAACATAAAAAAGAAATCAAAAGATTCCAAAAGAAAGCAGTGGAAACCTGTTTTTTTGACGCAATTGTCTTATTTTTCAATTTTAGATAAGTTATTATATAGAAAAAGGGGTTTTGACGTAAAAAACTTAGGTTCCTTTGATTCACTCAGGTTTATTTGACCTTATTCTTTAACAAACCAACATAAACATAAAAAAGATATCAAAAGATTCCAAAAGAAAGCAGTGGAAACCTGTTTTTTGGACGCAATTGTCTTATTTTTCAATTTTAGATAAGTTATTATATAGAAAATGGGGTTTTGACGTAAAAAACTTAGGTTCCTTTGATTCACTCAGGTTTATTTGACCTTATTCTTTAACAAACCAACATAAACATAAAAAAGAAATCAAAAGATTCCAAAAGAAAGCAGTGGAAACCTGTTTTTTTAATGTTTTTAAGTGAAATAATGATTTTCGTAAAAAAGTTTATCGAGTTTTTTGCTTTCTTTTACTATAAAACATAAAATTACCTAAGTTGCTTTTTTTTTTGTTGAATTAATCTTTAACAAACCAACATAAACATAAAAAAGAAATCAAAAGATTCCAAAAGAAAGCAGTGGAAACCTGTTTTTTTGACGCAATTGCCTTATTTTTCAATTTTAGATAAGTTATTATATAGAAAAAGGGGTTTTGACGTAAAAAACTTAGGTTCCTTTGATTCACTCAGGTTTATTTGACCTTATTCTTTAACAAACCAACATAAACATAAAAAAGAAATCAAAAGATTCCAAAAGAAAGGAGTGGAAACCTGTTTTTTTAATGTTTTTAAGTGAAATAATGATTTTCGTAAAAAAGTTTATCGAGTTTTTTGCTTTCTTTTACCCATAAAACATAAAATTACCTAAGTTGCTTTTCTTTTTGTTGACTTAATCTTTAACAAACCAACATAAACATAAAAAAGAAATCAAAAGATTCCAAAAGAAAGCAGTGGAAACCTGTTTTTTTGACGCAATTGTCTTATTTTTCAATTTTAGATAAGTTATTATATAGAAAAAGGGGTTTTGACGTAAAAAACTTAGGTTCCTTTGATTCACTAAGGTTTATTTGACCTTATTCTTTAACAAACCAACATAAACATAAAAAAGAAATCAAAAGATTCCAAAAGAAAGCAGTGGAAACCTGTTTTTTTGACGCAATTGTCTTATTTTTCAATTTTAGATAAGTTATTATATAGAAAAAGGGGTTTTGACGTAAAAAACTTAGGTTCCTTTGATTCACTCAGGTTTATTTGACCTTATTCTTTAACAAACCAACATAAACATAAAAAAAAAATCAAAAGATTCCAAAAGAAAGCAGTGAAAACCTGTTTTTTTGACGCAATTGTCTTATTTTTCAATTTTAGATAAGTTATTATATAGAAAAAGGGGTTTTGACGTAAAAAACTTAGGTTCCTTTGATTCACTCAGGTTTATTTGACCTTTTTCTTTAACAAACCAACATAAACATAAAAAAGAAATCAAAAGATTCCAAAAGAAAGCAGTGGAAACCTGTTTTTTGGACGCAATTGTCTTATTTTTCAATTTTAGATAAGTTATTATAAAAAAAAAGGGGTTTTGACGTAAAAAACTTAGGTTCCTTTGATTCACTCAGGTTTATTTGACCTTATTCTTTAACAAACCAACATAAACATAAAAAAGAAATCAAAAGATTCCAAAAGAAAGCAGTGGAAACCTGTTTTTTTGACGCAATTGTCTTATTTTTTAATTTTAGATAATATATTATATAGAAAAAGGGGTTTTGACGTAAAAAACTTAGGTTCCTTTGATTCACTCAGGTTTATTTGACCTTTTTCTTTAACAAACCAACATAAACATAAAAAAGAAATCAAAAGATTCCAAAAGAAAGCAGTGGAAACCTGTTTTTTTGACGCAATTGTCTTATTTTTTAATTTTAGATAATATATTATATAGAAAAAGGGGTTTTGACGTAAAAAACTTAGGTTCCTTTGATTCACTCAGGTTTATTTGACCTTATTCTTTAACAAACCAACATAAACATAAAAAAGAAATCAAAAGATTCCAAAAGAAAGCAGTGGAAACCTGTTTTTTTGACGCAATTGTCTTATTTTTCAATTTTAGATAAGTTATTATATAGAAAAAGGGGTTTTGACGTAAAAAACTTAGGTTCCTTTGATTCACTCAGGTTTATTTGACCTTATTCTTTAACAAACCAACATAAACATAAAAAAGAAATCAAAAGATTCCAAAAGAAAGCAGTGGAAACCTGTTTTTTTGACGCAATTGTCTTATTTTTCAATTTTAGATAAGTTATTATATAGAAAAAGGGGTTTTGACGTAAAAAACTTAGGTTCCTTTGATTCACTCAGGTTTATTTGACCTTATTCTTTAACAAACTAACATAAACATAAAAAAGAAATCAAAAGATTCCAAAAGAAAGCAGTGGAAACCTGTTTTTTTGACGCAATTGTCTTATTTTTCAATTTTAGATAAGTTATTATATAGAAAAAGGGGTTTTGACGTAAAAAACTTAGGTTCCTTTGATTCACTCAGGTTTATTTGACCTTATTCTTTAACAAACCAACATAAACATAAAAAAGAAATCAAAAGATTCCAAAAGAAAGCAATGGAAACCTGTTTTTTTGACGCAATTGTCTTATTTTTCAATTTTAGATAAGTTATTATATAGAAAAAGGGGTTTTGACGTAAAAAACTTAGGTTCCTTTGATTCACTCAGGTTTATTTGACCTTATTCTTTAACAAACCAACATAAACATAAAAAAGAAATTAAAAGATTCCAAAAGAAAGCAGTGAAAAACTGTTTTTTTGACGCAATTGTCTTATTTTTCAATTTTAGATAAGTTATTATATAGAAAAAGGGGTTTTGACGTAAAAAACTTAGGTTCCTTTGATTCACTCAGGTTTATTTGACCTTATTCTTTAACAAACTAACATAAACATAAAAAAGAAATCAAAAGATTCCAAAAGAAAGCAGTGGAAACCTGTTTTTTTGACGCAATTGTCTTATTTTTCAATTTTAGATAAGTTATTATATAGAAAAAGGGGTTTTGACGTAAAAAACTTAGGTTCCTTTGATTCACTCAGGTTTATTTGACCTTATTCTTTAACAAACCAACATAAACATAAAAAAGAAATCAAAAGATTCCAAAAGAAAGCAATGGAAACCTGTTTTTTTGACGCAATTGTCTTATTTTTCAATTTTAGATAAGTTATTATATAGAAAAAGGGGTTTTGACGTAAAAAACTTAGGTTCCTTTGATTCACTCAGGTTTATTTGACCTTATTCTTTAACAAACCAACATAAACATAAAAAAGAAATTAAAAGATTCCAAAAGAAAGCAGTGAAAAACTGTTTTTTTGACGCAATTGTCTTATTTTTCAATTTTAGATAAGTTATTATATAGAAAAAGGGATTTTGACGTAAAAAACTTAGGTTCCTTTGATTCACTCAGGTTTATTTGACCTTATTCTTTAACAAACCAACATAAACATAAAAAAGAAATCAAAAGATTCCAAAAGAAAGCAGTGGAAACCTGTTTTTTTGACGCAATTGTCTTATTTTTCAAATTTAGATAAGTTATTATATAGAAAAAGGGGTTTTGACGTAAAAAACTTAGGTTCCTTTGATTCACTCAGGTTTATTTGACCTTATTCTTTAACAAACCAACATAAACATAAAAAAGAAATCAAAAGATTCCAAAAGAAAGCAGTGGAAACCTGTTTTTTTGACGTAATTGTCTTATTTTTCAATTTTAGATAAGTTATTATATAGAAAAAGGGGTTTTGACGTAAAAAACTTAGGTTCCTTTGATTCACTCAGGTTTATTTGACCTTATTCTTTAACAAACCAACATAAACATAAAAAAGAAATCAAAAGATTCCAAAAGAAAGCAGTGGAAACCTGTTTTTTTGTCGCAATTGTCTTATTTTTCAATTTTAGATAAGTTATTATATTGAAAAAAGGGTTTTGACGTAAAAAACTTAGGTTCCTTTGATTCACTCAGGTTTATTTGACCTTATTCTTTAACAAACCAACATAAACATAAAAAAGAAATCAAAAGATTCCAAAAGAAAGCAGTGGAAACCTGTTTTTTTGACGCAATTGTCTTATTTTTCAATTTTAGATAAGTTATTATATAGAAAAAGGGGTTTTGACGTAAAAAACTTAGGTTCCTTTGATTCACTCAGGTTTATTTGACCTTATTCTTTAACAAACCAACATAAACATAAAAAAGAAATCAAAAGATTCCAAAAGAAAGCAATGGAAACCTGTTTTTTTGACGCAATTGTCCTATTTTTCAATTTTAGATAAGTTATTATATAGAAAAAGGGGTTTTGACGTAAAAAACTTAGGTTCCTTTGATTCACTCAGGTTTATTTGACCTTATTCTTTAATAAACCAACATAAACATAAAAAAGAAATCAAAAGATTCCAAAAGAAAGCAGTGGAAACCTGTTTTTTTGACGCAATTGTCTTATTTTTCAATTTTAGATAAGTTATTATATAGAAAAAGGGGTTTTGACGTAAAAAACATAGGTTCCTTTGATTCACTCAGGTTTATTTGACCTTATTCTTTAACAAACCAACATAAACATAAAAAAGAAATTAAAAGATTCAAAAAGAAAGCAGTGAAAAACTGTTTTTTTGACGCAATTGTCTTATTTTTCAATTTTAGATAAGTTATTATATAGAAAAAGGGGTTTTGACGTAAAAAACTTAGGTTCCTTTGATTCACTCAGGTTTATTTGACCTTATTCTTTAACAAACCAACATAAACATAAAAAAGAAATCAAAAGATTCCAAAAGAAAGCAGTGGAAACCTGTTTTTTTGACGCAATTGTCTTATTTTTCAATTTTAGATAAGTTATTATATAGAAAAAGGGGTTTTGACGTAAAAAACTTAGGTTCCTTTGATTCACTCAGGTTTATTTGACCTTATTCTTTAACAAACCAACATAAACATAAAAAAGAAATCAAAAGATTCCAAAAGAAAGCAATGGAAACCTGTTTTTTTGACGCAATTGTCTTATTTTTCAATTTTAAATAAGTTATTATATAGAAAAAGGGGTTTTGACGTAAAAAACTTAGGTTCCTTTGATTCACTCAGGTTTATTTGACCTTATTCTTTAACAAACCAACATAAACATAAAAAAGAAATCAAAAGATTCCAAAAGAAAGCAGTGGAAACCTGTTTTTTTGACGCAATTGTCTTATTTTTCAATTTTAGATAAGTTATTATATAGAAAATGGGGTTTTGACGTAAAAAACTTAGGTTCCTTTGATTCACTCAGGTTTATTTGACCTTATTCTTTAACAAACCAACATAAACATAAAAAAGAAATCAAAAGATTCCAAAAGAAAGCAGTGGAAACCTGTTTTTTTGACGCAATTGTCTTATTTTTCAATTTTAGATAAGTTATTATATAGAAAAAGGGGTTTTGACGTAAAAAACTTAGGTTCCTTTGATTCACTCAGGTTTATTTGACCTTATTCTTTAACAAACCAACATAAACATAAAAAAGAAATCAAAAGATTCCAAAAGAAAGCAGTGGAAACCTGTTTTTTTGACGCAATTGTCTTATTTTTCAAATTTAGATAAGTTATTATATAGAAAAAGGGGTTTTGACGTAAAAAACTTAGGTTCCTTTGATTCACTCAGGTTTATTTGACCTTATTCTTTAACAAACCAACATAAACATAAAAAAGAAATCAAAAGATTCCAAAAGAAAGCAGTGGAAACCTGTTTTTTTGACGTAATTGTCTTATTTTTCAATTTTAGATAAGTTATTATATAGAAAAAGGGGTTTTGACGTAAAAAACTTAGGTTCCTTTGATTCACTCAGGTTTATTTGACCTTATTCTTTAACAAACCAACATAAACATAAAAAAGAAATCAAAAGATTCCAAAAGAAAGCAGTGGAAACCTGTTTTTTTGTCGCAATTGTCTTATTTTTCAATTTTAGATAAGTTATTATATTGAAAAAAGGGTTTTGACGTAAAAAACTTAGGTTCCTTTGATTCACTCAGGTTTATTTGACCTTATTCTTTAACAAACCAACATAAACATAAAAAAGAAATCAAAAGATTCCAAAAGAAAGCAGTGGAAACCTGTTTTTTTGACGCAATTGTCTTATTTTTCAATTTTAGATAAGTTATTATATAGAAAAAGGGGTTTTGACGTAAAAAACTTAGGTTCCTTTGATTCACTCAGGTTTATTTGACCTTATTCTTTAACAAACCAACATAAACATAAAAAAGAAATCAAAAGATTCCAAAAGAAAGCAATGGAAACCTGTTTTTTTGACGCAATTGTCCTATTTTTCAATTTTAGATAAGTTATTATATAGAAAAAGGGGTTTTGACGTAAAAAACTTAGGTTCCTTTGATTCACTCAGGTTTATTTGACCTTATTCTTTAATAAACCAACATAAACATAAAAAAGAAATCAAAAGATTCCAAAAGAAAGCAGTGGAAACCTGTTTTTTTGACGCAATTGTCTTATTTTTCAATTTTAGATAAGTTATTATATAGAAAAAGGGGTTTTGACGTAAAAAACATAGGTTCCTTTGATTCACTCAGGTTTATTTGACCTTATTCTTTAACAAACCAACATAAACATAAAAAAGAAATTAAAAGATTCAAAAAGAAAGCAGTGAAAAACTGTTTTTTTGACGCAATTGTCTTATTTTTCAATTTTAGATAAGTTATTATATAGAAAAAGGGGTTTTGACGTAAAAAACTTAGGTTCCTTTGATTCACTCAGGTTTATTTGACCTTATTCTTTAACAAACCAACATAAACATAAAAAAGAAATCAAAAGATTCCAAAAGAAAGCAGTGGAAACCTGTTTTTTTGACGCAATTGTCTTATTTTTCAATTTTAGATAAGTTATTATATAGAAAAAGGGGTTTTGACGTAAAAAACTTAGGTTCCTTTGATTCACTCAGGTTTATTTGACCTTATTCTTTAACAAACCAACATAAACATAAAAAAGAAATCAAAAGATTCCAAAAGAAAGCAATGGAAACCTGTTTTTTTGACGCAATTGTCTTATTTTTCAATTTTAAATAAGTTATTATATAGAAAAAGGGGTTTTGACGTAAAAAACTTAGGTTCCTTTGATTCACTCAGGTTTATTTGACCTTATTCTTTAACAAACCAACATAAACATAAAAAAGAAATCAAAAGATTCCAAAAGAAAGCAGTGGAAACCTGTTTTTTTGACGCAATTGTCTTATTTTTCAATTTTAGATAAGTTATTATATAGAAAATGGGGTTTTGACGTAAAAAACTTAGGTTCCTTTGATTCACTCAGGTTTATTTGACCTTATTCTTTAACAAACCAACATAAACATAAAAAAGAAATCAAAAGATTCCAAAAGAAAGCAGTGGAAACCTGTTTTTTTGACGCAATTGTCTTATTTTTCAATTTTAGATAAGTTATTATATAGAAAAAGGGGTTTTGACGTAAAAAACTTAGGTTCCTTTGATTCACTCAGGTTTATTTGACCTTATTCTTTAACAAACCAACATAAACATAAAAAAGAAATCAAAAGATTCCAAAAGAAAGCAGTGGAAACCTGTTTTTTTGACGCAATTGTCTTATTTTTCAATTTTAGATAAGTTATTATATAGAAAAAGGGGTTTTGACGTAAAAAACTTAGGTTCCTTTGATTCACTCAGGTTTATTTGACCTTATTCTTTAACAAACCAACATAAACATAAAAAAGAAATCAAAAGATTCCAAAAGAAAGCAGTGGAAACCTGTTTTTTTGACGCAATTGTCTTATTTTTCAATTTTAGATAAGTTATTATATAGAAAAAGGGGTTTTGACGTAAAAACCTTAGGTTCCTTTGATTCACTCAGGTTTATTTGACCTTATTCTTTAACAAACCAACATAAACATAAAAAAGAAATCAAAAGATTCCAAATGAAAGCAGTGGAAACCTGTTTTTTTGACGCAATTGTCTTATTTTTCAATTTTAGATAAGTTATTATATAGAAAAAGGGGTTTTGACGTAAAAAACTTAGGTTCCTTTAATTCACTCAGGTTTATTTGACCTTATTCTTTAACAAACCAACATAAACATAAAAAAGAAATCAAAAGATTGCAAAAGAAAGCAGTGGAAACCTGTTTTTTTGACGCAATTGTCTTATTTTTCAATTTTAGATAAGTTATTATATAGAAAAAGGGATTTTGACGTAAAAAACTTAGGTTCCTTTGATTCACTCAGGTTTATTTGACCTTATTCTTTAACAAACCAACATAAACATAAAAAAGAAATCAAAAGATTCCAAAAGAAAGCAGTGGAAACCTGTTTTTTTGACGCAATTGTCTTATTTTTCAATTTTAGATAAGTTATTATATAGAAAAAGGGGTTTTGACGTAAAAAACTTAGGTTCCTTTGATTCACTCAGGTTTATTTGACCTTATTCTTTAACAAACCAACATAAACATAAAAAAGAAATCAAAAGATTCCAAAAGAAAGCAGTGGAAACCTGTTTTTTTGACGCAATTGTCTTATTTTTCAATTTTAGATAAGTTATTATATAGAAAAAGGGGTTTTGACGTAAAAAACTTAGGTTCCTTTGATTCACTCAGGTTTATTTGACCTTATTCTTTAACAAACCAACATAAACATAAAAAAGAAATCAAAATATTCCAAAAGAAAGCAGTGGAAACCTGTTTTTTTGACGCAATTGTCTTATTTTTCAATTTTAGATAAGTTATTATATAGAAAAAGGGGTTTTGACGTAAAAAACTTAGGTTCCTTTGATTCACTCAGGTTTATTTGACCTTATTCTTTAACAAACCAACATAAACATAAAAAAGAAATCAAAAGATTCCAAAAGAAAGCAGTGGAAACCTGTTTTTTTGACGCAATTGTCTTATTTTTCAATTTTAGATAAGTTATTATATAGAAAAAGGGGTTTTGACGTAAAAAACATAGGTTCCTTTGATTCACTCAGGTTTATTTGACCTTATTCTTTAACAAACCAACATAAACATAAAAAAGAAATCAAAAGATTCCAAAAGAAAGCAGTGGAAACCTGTTTTTTTGACGCAATTGTCTTATTTTTCAATTTTAGATAAGTTATTATATAGAAAAAGGGGTTTTGACGTAAAAAACATAGGTTCCTTTGATTCACTCAGGTTTATTTGACCTTATTCTTTAACAAACCAACATAAACATAAAAAAGAAATCAAAAGATTCCAAAAGAAAGCAATGGAAACCTGTTTTTTTGACGCAATTGTCATATTTTTTAATTTTAGATAAGTTATTATATAGAAAAAGGGGTTTTGACGTAAAAAACTTAGATTCCTTTGATTCACTCAGGTTTATTTGACCTTATTCTTTAACAAACCAACATAAACATAAAAAAGAAATCAAAAGATTCCAAAAGAAAGCAGTGGAAACTTGTTTTTTGGACGCAATTGTCTTATTTTTCAATTTTAGATAAGTTATTATAAAGAAAAAGGGGTTTTGACGTAAAAAACTTAAGTTCCTTTGATTCACTCAGGTTTATTTGACCTTATTCTTTAACAAACCAACATAAACATAAAAAAGAAATCAAAAGATTCCAAAAGAAAGCAGTGGAAACCTGTTTTTTTGACGCAATTGTCTTATTTTTCAATTTTAGATAAGTTATTATATAGAAAAAGGGGTTTTGACGTAAAAAACTTAGGTTCCTTTGATTCACTCAGGTTTATTTGACCTTATTCTTTAACAAACCAACATAAACATAAAAAAGAAATCAAAAGATTCCAAAAGAAAGCAGTGGAAACCTGTTTTTTTGACGCAATTGTCTTATTTTTCAATTTTAGATAAGTTATTATGTAGAAAAAGGGGTTTTGACGTAAAAAATTTAGGTTCCTTTGATTCACTCAGGTTTATTTGACCTTATTCTTTAACAAACCAACATAAACATAAAAAAGAAATCAAAAGATTCCAAAAGAAAGCAGTGGAAACCTGTTTTTTTGACGCAATTGTCTTATTTTTCAATTTTAGATAAGTTATTATATAGAAAAAGGGGTTTTGACGTAAAAAACTTAGGTTCCTTTGATTCACTCAGGTTTATTTGACGTTATTCTTTAACAAACCAACATAAACATAAAAAAGAAATCAAAAGATTCCAAAAGAAAGCAGTGGAAACCTGTTTTTTTGACGCAATTGTCTTATTTTTCAATTTTAGATAAGTTATTATATAGAAAAAGGGGTTTTGACGTAAAAAACTTAGGTTCCTTTGATTCACTCAGGTTTATTTGACCTTATTCTTTAACAAACCAACATAAACATAAAAAAGAAATCAAAAGATTCCAAAAGAAAGCAGTGGAAACCTGTTTTTTTGACGCAATTGTCTTATTTTTCAATTTTAGATAAGTTATTATATAGAAAAAGGGGTTTTGACGTAAAAAACTTAGGTTCCTTTGATTCACTCAGGTTTATTTGACGTTATTCTTTAACAAACCAACATAAACATAAAAAAGAAATCAAAAGATTCCAAAAGAAAGCAGTGGAAACCTGTTTTTTTGACGCAATTGTCTTATTTTTCAATTTTAGATAAGTTATTATATAGAAAAAGGGGTTTTGACGTAAAAAACTTAGGTTCCTTTGATTCACTCAGGTTTATTTGACCTTATTCTTTAACAAACCAACATAAACATAAAAAAGAAATCAAAAGATTCCAAAAGAAAGCAATGGAAACCTGTTTTTTTGACGCAATTGTCTTATTTTTCAATTTTAGATAAGTTATTATATAGAAAAAGGGGTTTTGACGTAAAAAACTTAGGTTCCTTTGATTCACTCAGGTTTATTTGACCTTATTCTTTAACAAACCAACATAAACATAAAAAAGAAATCAAAAGATTCCAAAAGAAAGCAGTGGAAACCTGTTTTTTTGACGCAATTGTCTTATTTTTCAATTTTAGATAAGTTATTATATAGAAAAAGGGGTTTTGACGTAAAAAACTTAGGTTCCTTTGATTCACTCAGGTTTATTTGACCTTATTCTTTAACAAACCAACATAAACATAAAAAAGAAATCAAAAGATTCCAAAAGAAAGCAGTGGAAACCTGTTTTTTTGACGCAATTGTCTTATTTTTCATTTTTAGATAAGTTATTATATAGAAAAAGGGGTTTTGACGTAAAAAACTTAGGTTCCTTTGATTCACTCAGGTTTATTTGACCTTATTCTTTAACAAACCAACATAAACATAAAAAAGAAATCAAAAGATTCCAAAAGAAAGCAATGGAAACCTGTTTTTTTGACGCAATTGTCTTATTTTTCAATT
This sequence comes from Hydra vulgaris, assembly GCF_022113875.1. NCBI lineage: Eukaryota > Metazoa > Cnidaria > Hydrozoa > Anthoathecata > Hydridae > Hydra > Hydra vulgaris. The sequence continues at coordinate 27,355,586 of NC_061162.1, read as the reverse complement.
TTAGATAAGTTATTATATAGAAAAAGGGGTTTTGACGTAAAAAACTTAGGTTCCTTTGATTCACTCAGGTTTATTTGACCTTATTATTTAACAAACCAACATAAACATAAAAAAGAAATCAAAAGATTCCAAAAGAAAGCAGTGGAAACCTGTTTTTTGGACGCAATTGTCTTATTTTTTAATTTAAAATAAGTTATTATATAGAAAAAGGGGTTTTGACGTAAAAAACTTAGGTTCCTTTGATTCACTCAGGTTTATTTGACCTTATTCTTTAACAAACCAACATAAACATAAAAAAGAAATCAAAAGATTCCAAAAGAAAGCAGTGGAAACCTTTTTTTTTGACGCAATTGTCTTATTTTTCAATTTTAGATAAGTTATTATATAGAAAAAGGGGTTTTGACGTAAAAAACTTAGGTTCCTTTCGATTCACTCAGGTTTATTTGACCTTATTCTTTAACAAACCAACATAAACATAAAAAAGAAATCAAAAGATTCCAAAAGAAAGCAATGGAAACCTGTTTTTTTGACGCAATTGTCTTATTTTTCAATTTTAGATATGTTATTATATAGAAAAAGGGGTTTTGACGTAAAAAACTTAGGTTCCTTTGATTCACTCAGGTTTATTTGACCTTATTCTTTAACAAACCAATATAAACATAAAAAAGAAATCAAAAGATTCCAAAAGAAAGCAGTGGAAACCTGTTTTTTTGACGCAATTGTCTTATTTTTCAATTTTAGATAAGTTATTATATATAAAAAGGGGTTTTGACGTAAAAAACTTAGGTTCCTTTGATTCACTAAGGTTTATTTGACCTTATTCTTTAACAAACCAACATAAACATAAAAAAGAAATCAAAAGATTCCAAAAAAAAGCAGTGGAAACCTGTTTTTTTGACGCAATTGTCTTATTTTTCAATTTTAGATAAGTTATTATATAGAAAAAGGGGTTTTGACGTAAAAAACTTAGGTTCCTTTGATTCACTCAGGTTTATTTGACCTTATTCTTTAACAAACCAACATAAACATAAAAAAGAAATCAAAAGATTCCAAAAGAAAGCAGTGGAAACCTGTTTTTTTGACGCAATTGTCTTATTTTTCAATTTTAGATAAGTTATTATATAGAAAAAGGGGTTTTGACGTAAAAAACTTAAATTCCTTTGATTCACTCAGGTTTATTTGACCTTATTCTTTAACAAACCAATATAAACATAAAAAAGAAATCAAAAGATTTCAAAAGAAAGCAGTGGAAACCTGTTTTTTTAATGTTTTTAAGTGAAATAATGATTTTCGTAAAAAAGTTTATCAAGTTTTTTGCTTTCTTTTACTATAAAACATAAAATTACCTAGGTTGCTTTTCTTTTTGTTGACTTAATCTTTAACAAACCAACATAAACATAAAAAAGAAATCAAAAGATTCCAAAAGAAAGCAGTGGAAACCTGTTTTTTTGACGCAATTGTCTTATTTTTCAATTTTAGATAAGTTATTATATAGAAAAAGGGGTTTTGACGTAAAAAACTTAGGTTCCTTTGATTCACTCAGGTTTATTTGACCTTATTTTTTAACAAACCAACATAAACATAAAAAATAAATCAAAAGATTCCAAAAGAAAGCAGTGGAAACCTGTTTTTTTGACGCAATTGTCTTATTTTTCAATTTTAGATAAGTTATTATATAGAAAAAGGGGTTTTGACGTAAAAAACTTAGGTTCCTTTGATTCACTCAGGTTTATTTGACCTTATTCTTTAACAAACCAATATAAACATAAAAAAGAAATCAAAAGATTCCAAAAGAAAGCAGTGGAAACCTGTTTTTTTGACGCAATTGTCTTATTTTTCAATTTTAGATAAGTTATTATATAGAAAAAGGGGTTTTGACGTAAAAAACTTAGGTTCCTTTGATTCACTCAGGTTTATTTGACCTTTTCCTTTAACAAACTAACATAAACATAAAAAAGAAATCAAAAGATTCCAAAAAAAAGCAGTGGAAACCTGTTTTTTTGACGCAATTGTCTTATTTTTCAATTTTAGATAAGTTATTATATAGAAAAAGGGGTTTTGACGTAAAAAACTTAGGTTCCTTTGATTCACTCAGGTTTATTTGACCTTATTCTTTAACAAACCAACATAAACATAAAAAAGAAATCAAAAGATTCCAAAAGAAAGCAGTGGAAACCTGTTTTTTTGACGCAATTGTCTTATTTTTCAATTTTAGATAAGTTATTATATAGAAAAAGGGGTTTTGACGTAAAAAACTTAAATTCCTTTGATTCACTCAGGTTTATTTGACCTTATTCTTTAACAAACCAATATAAACATAAAAAAGAAATCAAAAGATTTCAAAAGAAAGCAGTGGAAACCTGTTTTTTTAATGTTTTTAAGTGAAATAATGATTTTCGTAAAAAAGTTTATCAAGTTTTTTGCTTTCTTTTACTATAAAACATAAAATTACCTAGGTTGCTTTTCTTTTTGTTGACTTAATCTTTAACAAACCAACATAAACATAAAAAAGAAATCAAAAGATTCCAAAAGAAAGCAGTGGAAACCTGTTTTTTTGACGCAATTGTCTTATTTTTCAATTTTAGATAAGTTATTATATAGAAAAAGGGGTTTTGACGTAAAAAACTTAGGTTCCTTTGATTCACTCAGGTTTATTTGACCTTATTTTTTAACAAACCAACATAAACATAAAGAAGAAATCAAAAGATTCCAAAAGAAAGCAGTGGAAACCTGTTTTTTTGACGCAATTGTCTTATTTTTCAATTTTAGATAAGTTATTATATAGAAAAAGGGGTTTTGACGTAAAAAACTTAGGTTCCTTTGATTCACTCAGGTTTATTTGACCTTATTCTTTAACAAACCAACATAAACATAAAAAAGAAATCAAAAGATTCCAAAAAAAAGCAGTGGAAACCTGTTTTTTTGACGCAATTGTCTTATTTTTCAATTTTAGATAAGTTATTATATAGAAAAAGGGGTTTTGACGTAAAAAACTTAGGTTCCTTTGATTCACTCAGGTTTATTTGACCTTATTCTTTAACAAACCAACATAAACATAAAAAAGAAATCAAAAGATTCCAAAAGAAAGCAGTGGAAACCTTTTTTTTTGACGCAATTGTCTTATTTTTCAATTTTAGATAAGTTATTATATAGAAAAAGGGGTTTTGACGTAAAAAACTTAGGTTCCTTTCGATTCACTCAGGTTTATTTGACCTTATTCTTTAACAAACCAACATAAACATAAAAAAGAAATCAAAAGATTCCAAAAGAAAGCAATGGAAACCTGTTTTTTTGACGCAATTGTCTTATTTTTCAATTTTAGATAAGTTATTATATAGAAAAAGGGGTTTTGACGTAAAAAACTTAGGTTCCTTTGATTCACTCAGGTTTATTTGACCTTATTCTTTACCATACCAATATAAACATAAAAAAGAAATCAAAAGATTCCAAAAGAAAGCAGTGGAAACCTGTTTTTTTGACGCAATTGTCTTATTTTTCAATTTTAGATAAGTTATTATATATAAAAAGGGGTTTTGACGTAAAAAACTTAGGTTCCTTTGATTCACTAAGGTTTATTTGACCTTATTCTTTAACAAACCAACATAAACATAAAAAGGAAATCAAAAGATTCCAAAAAAAAGCAGTGGAAACCTGTTTTTTTGACGCAATTGTCTTATTTTTCAATTTTAGATAAGTTATTATATAGAAAAAGGGGTTTTGACGTAAAAAACTTAGGTTCCTTTGATTCACTCAGGTTTATTTGACCTTATTCTTTAACAAACCAACATAAACATAAAAAAGAAATCAAAAGATTCCAAAAGAAAGCAGTGGAAACCTGTTTTTTTGACGCAATTGTCTTATTTTTCAATTTTAGATAAGTTATTATATAGAAAAAGGGGTTTTGACGTAAAAAACTTAAATTCCTTTGATTCACTCAGGTTTATTTGACCTTATTCTTTAACAAACCAATATAAACATAAAAAAGAAATCAAAAGATTTCAAAAGAAAGCAGTGGAAACCTGTTTTTTTAATGTTTTTAAGTGAAATAATGATTTTCGTAAAAAAGTTTATCAAGTTTTTTGCTTTCTTTTACTATAAAACATAAAATTACCTAGGTTGCTTTTCTTTTTGTTGACTTAATCTTTAACAAACCAACATAAACATAAAAAAGAAATCAAAAGATTCCAAAAGAAAGCAGTGGAAACCTGTTTTTTTGACGCAATTGTCTTATTTTTCAATTTTAGATAAGTTATTATATAGAAAAAGGGGTTTTGACGTAAAAAACTTAGGTTCCTTTGATTCACTCAGGTTTATTTGACCTTATTTTTTAACAAACCAACATAAACATAAAGAATAAATCAAAAGATTCCAAAAGAAAGCAGTGGAAACCTGTTTTTTTGACGCAATTGTCTTATTTTTCAATTTTAGATAAGTTATTATATAGAAAAAGGGGTTTTGACGTAAAAAACTTAGGTTCCTTTGATTCACTCAGGTTTATTTGACCTTATTCTTTACCATACCAATATAAACATAAAAAAGAAATCAAAAGATTCCAAAAGAAAGCAGTGGAAACCTGTTTTTTTGACGCAATTGTCTTATTTTTCAATTTTAGATAAGTTATTATATAGAAAAAGGGGTTTTGACGTAAAAAACTTAGGTTCCTTTGATTCACTCAGGTTTATTTGACCTTTTCCTTTAACAAACTAACATAAACATAAAAAAGAAATCAAAAGATTCCAAAAAAAAGCAGTGGAAACCTGTTTTTTTGACGCAATTGTCTTATTTTTCAATTTTAGATAAGTTATTATATAGAAAAAGGGGTTTTGACGTAAAAAACTTAGGTTCCTTTGATTCACTCAGGTTTATTTGACCTTATTCTTTAACAAACCAACATAAACATAAAAAAGAAATCAAAAGATTCCAAAAGAAAGCAGTGGAAACCTGTTTTTTTGACGCAATTGTCTTATTTTTCAATTTTAGATAAGTTATTATATAGAAAAAGGGGTTTTGACGTAAAAAACTTAAATTCCTTTGATTCACTCAGGTTTATTTGACCTTATTCTTTAACAAACCAATATAAACATAAAAAAGAAATCAAAAGATTTCAAAAGAAAGCAGTGGAAACCTGTTTTTTTAATGTTTTTAAGTGAAATAATGATTTTCGTAAAAAAGTTTATCAAGTTTTTTGCTTTCTTTTACTATAAAACATAAAATTACCTAGGTTGCTTTTCTTTTTGTTGACTTAATCTTTAACAAACCAACATAAACATAAAAAAGAAATCAAAAGATTCCAAAAGAAAGCAGTGGAAACCTGTTTTTTTGACGCAATTGTCTTATTTTTCAATTTTAGATAAGTTATTATATAGAAAAAGGGGTTTTGACGTAAAAAACTTAGGTTCCTTTGATTCACTCAGGTTTATTTGACCTTATTTTTTAACAAACCAACATAAACATAAAGAAGAAATCAAAAGATTCCAAAAGAAAGCAGTGGAAACCTGTTTTTTTGACGCAATTGTCTTATTTTTCAATTTTAGATAAGTTATTATATAGAAAAAGGGGTTTTGACGTAAAAAACTTAGGTTCCTTTGATTCACTCAGGTTTATTTGACCTTATTCTTTAACAAACCAACATAAACATAAAAAAGAAATCAAAAGATTCCAAAAAAAAGCAGTGGAAACCTGTTTTTTTGACGCAATTGTCTTATTTTTCAATTTTAGATAAGTTATTATATAGAAAAAGGGGTTTTGACGTAAAAAACTTAGGTTCCTTTGATTCACTCAGGTTTATTTGACCTTATTCTTTAACAAACCAACATAAACATAAAAAAGAAATCAAAAGATTCCAAAAGAAAGCAGTGGAAACCTGTTTTTTTGACGCAATTGTCTTATTTTTCAATTTTAGATAAGTTATTATATAGAAAAAAGGGTTTTGACGTAAAAAACTTAGGTTCCTTTGATTCACTCAAGTTTATTTGACCTTATTCTTTAACAAACCAACATAAACATAAAAAAGAAATCAAAAGATTCCAAAAGAAAGCAGTGGAAACCTGTTTTTTTGACGCAATTGTCTTATTTTTCATTTTAGATAAGTTATTATATAGAAAAAGGGGTTTTGACGTAAAAAACTTAGGTTCCTTTGATTCACTCAGGTTTATTTGACCTTATTCTTTAACAAACCAACGTAAACATAAAAAAGAAATCAAAAGATTCCAAAAGAAAGCAGTGGAAACCTGTTTTTTTGACGCAATTGTCTTATTTTTCAATTTTAGATAAGTTATTATATAGAAAAAGGGGTTTTGACGTAAAAAACTTAGGTTCCTTTGATTCACTCAAGTTTATTTGACCTTATTCTTTAACAAACCAACATAAACATAAAAAAGAAATCAAAAGATTCCAAAAGAAAGCAGTGGAAACCTGTTTTTTTGACGCAATTGTCTTATTTTTCATTTTAGATAAGTTATTATATAGAAAAAAGGGTTTTGACGTAAAAAACTTAGGTTCCTTTGATTCACTCAGGTTTATTTGACCTTATTCTTTAACAAACCAACATAAACATAAAAAAGAAATCAAAAGATTCCAAAAGAAAGCAGTGGAAACCTGTTTTTTTGACGCATTTGTCTTATTTTTCATTTTAAATAAGTTATATTATAGAAAAAGGGGTTTTGACGTAAAAAACTTAGGTTCCTTTGATTCACTCAGGTTTATTTGACCTTATTCTTTAACAAACCAACATAAACATAAAAAAGAAATCAAAAGATTCCAAAAGAAAGCAGTGGAAACCTGTTTTTTTGACGCAATTTTCTTATTTTTCAATTTTAGATAAGTTATTATATAGAAAAAGGGGTTTTGACGTAAAAAACTTAGGTTCCTTTGATTCACTCAGGTTTATTTGACCTTACTCTTTAACAAACCAACATAAACATAAAAAAGAAATCAAAAGATTCCAAAAGAAAGCAGTGGAAACCTGTTTTTTTGACGCAATTGTCTTATTTTTCAATTTTAGATAAGTTATTATATAGAAAAAGGGGTTTTGACGTAAAAAACTTAGGTTCCTTTGATTCACTCAGGTTTATTTGACGTTATTCTTTAACAAACCAACATAAACATAAAAAAGAAATCAAAAGATTCCAAAAGAAAGCAGTGGAAACCTGTTTTTTTGACGCAATTGTCTTATTTTTCAATTTTAGATAAGTTATTATATAGAAAAAGGGGTTTTGACGTAAAAAACTTAGGTTCCTTTGATTCACTCAGGTTTATTTCACCTTATTCTTTAACAAACCAACATAAACATAAAAAAGAAATCAAAAGATTCCAAAAGAAAGCAGTGGAAACCTGTTTTTTTGACGCATTTGTCTTATTTTTCAATTTTAGATAAGTTATTATATCGAAAAAGGGGTTTTGACGTAAAAAACTTAGGTTCCTTTGATTCACTCAGGTTTATTTGACCTTATTCTTTAACAAACCAACATAAACATAAAAAAGAAATCAAAAGATTCCAAAAGAAAGCAATGGAAACCTGTTTTTTTGACGCAATTGTCTTATTTTTCAATTTTAGATAAGTTATTATATAGAAAAAGGGGTTTTGACGTAAAAAACTTAGGTTTCTTCGATTCACTCAGGTTTATTTGACATTATTCTTTAACAAACCAACATAAACATAAAAAAGAAATCAAAAGATTCCAAAAGAAAGCAGTGGAAACCTGTTTTTTTGACGCAATTGTCTTATTTTTCAATTTTAGATAAGTTATTATATAGAAAAAGGGGTTTTGACGTAAAAAACTTAGGTTCCTTTGATTCACTCAGGTTTATTTGACCTTATTCTTTAACAAACCAACATAAACATAAAAAAGAAATCAAAAGATTCCAAAAGAAAGCAGTGGAAACCTGTTTTTTTGACGCAATTGTCTTATTTTTCAATTTTAGATAAGTTATTATATAGAAAAAGGGGTTTTGACGTAAAAAACTTAGGTTCCTTTGATTCACTCAGGTTTATTTGACCTTATTCTTTAACAAACCAACATAAACATAAAAAAGAAATCAAAAGATTCCAAAAGAAAGCAGTGGAAACCTGTTTTTTTGACGCAATTGTCTTATTTTTCAATTTTAGATAAGTTATTATATAGAAAATGGGGTTTTGACGTAAAAAACTTAGGTTCTTTTGATTCACTCAGGTTTATTTGACCTTATTCTTTAACAAACCAACATAAACATAAAAAAGAAATCAAAAGATTCCAAAAGAAAGCAGTGGAAACCTGTTTTTTTGACGCAATTGTCTTATTTTTCAAGTTTAGATAAGTTATTATATCGAAAAAGGGGTTTTGACGTAAAAAACTTAGGTTCCTTTGATTCACTCAGGTTTATTTGACCTTATTCTTTAACAAACCAACATAAACATAAAAAAGAAATCAAAAGATTCCAAAAGAAAGCAGTGGAAACCTGTTTTTTTGACGCAATTGTCTTATTTTTCAATTTTAGATAAGTTATTATATAGAAAAAGGGGTTTTGACGTAAAAAACTTAGGTTTCTTTGATTCACTCAGGTTTATTTGACATTATTCTTTAACAAACCAACATAAACATAAAAAAGAAATCAAAAGATTCCAAAAGAAAGCAGTGGAAACCTGTTTTTTTGACGCAATTGTCTTATTTTTCAATTTTAGATAAGTTATTATATAGAAAAAGGGGTTTTGACGTAAAAAACTTAGGTTCCTTTGATTCACTCAGGTTTATTTGACCTTATTCTTTAACAAACCAACATAAACATAAAAAAGAAATCAAAAGATTCCAAAAGAAAGCAGTGGAAACCTGTTTTTTTGACGCAATTGTCTTATTTTTCAATTTTAGATAAGTTATTATATAGAAAAAGGGGTTTTGACGTAAAAAACTTAGGTTCCTTTGATTCACTCAGGTTTATTTGACCTTATTCTTTAACAAACCAACATAAACATAAAAAAGAAATCAAAAGATTCCAAAAGAAAGCAGTGGAAACCTGTTTTTTTGACGCAATTGTCTTATTTTTCAATTTTAGATAAGTTATTATATAGAAAATGGGGTTTTGACGTAAAAAACTTAGGTTCTTTTGATTCACTCAGGTTTATTTGACCTTATTCTTTAACAAACCAACATAAACATAAAAAAGAAATCAAAAGATTCCAAAAGAAAGCAGTGGAAACCTGTTTTTTTGACGCAATTGTCTTATTTTTCAATTTTAGATAGGTTATTATATAGAAAAAGGGGTTTTGACGTAAAAAACTTAGGTTCCTTTGATTCACTTAGGTTTATTTGACCTTATTCTTTAACAAACCAACATAAACATAAAAAAGAAATCAAAAGATTCCAAAAGAAAGCAGTGGAAACCTGTTTTTTTGACGCAATTGTCTTATTTTTCAATTTTAGATAAGTTATTATATAGAAAAAGGGGTTTTGACGTAAAAAACTTAGGTTCCTTTGATTCACTCAGGTTTATTTGACCTTATTCTTTAACAAACCAACATAAACATAAAAAAGAAATCAAAAGATTCCAAAAGAAAGCAGTGGAAACCTGTTTTTTTGACGCAATTGTCTTATTTTTCAATTTTAGATAAGTTATTATATAGAAAAAGGGGTTTTGACGTAAAAAACTTAGGTTCCTTTGATTCACTCAGGTTTATTTGACCTTATTCTTTAACAAACCAACATAAACATAAAAAAGAAATCAAAAGATTCCAAAAGAAAGCAGTGGAAACCTGTTTTTTTGACGCAATTGTCTTATTTTTCAATTTTAGATAAGTTATTATATAGAAAAAGGGGTTTTGACGTAAAAAACTTAGGTTCCTTTAATTCACTCAGGTTTATTTGACCTTATTCTTTAACAAACCAACATAAACATAAAAAAGAAATCAAAAGATTGCAAAAGAAAGCAGTGGAAACCTGTTTTTTTGACGCAATTGTCTTATTTTTCAATTTTAGATAAGTTATTATATAGAAAAAGGGATTTTGACGTAAAAAACTTAGGTTCCTTTGATTCACTCAGGTTTATTTGACCTTATTCTTTAACAAACCAACATAAACATAAAAAAGAAATCAAAAGATTCCAAAAGAAAGCAGTGGAAACCTGTTTTTTTGATGCAATTGTCTTATTTTTCAATTTTAGATAAGTTATTATATAGAAAAAGGGGTTTTGACGTAAAAAACTTAGGTTCCTTTGATTCACTTAGATTTATTTGACCTTATTCTTTAACAAACCAACATAAACATAAAAAAGAAATCAAAAGATTCCAAAAGAAAGCAGTGGAAACCTGTTTTTTTAACGCAATTGTCTTATTTTTCAATTTTAGATAAGTTATTATATAGAAAAAGGGGTTTTGACGTAAAAAACATAGGTTCCTTTGATTCACTCAGGTTTATTTGACCTTATTCTTTAACAAACCAACATAAACATAAAAAAGAAATCAAAAGATTCCAAAAGAAAGCAATTGAAACCTGTTTTTTTGACGCAATTGTCATATTTTTTAATTTTAGATAAGTTATTATATAGAAAAAGGGGTTTTGACGTAAAAAACTTAGGTTCCTTTGATTCACTCAGGTTTATTTGACCTTATTCTTTAACAAACCAACATAAACATAAAAAAGAAATCAAAAGATTCCAAAAGAAAGCAGTGGAAACCTGTTTTTTTGACGCAATTGTCTTATTTTTCAATTTTAGATAAGTTATTATAAAGTTATTATAAAAATATACATAAACATAAAAAAGAAATCAAAAGATTCCAAAAGAAAGCAGTGGAAACCTGTTTTTTGGACGCAATTGTCTTATTTTTCAATTTTAGATAAGTTATTATAAAGAAAAAGGGGTTTTGACGTAAAAAACTTAAGTTCCTTTGATTCACTCAGGTTTATTTGACCTTATTCTTTAACAAACCAACATAAACATAAAAAAGAAATCAAAAGATTCCAAAAGAAAGCAGTGGAAACCTGTTTTTTTGACGCAATTGTCTTATTTTTCAATTTTAGATAAGTTATTATATAGAAAAAGGGGTTTTGACGTAAAAAACTTAGGTTCCTTTGATTCACTCAGGTTTATTTGACCTTATTCTTTAACAAACCAACATAAACATAAAAAAGAAATCAAAGGATTCCAAAAGGAAGCAGTGGAAACCTGTTTTTTTGACGCAATTGTCTTATTTTTCAATTTTAGATAAGTTATTATATAGAAAAAGGGGTTTTGACGTAAAAAACTTAGGTTCCTTTAATTCACTCAGGTTTATTTGACCTTATTCTTTAACAAACCAACATAAACATAAAAAAGAAATCAAAAGATTGCAAAAGAAAGCAGTGGAAACCTGTTTTTTTGACGCAATTGTCTTATTTTTCAATTTTAGATAAGTTATTATATAGAAAAAGGGATTTTGACGTAAAAAACTTAGGTTCCTTTGATTCACTCAGGTTTATTTGACCTTATTCTTTAACAAACCAACATAAACATAAAAAAGAAATCAAAAGATTCCAAAAGAAAGCAGTGGAAACCTGTTTTTTTGACGCAATTGTCTTATTTTTCAATTTTAGATAAGTTATTATATAGAAAAAGGGGTTTTGACGTAAAAAACTTAGGTTCCTTTGATTCACTTAGATTTATTTGACCTTATTCTTTAACAAACCAACATAAACATAAAAAAGAAATCAAAAGATTCCAAAAGAAAGCAGTGGAAACCTGTTTTTTTAACGCAATTGTCTTATTTTTCAATTTTAGATAAGTTATTATATAGAAAAAGGGGTTTTGACGTAAAAAACATAGGTTCCTTTGATTCACTCAGGTTTATTTGACCTTATTCTTTAACAAACCAACATAAACATAAAAAAGAAATCAAAAGATTCCAAAAGAAAGCAATTGAAACCTGTTTTTTTGACGCAATTGTCATATTTTTTAATTTTAGATAAGTTATTATATAGAAAAAGGGGTTTTGACGTAAAAAACTTAGGTTCCTTTGATTCACTCAGGTTTATTTGACCTTATTCTTTAACAAACCAACATAAACATAAAAAAGAAATCAAAAGATTCCAAAAGAAAGCAGTGGAAACCTGTTTTTTTGACGCAATTGTCTTATTTTTCAATTTTAGATAAGTTATTATAAAGTTATTATAAAAATATACATAAACATAAAAAAGAAATCAAAAGATTCCAAAAGAAAGCAGTGGAAACTTGTTTTTTGGACGCAATTGTCTTATTTTTCAATTTTAGATAAGTTATTATAAAGAAAAAGGGGTTTTGACGTAAAAAACTTAAGTTCCTTTGATTCACTCAGGTTTATTTGACCTTATTCTTTAACAAACCAACATAAACATAAAAAAGAAATCAAAAGATTCCAAAAGAAAGCAGTGGAAACCTGTTTTTTTGACGCAATTGTCTTATTTTTCAATTTTAGATAAGTTATTATATAGAAAAAGGGGTTTTGACGTAAAAAACTTAGGTTCCTTTGATTCACTCAGGTTTATTTGACCTTATTCTTTAACAAACCAACATAAACATAAAAAAGAAATCAAAAGATTCCAAAAGAAAGCAGTGGAAACCTGTTTTTTTGACGCAATTGTCTTATTTTTCAATTTTAGATAAGTTATTATGTAGAAAAAGGGGTTTTGACGTAAAAAATTTAGGTTCCTTTGATTCACTCAGGTTTATTTGACCTTATTCTTTAACAAACCAACATAAACATAAAAAAGAAATCAAAAGATTCCAAAAGAAAGCAGTGGAAACCTGTTTTTTTGACGCAATTGTCTTATTTTTCAATTTTAGATAAGTTATTATATAGAAAAAGGGGTTTTGACGTGAAAAACTTAGGTTCCTTTGATTCACTCAGGTTTATTTGACGTTATTCTTTAACAAACCAACATAAACATAAAAAAGAAATCAAAAGATTCCAAAAGAAAGCAGTGGAAACCTGTTTTTTTGACGCAATTGTCTTATTTTTCAATTTTAGATAAGTTATTATATAGAAAAAGGGGTTTTGACGTAAAAAACTTAGGTTCCTTTGATTCACTCAGGTTTATTTGACCTTATTCTTTAACAAACCAACATAAACATAAAAAAGAAATCAAAAGATTCCAAAAGAAAGCAGTGGAAACCTGTTTTTTTGACGCAATTGTCTTATTTTTCAATTTTAGATAAGTTATTATATAGAAAAAGGGGTTTTGACGTAAAAAACTTAGGTTCCTTTGATTCACTCAGGTTTATTTGACGTTATTCTTTAACAAACCAACATAAACATAAAAAAGAAATCAAAAGATTCCAAAAGAAAGCAGTGGAAACCTGTTTTTTTGACGCAATTGTCTTATTTTTTAATTTTAGATAAGTTATTATATAGAAAAAGGGGTTTTGACGTAAAAAACTTAGGTTCCTTTGATTCACTCAGGTTTATTTGACCTTATTCTTTAACAAACCAACATAAACATAAAAAAGAAATTAAAAGATTCCAAAAGAAAGCAGTGGAAACCTGTTTTTTTGACGCAATTGTCTTATTTTTCAATTTTAGATAAGTTATTATATAGAAAAAGGGGCTTTGACGTAAAAAACTTAGGTTCCTTTGATTCACTCAGGTTTATTTGACCTTATTCTTTAACAAACCAACATAAACATAAAAAAGAAATCAAAAGATTCCAAAAGAAAGCAGTGGAAACCTGTTTTTTTGACGCAATTGTCTTATTTTTCAATTTTAGATAAGTTATTATATAGAAAAAGGGGTTTTGACGTAAAAAACTTAGGTTCCTTTGATTCACTCAGGTTTATTTGACGTTATTCTTTAACAAACCAACATAAACATAAAAAAGAAATCAAAAGATTCCAAAAGAAAGCAGTGGAAACCTGTTTTTTTGACGCAATTGTCTTATTTTTTAATTTTAGATAAGTTATTATATAGAAAAAGGGGTTTTGACGTAAAAAACTTAGGTTCCTTTGATTCACTCAGGTTTATTTGACCTTATTCTTTAACAAACCAACATAAACATAAAAAAGAAATCAAAAGATTCCAAAAGAAAGCAGTGGAAACCTGTTTTTTTGACGCAATTGTCTTATTTTTCAATTTTAGATAAGTTATTATATCGAAAAAGGGGTTTTGACGTAAAAAACTTAGGTTCCTTTGATTCACTCAGGTTTATTTGACCTTATTCTTTAACAAACCAACATAAACATAAAAAAGAAATCAAAAGATTCCAAAAGAAAGCAATGGAAACCTGTTTTTTTGACGCAATTGTCTTATTTTTCAATTTTAGATAAGTTATTATATAGAAAAAGGGGTTTTGACGTAAAAAACTTAGGTTTCTTCGATTCACTCAGGTTTATTTGACATTATTCTTTAACAAACCAACATAAACATAAAAAAGAAATCAAAAGATTCCCAAAGAAAGCAGTGGAAACCTGTTTTTTTGACGCAATTGTCTTATTTTTCAATTTTAGATAAGTTATTATATAGAAAAAGGGGTTTTGACGTAAAAAACTTAGGTTCCTTTGATTCACTCAGGTTTATTTGACCTTATTCTTTAACAAACCAACATAAACATAAAAAAGAAATCAAAAGATTCCAAAAGAAAGCAGTGGAAACCTGTTTTTTGGACGCAATTGTCTTATTTTTCAATTTTAGATAAGTTATTATGTAGAAAAAGGGGTTTTGACGTAAAAAACTTAGGTTCCTTTGATTCACTCAGGTTTATTTGACCTTATTCTTTAACAAACCAACATAAACATAAAAAAGAAATCAAAAGATTCCAAAAGAAAGCAGTGGAAACCTGTTTTTTTGACGCAATTGTCTTATTTTTCATTTTTAGATAAGTTATTATATAGAAAAAGGGGTTTTGACGTAAAAAACTTAGGTTCCTTTGATTCACTCAGGTTTATTTGACCTTATTCTTTAACAAACCAACATAAACATAAAAAAGAAATCAAAAGATTCCAAAAGAAAGCAGTGGAAACCTGTTTTTTTGACGCAATTGTCTTATTTTTCAATTTTAGATAAGTTATTATATAGAAAAAGGGGCTTTGACGTAAAAAACTTAGGTTCCTTTGATTCACTCAGGTTTATTTGACCTTATTCTTTAACAAACCAACATAAACATAAAAAAGAAATCAAAAGATTCCAAAAGAAAGCAGTGGAAACCTGTTTTTTTGACGCAATTGTCTTATTTTTCAATTTTAGATAAGTTATTATATAAAAAAAGGGGTTTTGACGTAAAAAACTTAGGTTCCTTTGATTAACTCAGGTTTATTTGACCTTATTCTTTAACAAACCAACATAAACATAAAAAAGAAATCAAAAGATTCCAAAAGAAAGCAGTGGAAACCTTTTTTTTTGACGCAATTGTCTTATTTTTCAATTTTAGATAAGTTATTATATAGAAATAGGGGTTTTGACGTAAAAAACTTAGGTTCCTTTTGATTCACTCAGGTTTATTTGACCTTATTCTTTAACAAACCAACATAAACATAAAAAAGAAATCAAAAGATTCCAAAAGAAAGCAATGGAAACCTGTTTTTTTGACGCAATTGTCTTATTTTTCAATTTTAGATAAGTTATTATATAGAAAAAGGGGTTTTGACGTAAAAAACATAGGTTCCTTTGATTCACTCAGGTTTATTTGACCTTATTCTTTAACAAACCAACATAAACATAAAAAAGAAATCAAAAGATTCCAAAAGAAAGCAGTGGAAACCTGTTTTTTTGACGCAATTGTCTTATTTTTCAATTTTAGATAAGTTATTATATAGAAAAAGGGGTTTTGACGTAAAAAACTTAGGTTCCTTTGATTCACTCAGGTTTATTTGACCTTAATCTTTAACAAACCAACATAAACATAAAAAAGAAATCAAAAGATTCCAAAAGAAAGCAGTGGAAACCTGTTTTTTTGACGCAATTGTCTTATTTTTCAATTTTAGATAAGTTATTATATAGAAAAAGGGGTTTTGACGTAAAAAACTTAGGTTCCATTGATTCACTCAGGTTTATTTGACCTTATTCTTTAACAAACCAACATAAACATAAAAAAGAAATCAAAAGATTCCAAAAGAAAGCAGTGGAAACCTGTTTTTTGGACGCAATTGTCTTATTTTTTAATTTAAAATAAGTTATTATATAGAAAAAGGGGTTTTGACGTAAAAAACTTAGGTTCCTTTGATTCACTCAGGTTTATTTGACCTTATTGTTTAACAAACCAACATAAACATAAAAAAGAAATCAAAAGATTCCAAAAGAAAGCAGTGGAAACCTTTTTTTTTGACGCAATTGTCTTATTTTTCAATTTTAGATAAGTTATTATATAGAAAAAGGGGTTTTGACGTAAAAAACTTAGGTTCCTTTCGATTCACTCAGGTTTATTTGACCTTATTCTTTAACAAACCAACATAAACATAAAAAAGAAATCAAAAGATTCCAAAAGAAAGCAATGGAAACCTGTTTTTTTGACGCAATTGTCTTATTTTTCAATTTTAGATAAGTTATTATATAGAAAAAGGAGTTTTGACGTGAAAAACTTAGGTTCCTTTGATTCACTCAGATTTATTTGACCTTATTCTTTACCATACCAATATAAACATAAAAAAGAAATCAAAAGATTCCAAAAGAAAGCAGTGGAAACCTGTTTTTTTGACGCAATTGTCTTATTTTTCAATTTTAGATAAGTTATTATATAGAAAAAGGGGTTTTGACGTAAAAAACTTAGGTTCCTTTGATTCACTCAGGTTTATTTGACCTTATTCTTTAACAAACCAACATGAACATAAAAAAGAAATCAAAAGATTCCAAAAGAAAGCAGTGGAAACCTGTTTTTTTGACGCAATTGTCTTATTTTTCATTTTAGATAAGTTACTATATAGAAAAAAGGGTTTGACGTAAAAAACTTAGGTTCCTTTGATTCACTCAGGTTTATTTGACCTTATTCTTTAACAAACCAACATAAACATAAAAAAGAAATCAAAAGATTCCAAAAGAAAGCAGTGGAAACCTGTTTTTTTGACGCAATTGTCTTATTTTTCAATTTTAGATAAGTTATTATATAGAAAAAGGGGTTTTGACGTAAAAAACTTAAATTCCTTTGATTCACTCAGGTTTATTTGACCTTATTCTTTAACAAACCAATATAAACATAAAAAAGAAATCAAAAGATTTCAAAAGAAAGCAGTGGAAACCTGTTTTTTTAATGTTTTTAAGTGAAATAATGATTTTCGTAAAAAAGTTTATCAAGTTTTTTGCTTTCTTTTACTATAAAACATAAAATTACCTAGGTTGCTTTTCTTTTTGTTGACTTAATCTTTAACAAACCAACATAAACATAAAAAAGAAATCAAAAGATTCCAAAAGAAAGCAGTGGAAACCTGTTTTTTTGACGCAATTGTCTTATTTTTCAATTTTAGATAAGTTATTATATAGAAAAAGGGGTTTTGACATAAAAAACTTAGGTTCCTTTGATTCACTCAAGTTTATTTGACCTTATTTTTTAACAAACCAACATAAACATAAAGAATAAATCAAAAGATTCCAAAAGAAAGCAGTGGAAACCTGTTTTTTTGACGCAATTGTCTTATTTTTTAATTTTAGATAAGTTATTATATAGAAAAAGGGGTTTTGACGTAAAAAACTTAGGTTCCTTTGATTCACTCAGGTTTATTTGACCTTTTCCTTTAACAAACCAACATAAACATAAAAAAGAAATCAAAAGATTCCAAAAAAAAGCAGTGGAAACCTGTTTTTTTGACGCAATTGTCTTATTTTTCAATTTTAGATAAGTTATTATATAGAAAAAGGGGTTTTGACGTAAAAAACTTAGGTTCCTTTGATTCACTCAGGTTTATTTGACCTTATTCTTTAACAAACCAACATAAACATAAAAAAGAAATCAAAAGATTCCAAAAGAAAGCAGTGGAAACCTGTTTTTTTGACGCAATTGTCTTATTTTTCAATTTTAGATAAGTTATTATATAGAAAAAGGGGTTTTGACGTAAAAAACTTAAATTCCTTTGATTCACTCAGGTTTATTTGACCTTATTCTTTAACAAACCAATATAAACATAAAAAAGAAATCAAAAGATTTCAAAAGAAAGCAGTGGAAACCTGTTTTTTTAATGTTTTTAAGTGAAATAATGATTTTCGTAAAAAAGTTTATCAAGTTTTTTGCTTTCTTTTACTATAAAACATAAAATTACCTAGGTTGCTTTTCTTTTTGTTGACTTAATCTTTAACAAACCAACATAAACATAAAAAAGAAATCAAAAGATTCCAAAAGAAAGCAGTGGAAACCTGTTTTTTTGACGCAATTGTCTTATTTTTCAATTTTAGATAAGTTATTATATAGAAAAAGGGGTTTTGACGTAAAAAACTTAGGTTCCTTTGATTTACTCAGGTTTATTTGACCTTATTTTTTAACAAACCAACATAAACATAAAGAAGAAATCAAAAGATTCCAAAAGAAAGCAGTGGAAACCTGTTTTTTTGACGCAATTGTCTTATTTTTCAATTTTAGATAAGTTATTATATAGAAAAAGGGGTTTTGACGTAAAAAACTTAGGTTCCTTTGATTCACTCAGGTTTATTTGACCTTATTCTTTAACAAACCAACATAAACATAAAAAAGAAATCAAAAGATTCCAAAAAAAAGCAGTGGAAACCTGTTTTTTTGACGCAATTGTCTTATTTTTCAATTTTAGATAAGTTATTATATAGAAAAAGGGGTTTTGACGTAAAAAACTTAGGTTCCTTTGATTCACTCAGGTTTATTTGACCTTATTCTTTAACAAACCAACATAAACATAAAAAAGAAATCAAAAGATTCCAAAAGAAAGCAGTGGAAACCTGTTTTTTTGACGCAATTGTCTTATTTTTCAATTTTAGATAAGTTATTATATAGAAAAAAGGGTTTTGACGTAAAAAACTTAGGTTCCTTTGATTCACTCAGGTTTATTTGACCTTATTCTTTAACAAACCAACATAAACATAAAAAAGAAATCAAAAGTTTCCAAAAGAAAGCAGTGGAAACCTGTTTTTTTGACGCAATTGTCTTATTTTTCATTTTAGATAAGTTATTATATAGAAAAAGGGGTTTTGACGTAAAAAACTTAGGTTCCTTTGATTCACTCAGGTTTATTTGACCTTATTCTTTAACAAACCAACGTAAACATAAAAAAGAAATCAAAAGATTCCAAAAGAAAGCAGTGGAAACCTGTTTTTTTGACGCAATTGTCTTATTTTTCAATTTTAGATAAGTTATTATATAGAAAAAGGGGTTTTGACGTAAAAAACTTAGGTTCCTTTGATTCACTCAAGTTTATTTGACCTTATTCTTTAACAAACCAACATAAACATAAAAAAGAAATCAAAAGATTCCAAAAGAAAGCAGTGGAAACCTGTTTTTTTGACGCAATTGTCTTATTTTTTAATTTTAGATAAGTTATTATATAGAAAAAAGGGTTTTGACGTAAAAAACTTAGGTTCCTTTGATTCACTCAGGTTTATTTGACCTTATTCTTTAACAAACCAACATAAACATAAAAAAGAAATCAAAAGATTCCAAAAGAAAGCAGTGGAAACCTGTTTTTTTGACGCATTTGTCTTATTTTTCATTTTAAATAAGTTATTATATAGAAAAAGGGGTTTTGACGTAAAAAACTTAGGTTCCTTTGATTCACTCAGGTTTATTTGACCTTATTCTTTAACAAACCAACATAAACATAAAAAAGAAATCAAAAGATTCCAAAAGAAAGCTGTGGAAACCTGTTTTTTTGACGCAATTGTCATATTTTTCAATTTTAGATAAGTTATTATATAGAAAAAGGGGTTTTGACATAAAAAACTTAGGTTCCTTTGATTCACTCAGGTTTATTTGACCTTATTCTTTAACAAACCAACATAAACATAAAAAAGAAATTAAAAGATTCCAAAAGAAAGCAGTGGAAACCTGTTTTTTTGACGCAATTGTCTTATTTTTCAATTTTAGATAAGTTATTATATAGAAAAAGGGGTTTTGACGTAAAAAATTTAGGTTCCTTTGATTCACTCAGGTTTATTTGACCTTATTCTTTAACAAACCAACATAAACATAAAAAAGAAATCAAAAGATTACAAAAGAAATCAGTGGAAACCTGTTTTTTTGACGCAATTGTCTTATTTTTCAATTTTAGATAAGTTATTATATAGAAAAAGGGGTTTTGACGTAAAAAACTTAGGTTCCTTTGATTCACTCAGGTTTATTTGACCTTATTCTTTAACAAACCAACATAAACATAAAAAAGAAATCAAAAGATTCCAAAAGAAAGCAGTGGAAACCTGTTTTTTTGACGCAATTGTCTTATTTTTCATTTTAGATAAGTTATTATATAGAAAAAGGGGTTTTGACGTAAAAAACTTAGGTTCCTTTGATTCACTCAGGTTTATTTGACCTTATTTTTTAACAAACCAACATAAACATAAAAAAGAAATCAAAAGATTCTAAAAGAAAGCAGTGGAAACCTGTTTTTTTGACGCAATTGTCTTATTTTTCAATTTTAGATAAGTTATTATATAGAAAAAGGGGTTTTGACGTAAAAAACTTAGGTTCCTTTGATTCACTTAGGTTTATTTGACCTTATTCTTTAACAAACCAACATAAACATAAAAAAGAAATCAAAAGATTCCAAAAGAAAGCAGTGGAAACCTGTTTTTTTGACGCAATTGTCTTATTTTTCAATTTTACATAAGTTATTATATAGAAAAAGGGGTTTTGACGTAAAAAACTTAGGTTCCTTTGATTCACTCAGGTTTATTTGACCTTATTCTTTAACAAACCAACATAAACATAAAAAAGAAATCAAAAGATTCCAAAAGAAAGCTGTGGAAACCTGTTTTTTTGACGCAATTGTCATATTTTTCAATTTTAGATAAGTTATTATATAGAAAAAGGGGTTTTGACATAAAAAACTTAGGTTCCTTTGATTCACTCAGGTTTATTTGACCTTATTCTTTAACAAACCAACATAAACATAAAAAAGAAATTAAAAGATTCCAAAAGAAAGCAGTGGAAACCTGTTTTTTTGACGCAATTGTCTTATTTTTCAATTTTAGATAAGTTATTATATAGAAAAAGGGGTTTTGACGTAAAAAATTTAGGTTCCTTTGATTCACTCAGGTTTATTTGACCTTATTCTTTAACAAACCAACATAAACATAAAAAAGAAATCAAAAGATTCCAAAAGAAATCAGTGGAAACCTGTTTTTTTGACGCAATTGTCTTATTTTTCAATTTTAGATAAGTTATTATATAGAAAAAGGGGTTTTGACGTAAAAAACTTAGGTTCCTTTGATTCACTCAGGTTTATTTGACCTTATTCTTTAACAAACCAACATAAACATAAAAAAGAAATCAAAAGATTCCAAAAGAAAGCAGTGGAAACCTGTTTTTTTGACGCAATTGTCTTATTTTTCAATTTTAGATAAGTTATTATATAGAAAAAGGGGTTTTGACGTAAAAAACTTAGGTTCCTTTGATTCACTCAGGTTTATTTGACCTTATTTTTTAACAAACCAACATAAACATAAAAAAGAAATCAAAAGATTCTAAAAGAAAGCAGTGGAAACCTGTTTTTTTGACGCAATTGTCTTATTTTTCAATTTTAGATAAGTTATTATATAGAAAAAGGGGTTTTGACGTAAAAAACTTAGGTTCCTTTGATTCACTCAGGTTTATTTGACCTTATTCTTTAACAAACCAACATAAACATAAAAAAGAAATCAAAAGATTCCAAAAGAAAGCAGTGGAAACCTGTTTTTTTGACGCAATTGTCTTATTTTTCAATTTTACATAAGTTATTATATAGAAAAAGGGGTTTTGACGTAAAAAACTTAGGTTCCTTTGATTCACTCAGGTTTATTTGACCTTATTCTTTAACAAACCAACATAAACATAAAAAAGAAATCAAAAGATTTCAAAAGAAAGCAGTGGAAACCTGTTTTTTTGACGCAATTGTCTTATTTTTCAATTTTAGATAAGTTATTATATAGAAAAAGGGGTTTTGACGTAAAAAATTTAGGTTCCTTTGATTCACTCAGGTTTATTTGACCTTATTCTTTAACAAACCAACATAAACATAAAAAAGAAATCAAAAGATTCCAAAAGAAAGCAGTGGAAACCTGTTTTTTTGACGCAATTGTCTTATTTTTCAATTTTAGATAAGTTATTATATAGAAAAAGGGGTTTTGACGTAAAAAACTTAGGTTCCTTTGATTCACTCAGGTTTATTTGACCTTATTCTTTAACAAACCAACATAAACATAAAAAAGAAATCAAAAGATTCCAAAAGAAAGCAGTGGAAACCTGTTTTTTTGACGCAATTGTCTTATTCTTTATTTTAGATAAGTTACTATATAGAAAAAGGGGTTTTGACGTAAAAAACTTAGGTTCCCTTGATTCACTCAGGTTTATTTGACCTTATTTTTTAACAAACCAACATAAACATAAAAAAGAAATCAAAAGATTCCAAAAGAAAGCAGTGGAAACCTGTTTTTTTGACGCAATTGTCTTATTTTTCAATTTTAGATAAGTTATTATATAGAAAAAGGAATTTTGACGTAAAAAACTTAGGTTTCTTCGATTCACTCAGGTTTATTTGACATTATTCTTTAACAAACCAACATAAACATGAAAAAGAAATCAAAAGATTCCAAAAGAAAGCAGTGGAAACCTGTTTTTTTGACGCAATTGTCTTATTTTTCAATTTTAGATAAGTTATTATATAGAAAAAGGGGTTTTGACGTAAAAAACTTAGGTTCCTTTGATTTACTCAGGTTTATTTGACCTTAATCTTTAACAAACCAACATAAACAGAAAAAAGAAATCAAAAGATTTCAAAAGAAAGCAATGGAAACCTGTTTTTTTGACGCAATTGTCTTATTTTTCAATTTTAGATAAGTTATTATATAGAAAAAGGGGTTTTGACGTAAAAAACTTAGGTTCCTTTAATTCACTCAGGTTTATTTGACCTTATTCTTTAACAAACCAACATAAACATAAAAAAGAAATCAAAAGATTCCAAAAGAAAGCAGTGGAAACCTGTTTTTTGGACGCAATTGTCTTATTTTTCAATTTTAGATAAGTTATTATATAGAAAATGGGGTTTTGACGTAAAAAACTTAGGTTCCTTTGATTCACTCAGGTTTATTTGACCTTATTCTTTAACAAACCAACATAAACATAAAAAAGAAATCAAAAGATTCCAAAAGAATGCAGTGGAAACCTGTTTTTTTGACGCAATTGTCTTATTTTTCAATTTTAGATAAGTTATTATATAGAAAAAGGGGTTTTGACGTAAAAAACTTAGGTTCCTTTGATTCGCTCAGGTTTATTTGACCTTATTCTTTAGCAAACCAACATAAACATAAAAAGAAATCAAAAGATTTGAAAAGAAAGCAGTGGAAACCTGTTTTTTTGACGCAATTGTCTTAATTTTCAATTTTAGATAAGTTATTATATAGAAAAAGGGGTTTTGACGTAAAAGACTTAGGTTCCTTTGAATCACTCAGGTTTATTTGACCTAATTCTTTAACAAACCAACATAAACATAAAAAAGAAATCAAAAGATTTGAAAAGAAAGCAGTGGAAACCTGTTTTTTTGACGCAATTGTCTTATTTTTCAATTTTAGATAAGTTATTATATAGAAAAAGGGGTTTTGACGTAAAAAACTTAGGTTCCTTTGATTCACTCAGGTTTATTTGACCTTATTCTTTAACAAACCAACATAAGCATAAAAAAGAAATCAAAAGATTCCAAAAGAAAGCAGTGGAAACCTGTTTTTTTGACGCAATTGTCTTATTTTTCAATTTTAGATAAGTTATTATATAGAAAAAGGGGTTTTGACGTAAAAAACTTAGGTTCCTTTGATTCACTCAGGTTTATTTGACCTTATTCTTTAACAAACCAACATAAACATAAAAAAGAAATCAAAAGATTCCAAAAGAAAGCAGTGGAAACCTGTTTTTTTAATGTTTTTAAGTGAAATAATGATTTTCGTAAAAAAGTTTATCGAGTTTTTTGCTTTCTTTTACTATAAAACATAAAATTACCTAGGTTGCTTTTCTTTTTGTTGACTTAATCTTTAACAAACCAACATAAACATAAAAAAGAAATCAAAAGATTCCAAAAGAAAGCAGTGGAAACCTGTTTTTTTGACGCAATTGTCTTATTTTTCAATTTTAGATAAGTTATTATATAGAAAAAGGGGTTTTGACGTAAAAAACTTAGGTTCCTTTGATTCACTCAGGTTTATTTGACCTTAATCTTTAACAAACCAACATAAACAGAAAAAAGAAATCAAAAGATTCCAAAAGAAAGCAGTGGAAACCTGTTTTTTTGACGCAATTGTCTTATTTTTCAATTTTAGATAAGTTATTATATAGAAAAAGGGGTTTTGACGTAAAAAACTTAGGTTCCTTTGATTCACTCAGGTTTATTTGACCTTAATCTTTAACAAACCAACATAAACAGAAAAAAGAAATCAAAAGATTCCAAAAGAAAGCAGTGGAAACCTGTTTTTTTGACGCAATTGTCTTATTTTTCAATTTTAGATAAGTTATTATATAGAAAAAGGGGTTTTGACGTAAAAAACTTAGGTTCCTTTGATTCACTCAGGTTTATTTGACCTTAATCTTTAACAAACCAACATAAACAGAAAAAAGAAATCAAAAGATTCCAAAAGAAAGCAGTGGAAACCTGTTTTTTTGACGCAATTGTCTTATTTTTCAATTTTAGATAAGTTATTATATAGAAAAAGGGGTTTTGACGTAAAAAACTTAGGTTCCTTTGATTCACTCAGGTTTATTTGACCTTATTCTTTAACAAACCAACATAAACATAAAAAAGAAATCAAAAGATTCCAAAAGAAAGCAGTGGAAACCTGTTTTTTTGACGCAATTGTCTTATTTTTCAATTTTAGATAAGTTATTATATAGAAAATGGGGTTTTGACGTAAAAAACTTAGGTTCCTTTGATTCACTCAGGTTTATTTGACCTTATTCTTTAACAAACCAACATAAACATAAAAATGAAATCAAAAGATTCCAAAAGAAAGCAGTGGAAACCTGTTTTTTTGACGCAATTGTCTTATTTTTCAATTTTAGATAAGTTATTATATAGAAAAAGGGGTTTTGACGTAAAAAACTTAGGTTCCTTTGATTCACTCAGGTTTATTTGACCTTATTCTTTAACAAACCAACATAAACATAAAAAAGAAATCAAAAGATTCCAAAAGAAAGCAGTGGAAACCTGTTTTTTGGACGCAATTGTCTTATTTTTCAATTTTAGATAAGTTATTATATAGAAAAAGGGGTTTTGACGTAAAAAACTTAGGTTCCTTTGATTCACTCAGGTTTATTTGACCTTATTCTTTAACAAACCAACATAAACATAAAAAAGAAATCAAAAGATTCCAAAAGAAAGCAGTGGAAACCTGTTTTTTTGACGCAATTGTCTAATTTTTCATTTTTAGATAAGTTATTATATAGAAAAAGGGGTTTTGACGTAAAAAACTTAGGTTCCTTTGATTCACTCAGGTTTATTTGACCTTATTCTTTAACAAACCAACATAAAAATAAAAAAGAAATCAAAAGATTCCAAAAGAAAGCAGTGGAAACCTGTTTTTTTGACGCAATTGTCTTATTTTTCAATTTTAGATAAGTTATTATATAGAAAAAGGGGCTTTGACGTAAAAAACTTAGGTTCCTTTGATTCACTCAGGTTTA
The DNA here is from genome assembly GCF_022113875.1 of Hydra vulgaris. NCBI lineage: Eukaryota > Metazoa > Cnidaria > Hydrozoa > Anthoathecata > Hydridae > Hydra > Hydra vulgaris. The sequence goes on along the minus strand of NC_061162.1, from coordinate 27,329,871 downwards.
TTTGACCTTATTCTTTAACAAACCAACATAAACATAAAAAAGAAATCAAAAGATTCCAAAAGAAAGCAGTGGAAACCTGTTTTTTTGACGCAATTGTCTTATTTTTCAATTTTAGATAAGTTATTATATAGAAAAAAGGGTTTTGACGTAAAAAACTTAGGTTCCTTTGATTCACTCAGGTTTATTTGACCTTATTCTTTAACAAACCAACATAAACATAAAAAAGAAATCAAAAGATTCCAAAAGAAAGCAGTGGAAACCTTTTTTTTTGACGCAATTGTCTTATTTTTCAATTTTAGATAAGTTATTATATAGAAAAAGGGGTTTTGACGTAAAAAACTTAGGTTCCTTTCCATTCACTCAGGTTTATTTGACCTTATTCTTTAACAAACCAACATAAACATAAAAAAGAAATCAAAAGATTCCAAAAGAAAGCAATGGAAACCTGTTTTTTTGACGCAATTGTCTTATTTTTCAATTTTAGATAAGTTTTTATATAGAAAAAGGGGTTTTGACGTAAAAAACTTAGGTTCCTTTGATTCACTCAGGTTTATTTGACCTTATTCTTTAACAAACCAACATAAACATAAAAAAGAAATCAAAAGATTCCAAAAGAAAGCAGTGGAAACCTGTTTTTTTGACGCAATTGTCTTATTTTTCAATTTTAGATAAGTTATTATATAGAAAAAGGGGTTTTGACGTAAAAAACTTAGGTTCCTTTGATTCACTCAGGTTTATTTGACCTTAATCTTTAACAAACCAACATAAACATAAAAAAGAAATCAAAAGATTCCAAAAGAAAGCAGTGGAAACCTGTTTTTTTGACGCAATTGTCTTATTTTTCAATTTTAGATAAGTTATTATATAGAAAAAGGGGTTTTGACGTAAAAAACTTAGGTTCCTTTGATTCACTCAGGTTTATTTGACCTTATTCTTTAACAAACCAACATAAACATAAAAAAGAAATCAAAAGATTCCAAAAGAAAGCAGTGGAAACCTGTTTTTTGGACGCAATTGTCTTATTTTTCAATTTAAAATAAGTTATTATATAGAAAAAGGGGTTTTGACGTAAAAAACTTAGGTTCCTTTGATTCACTCAGGTTTATTTGACCTTATTCTTTAACAAACCAACATAAACATAAAAAAGAAATCAAAAGATTCCAAAAGAAAGCAGTGGAAACCTTTTTTTTTGACGCAATTGTCTTATTTTTCAATTTTAGATAAGTTATTATATAGAAAAAGGGGTTTTGACGTAAAAAACTTAGGTTCCTTTCGATTCACTCAGGTTTATTTGACCTTATTCTTTAACAAACCAACATAAACATAAAAAAGAAATCAAAAGATTCCAAAAGAAAGCAATGGAAACCTGTTTTTTTGACGCAATTGTCTTATTTTTCAATTTTAGATAAGTTATTATATAGAAAAAGGGGTTTTGACGTAAAAAACTTAGGTTCCTTTGATTCACTCAGGTTTATTTGACCTTATTCTTTACCATACCAATATAAACATAAAAAAAAAATCAAAAGATTCCAAAAGAAAGCAGTGGAAACCTGTTTTTTTGACGCAATTGTCTTATTTTTCAATTTTAGATAAGTTATTATATAGAAAAAGGTGTTTTGACGTAAAAAACTTAGGTTCCTTTGATTCACTCAGGTTTATTTGACCTTTTTCTTTAACAAACCAACATAAACATAAAAAAGAAATCAAAAGATTCCAAAAGAAAGCAGTGGAAACCTGTTTTTTTGACGCAATTGTCTTATTTTTCAATTTTAGATAAGTTATTATATAGAAAAAGGGGTTTTGACGTAAAAAACTTAGGTTCCTTTGATTCACTCAGGTTTATTTGACCTTATTCTTTAACAAACCAACATAAACATAAAAAAGAAATCAAAAGATTCCAAAAGAAAGCAGTGGAAACCTGTTTTTTTGACGCAATTGTCTTATTTTTCAATTTTAGATAAGTTATTATATAGAAAAAGGGGTTTTGACGTAAAAAACTTAGGTTCCTTTGATTCACTAAGGTTTATTTGACCTTATTCTTTAACAAACCAACATAAACATAAAAAGGAAATCAAAAGATTCCAAAAAAAAGCAGTGGAAACCTGTTTTTTTGACGCAATTGTCTTATTTTTCAATTTTAGATAAGTTATTATATAGAAAAAGGGGTTTTGACGTAAAAAACTTAGGTTCCTTTGATTCACTCAGGTTTATTTGACCTTATTCTTTAACAAACCAACATAACTATAAAAAAGAAATCAAAAGATTCCAAAAGAAAGCAGTGGAAACCTGTTTTTTTGACGCAATTGTCTTATTTTTCAATTTTAGATAAGTTATTATATAGAAAAAGGGGTTTTGACGTAAAAAACTTAAATTCCTTTGATTCACTCAGGTTTATTTGACCTTATTCTTTAACAAACCAATATAAACATAAAAAAGAAATCAAAAGATTTCAAAAGAAAGCAGTGGAAACCTGTTTTTTTAATGTTTTTAAGTGAAATAATGATTTTCGTAAAAAAGTTTATTAAGTTTTTTGCTTTCTTTTACTATAAAACATAAAATTACCTAGGTTGCTTTTCTTTTTGTTGACTTAATCTTTAACAAACCAACATAAACATAAAAAAGAAATCAAAAGATTCCAAAAGAAAGCAGTGGAAACCTGTTTTTTTGACGCAATTGTCTTATTTTTCAATTTTAGATAAGTTATTATATAGAAAAAGGGGTTTTGACGTAAAAAACTTAGGTTCCTTTGATTCACTCAGGTTTATTTGACCTTATTTTTTAACAAACCAACATAAACATAAAAAAGAAATCAAAAGATTCCAAAAGAAAGCAGTGGAAACCTGTTTTTTTGACGCAATTGTCTTATTTTTCAATTTTAGATAAGTTATTATATAGAAAAAGGGGTTTTGACGTAAAAAACTTAGGTTCCTTTGATTCACTCAGGTTTATTTGACCTTATTCTTTAACAAACCAACATAAACATAAAAAAGAAATCAAAAGATTCCAAAAAAAAGCAGTGGAAACCTGTTTTTTTGACGCAATTGTCTTATTTTTCAATTTTAGATAAGTTATTATATAGAAAAAGGGGTTTTGACGTAAAAAACTTAGGTTCCTTTGATTCACTCAGGTTTATTTGACCTTATTCTTTAACAAACCAACATAAACATAAAAAAGAAATCAAAAGATTCCAATAGAAAGCAGTGGAAACCTTTTTTTTTGACGCAATTGTCTTATTTTTCAATTTTAGATAAGTTATTATATAGAAAAAGGGGTTTTGACGTAAAAAACTTAGGTTCCTTTCGATTCACTCAGGTTTATTTGACCTTATTCTTTAACAAACCAACATAAACATAAAAAAGAAATTAAAAGATTCCAAAAGAAAGCAATGGAAACCTGTTTTTTTGACGCAATTGTCTTATTTTTCAATTTTAGATAAGTTATTATATAGAAAAAGGGGTTTTGACGTAAAAAACTTAGGTTCCTTTGATTCACTCAGGTTTATTTGACCTTATTCTTTAACAAACCAACATAAACATAAAAAAGAAATCAAAAGATTCCAAAAGAAAGCAGTGGAAACCTGTTTTTTTGACGCAATTGTCTTATTTTTCAATTTTAGATAAGTTATTATATAGAAAAAGGGGTTTTGACGTAAAAAACTTAGGTTCCTTTGATTCACTCAGGTTTATTTGACCTTATTCTTTAACAAACCAACATAAACATAAAAAAGAAATCAAAAGATTCCAAAAGAAAGCAGTGGAAACCTGTTTTTTTGACGCAATTGTCTTATTTTTCAATTTTAGATAAGTTATTATATAGAAAAAGGGGTTTTGACGTAAAAAACTTAGGTTCCTTTGATTCACTCAGGTTTATTTGACCTTATTCTTTAACAAACCAACATAAACATAAAAAAGAAATCAAAAGATTCCAAAAGAAAGCAGTGGAAACCTGTTTTTTTGACGCAATTGTCTTATTTTTCAATTTTAGATAAGTTATTATATAGAAAAAGGGGTTTTGACGTAAAAAACTTAGGTTCCTTTGATTCACTAAGGTTTATTTGACCTTATTCTTTAACAAACCAACATAAACATAAAAAGGAAATCAAAAGATTCCAAAAAAAAGCAGTGGAAACCTGTTTTTTTGACGCAATTGTCTTATTTTTCAATTTTAGATAAGTTATTATATAGAAAAAGGGGTTTTGACGTAAAAAACTTAGGTTCCTTTGATTCACTCAGGTTTATTTGACCTTATTCTTTAACAAACCAACATAAACATAAAAAAGAAATCAAAAGATTCCAAAAGAAAGCAGTGGAAACCTGTTTTTTTGACGCAATTGTCTTATTTTTCAATTTTAGATAAGTTATTATATAGAAAAAGGGGTTTTGACGTAAAAAACTTAAATTCCTTTGATTCACTCAGGTTTATTTGACCTTATTCTTTAACAAACCAATATAAACATAAAAAAGAAATCAAAAGATTTCAAAAGAAAGCAGTGGAAACCTGTTTTTTTAATGTTTTTAAGTGAAATAATGATTTTCGTAAAAAAGTTTATCAAGTTTTTTGCTTTCTTTTACTATAAAACATAAAATTACCTAGGTTGCTTTTCTTTTTGTTGACTTAATCTTTAACAAACCAACATAAACATAAAAAAGAAATCAAAAGATTCCAAAAGAAAGCAGTGGAAACCTGTTTTTTTGACGGAATTGTCTTATTTTTCAATTTTAGATAAGTTATTATATAGAAAAAGGGGTTTTGACGTAAAAAACTTAGGTTCCTTTGATTCACTCAGGTTTATTTGACCTTATTCTTTAACAAACCAATATAAACATAAAAAAGAAATCAAAAGATTCCAAAAGAAAGCAGTGGAAACCTGTTTTTTTGACGCAATTGTCTTATTTTTCAATTTTAGATAAGTTATTATATAGAAAAAAGGGTTTTGACGTAAAAAACTTAGGTTCCTTTGATTCACTCAGGTTTATTTGACCTTATTCTTTAACAAACCAACATAAACATAAAAAAGAAATCAAAAGATTCCAAAAGAAAGCAGTGGAAACCTGTTTTTTTGACGCAATTGTCTTATTTTTCATTTTAGATAAGTTATTATATAGAAAAAGGGGTTTTGACGTAAAAAACTTAGGTTCCTTTGATTCACTCAGGTTTATTTGACCTTATTCTTTAACAAACCAACGTAAACATAAAAAAGAAATCAAAAGATTCCAAAAGAAAGCAGTGGAAACCTGTTTTTTTGACGCAATTGTCTTATTTTTCAATTTTAGATAAGTTATTATATAGAAAAAGGGGTTTTGACGTAAAAAACTTAGGTTCCTTTGATTCACTCAGGTTTATTTGACCTTATTCTTTAACAAACCAACATAAACATAAAAAAGAAATCAAAAGATTCCAAAAGAAAGCAGTGGAAACCTGTTTTTTTGACGCAATTGTCTTATTTTTTAATTTTAGATAAGTTATTATATAGAAAAAAGGGTTTTGACGTAAAAAACTTAGGTTCCTTTGATTCACTCAGGTTTATTTGACCTTATTCTTTAACAAACCAACATAAACATAAAAAAGAAATCAAAAGATTCTAAAAGAAAGCAGTGGAAACCTGTTTTTTTGACGCATTTGTCTTATTTTTCATTTTAGATAAGTTATTATATAGAAAAAGGGGTTTTGACGTAAAAAACTTAGGTTCCTTTGATTCACTCAGGTTTATTTGACCTTATTCTTTAACAAACCAACATAAACATAAAAAAGAAATCAAAAGATTCCAAAAGAAAGCTGTGGAAACCTGTTTTTTTGACGCAATTGTCTTATTTTTCAATTTTAGATAAGTTATTATATAGAAAAAGGGGTTTTGACATAAAAAACTTAGGTTCCTTTGATTCACTCAGGTTTATTTGACCTTATTCTTTAACAAACCAACATAAACATAAAAAAGAAATTAAAAGATTCCAAAAGAAAGCAGTGGAAACCTGTTTTTTTGACGCAATTGTCTTATTTTTCAATTTTAGATAAGTTATTATATAGAAAAAGGGGTTTTGACGTAAAAAATTTAGGTTCCTTTGATTCACTCACGTTTATTTGACCTTATTCTTTAACAAACCAACATAAACATAAAAAAGAAATCAAAAGATTCCAAAAGAAATCAGTGGAAACCTGTTTTTTTGACGCAATTGTCTTATTTTTCAATTTTAGATAAGTTATTATATAGAAAAAGGGGTTTTGACGTAAAAAACTTAGGTTCCTTTGATTCACTCAGGTTTATTTGACCTTATTCTTTAACAAACCAACATAAACATAAAAAAGAAATCAAAAGATTCCAAAAGAAAGCAGTGGAAACCTGTTTTTTTGACGCAATTGTCTTATTTTTCATTTTAGTTAAGTTATTATATAGAAAAAGGGGTTTTGACGTAAAAAACTTAGGTTCCTTTGATTCACTCAGGTTTATTTGACCTTATTCTTTAACAAACCAACATAAACATAAAAAAGAAATCAAAAGATTCTAAAAGAAAGCAGTGGAAACCTGTTTTTTTGACGCAATTGTCTTATTTTTGAATTTTAGATAAGTTATTATATAGAAAAAGGGGTTTTGACGTAAAAAACTTAGGTTCCTTTGATTCACTCAGGTTTATTTGACCTTATTCTTTAACAAACCAACATAAACATAAAAAAGCAATCAAAAGATTCCAAAAGAAAGCAGTAAAAACCTGTTTTTTTGACGCAATTGTCTTATTTTTCAATTTTAGATAAGTTATTATATAGAAAAAGGGGTTTTGACGTAAAAAACTTAGGTTCCTTTGATTCACTCAGGTTTATTTGACCTTATTCTTTAACAAACCAACATAAACATAAAAAAGAAATCAAAAGATTCCAAAAGAAAGCAGTGGAAACCTGTTTTTTTGACGCAATTGTCTTATTTTTCAATTTTAGATAAGTTATTATATAGAAAAAGGGGTTTTGACGTAAAAAACTTAGGTTCCTTTGATTCACACAGGTTTATTTGACCTTATTCTTTAACAAACCAACATAAACATAAAAAAGAAATCAAAAGATTCCAAAAGAAAGCAGTGGAAACCTGTTTTTTTGACGCAATTGTCTTATTTTTCAATTTTAGATAAGTTATTATATAGAAAAAGGGGTTTTGACGTAAAAAACTTAGGTTCCTTTGATTCACTCAGGTTTATTTGACCTTATTCTTTAACAAACCAACATAAACATAAAAAAGAAATCAAAACATTCCAAAAGAAAGCAGTGGAAACCTGTTTTTTTGACGCAATTGTCTTATTTTTGAATTTTAGATAAGTTATTATATAGAAAAAGGGGTCTTGACGTAAAAAACTTAGGTTCCTTTGATTCACTTAGGTTTATTTGACCTTATTCTTTAACAAACCAACATAAACATAAAAAAGAAATCAAAAGGTTCCAAAAGAAAGCAGTGGAAACCTGTTTTTTTGACGCAATTGTCTTATTTTTCAATTTTAGATAAGTTATTATATAGAAAAAGGGGTTTTGACGTAAAAAACTTAGGTTCCTTTGATTCACTCAGGTTTATTTGACCTTATTCTTTAACAAACCAACATAAACATAAAAAAGAAATCAAAAGATTCCAAAAGAAAGCAGTGGAAACCTGTTTTTTTGACGCAATTGTCTTATTTTTCAATTTTAGATAAGTTATTATATAGAAAAAGGGGTTTTGACGTAAAAAATTTAGGTTCCTTTGATTCACTCAGGTTTATTTGACCTTATTCTTTAACAAACCAACATAAACATAAAAAAGAAATCAAAAGATTCCAAAAGAAAGCAGTGGAAACCTGTTTTTTTGACGCAATTGTCTTATTTTTCAATTTTAGATAAGTTATTATATAGAAAAAGGGGTTTTGACGTAAAAAACTTAGGTTCCTTTGATTCACTCAGGTTTATTTGACCTTATTCTTTAACAAACCAACATAAACATAAAAAAGAAATCAAAAGATTCCAAAAGAAAGCAGTGGAAACCTGTTTTTTTGACGCAATTGTCTTATTTTTCAATTTTAGATAAGTTACTATATAGAAAAAGGGGTTTTGACGTAAAAAACTTAGGTTCCTTTGATTCACTCAGGTTTATTTGACCTTATTCTTTAACAAACCAACATAAACATAAAAAAGAAATCAAAAGATTCCAAAAGAAAGCAGTGGAAACCTGTTTTTTTGACGCAATTGTCTTATTTTTCAATTTTAGATAAGTTATTATATAGAAAAAGGGGTTTTGACGTAAAAAACTTAGGTTCCTTTGATTCACTCAGGTTTATTTGACCTTATTCTTTAACAAACCAACATAAACATAAAAAAGAAATCAAAAGATTCCAAAAGAAAGCAGTGGAAACCTGTTTTTTTGACGCAATTGTATTATTTTTCAATTTTAGATAAGTTATTATATAGAAAAAAGGGTTTTGACGTAAAAAACTTAGGTTCCTATGATTCACTCAGGTTTATTTGACCTTATTCTTTAACAAACCAACATAAACATAAAAAAGAAATCAAAAGATTCCAAAAGAAAGCAGTGGAAACCTGTTTTTTTGACGCAATTGTCTTATTTTTCAATTTTAGATAAGTTATTATATAGAAAAAGGGGTTTTGACGTAAAAAACTTAGGTTCCTTTGATTCACTCAGGTTTATTTGACCTTATTCTTTAACAAACCAACATAAACATAAAAAAGAAATCAAAAGATTCCAAAAGAATGCAGTGGAAACCTGTTTTTTTGAGGCAATTGTCTTATTTTTCAATTTTAGATAAGTTATTATATAGAAAAAGGGGTTTTGACGTAAAAAACTTAGGTTCCTTTGATTCACTCAGGTTTATTTGACCTTATTCTTTAACAAACCAACATAACCATAAAAAAGAATCAAAAGATTCCAAAAGAAAGCAGTGGAAACCTGTTTTTTTGACGCAATTGTCTTATTTTTCAATTTTAGATAAGTTATTATATAGAAAAAGGGGTTTTGACGTAAAAAACTTAGATTCCTTTGATTCGCTCAGGTTTATTTGACCTTATTCTTTAACAAACCAACATAAACATAAAAAGAAATCAAAAGATTTGAAAAGAAAGCAGTGGAAACCTGTTTTTTTGACGCAATTGTCTTAATTTTCAATTTTAGATAAGTTATTATATAGAAAAAGGGGTTTTGACGTAAAAAACTTAGGTTCCTTTGAATCACTCAGGTTTATTTGACCTAATTCTTTAACAAACCAACATAAACATAAAAAAGAAATCAAAAGATTTGAAAAGAAAGCAGTGGAAACCTGTTTTTTTAACGCAATTGTCTTATTTTTCAATTTTAGATAAGTTATTATATAGAAAAAGGGGTTTTGACGTAAAAAACTTAGGTTCCTTTGATTCACTCAGGTTTATTTGACCTTATTCTTTAACAAACCAACATAAACATAAAAAAGAAATCAAAAGATTCCAAAAGAAAGCAGTGGAAACCTGTTTTTTTGACGCAATTGTCTTATTTTTTAATTTTAGATAAGTTATTATATAGAAAAAGGGGTTTTGACGTAAAAAACTTAGGTTCCTTTGATTCACTCAGGTTTATTTGACCTTATTCTTTAACAAACCAACATAAACATAAAAAAGAAATCAAAAGATTCCAAAAGAAAGCAGTGGAAACCTGTTTTTTTGACGCAATTGTCTTATTTTTCAATTTTAAAAAAGTTATTATATAGAAAAAGGGGTTTTGACGTAAAAAACTTAAAATTCCTTTGATTCACTCAGGTTTATTTGACCTTAATCTTTAACAAACCAACATAAACATAAAAAAGAAATCAAAAAATTCCAAAAGAAAGCAGTGGAAACCTGTTTTTTTGACGCAATTGTCTTATTTTTCAATTTTAGATAAGTTATTATATAGAAAAAGGGGTTTTGACGTAAAAAACTTAGGTTCCTTTGATTCACTCAGGTTTATTTGACCTTATTTTTTAACAAACCAACATAAACATAAAAAAGAAATCAAAAGAATCCAAAAGAAAGCAGTGGAAACCTGTTTTTTTGACGCAATTGTCTTATTTTTCAATTTTAGATAAAATATTATATAGAAAAAGGGGTTTTGACGTAAAAAACTTAGGTTCCTTTGATTCACTCAGGTTTAATTGACCTTATTCTTTAACAAACCAACATAAACATATAAAAGAAATCAAAAGATTCCAAAAGAAAGCAGTGGAAACCTGTTTTTTTGACGCAATTGTCTTATTTTTCAATTTTAGATAAGTTATTATATAGAAAAAGGGGTTTTGACGTAAAAAACTTAGGTTCCTTTGATTCACTCAGGTTTATTTGACCTTATTCTTTAACAAACCAACATAAACATAAAAAAGAAATCAAAAGATTCCAAAAGAAAGCAGTGGAAACCTGTTTTTTTGACGCAATTGTCTTATTTTTCAATTTTAGATAAGTTTTTTTATAGAAAAAGGGGTTTTGACGTAAAAAACTTAGGTTCCTTTGATTCACTCAGGTTTATTTGACCTTATTCTTTAACAAACCAACATAAACATAAAAAAGAAATCAAAAGATTCCAAAAGAAAGCAGTAGAAACCTGTTTTTTTGACGCAATTGTCTTATTTTTCAATTTTAGATAAGTTATTATATAGATAAAGGGGTTTTGACGTAAAAAACTTAGGTTCCTTTGATTCACTCAGGTTTATTTGACCTTATTCTTTAACAAACCAACATAAACATAAAAAAGAAATCAAAAGATTCCAAAAGAAAGCAGTGGAGACCTGTTTTTTTGACGCAATTGTCTTATTTTTCAAATTTAGATAAGTTATTATATAGAAAAAGGGGTTTTGACGTAAAAAACTTAGGTTCCTTTGATTCACTCAGGTTTATTTGACGTTATTCTTTAACAAACCAACATAAACATAAAAAAGAAATCAAAAGATTCCAAAAGAAAGCAGTGGAAACCTGTTTTTTTGACGCAATTGTCTTATTTTTTAATTTTAGATAAGTTATTATATAGAAAAAGGGGTTTTAACGTAAAAAACTTAGGTTCCTTTGATTCACTCAGGATTATTTGACCTTATTCTTTAACAAACCAACATAAACATAAAAAAGAAATCAAAAGATTCCAAAAGAAAGCAGTGGAAACCTGTTTTTTTGACGCAATTGTCTTATTTTTCAATTTTAGATAAGTTATTATATAGAAAAAAGGGTTTTGACGTAAAAAACTTAGGTTCCTTTGATTCACTCAGGTTTATTTGACCTTATTCTTTAACAAACCAACATAAACATAAAAAAGAAATCAAAAGATTCCAAAAGAAAGCAGTGGAAACCTGTTTTTTTGACGCAATTGTCTTATTTTTCATTTTAGATAAGTTATTATATAGAAAAAGGGGTTTTGACGTAAAAAACTTAGGTTCCTTTGATTCACTCAGGTTTATTTGACCTTATGCTTTAACAAACCAACATAAACATAAAAAAGAAATCAAAAGAATCCAAAATAAAGCAGTGGAAACCTGTTTTTTTGACGCAATTGTCTTATTTTTCAATTTTAGATAAAATATTATATAGAAAAAGGGGTTTTGACGTAAAAAACTTAGGTTCCTTTGATTCACTCAGGTTTATTTGACCTTATTCTTTAACAAACCAACATAAACATAAAAAAGAAATCAAAAGATTCAAAAAGAAAGCAGTGGAAACCTGTTTTTTTGACGCAATTGTCTTATTTTTCAATTTTAGATAAGTTATTATATAGAAAAAGGGGTTTTGACGTAAAAAACTTAGGTTCCTTTGATTCACTCAGGTTTATTTGACCTTATTCTTTAACAAACCAACATAAACATAAAAAAGAAATCAAAAGATTCCAAAAGAAAGCAGTGGAAACCTGTTTTTTTGACGCAATTGTCTTATTTTTCAATTTTAGATAAGTTTTTATATAGAAAAAGGGGTTTTGACGTAAAAAACTTAGGTTCCTTTGATTCACTCAGGTTTATTTGACCTTATTCTATAACAAACCAACATAAACATAAAAAAGAAATCAAAAGATTCCAAAAGAAAGCAGTGGAAACCTGTTTTTTTGACGCAATTGTCTTATTTTTCAATTTTAGATAAGTTATTATATAGAAAAAGGGGTTTTAACGTAAAAAACTTAGGTTCCTTTGATTCACTCAGGTTTATTTGACCTTATTCTTTAACAAACCAACGTAAACATAAAAAAGAAATCAAAAGATTCCAAAAGAAAGCAGTGGAAACCTGTTTTTTTGACGCAATTGTCTTATTTTTCAATTTTAGATAAGTTATTATATAGAAAAAGGGGTTTTGACGTAAAAAACTTAGGTTCCTTTGATTCACTCAGGTTTATTTGACCTTATTCTTTAACAAACCAACATAAACATAAAAAAGAAATCAAAAGATTCCAAAAGAAAGCAGTGGAAACCTGTTTTTTTGACGCAATTGTCTTATTTTTCATTTTTAATTAAGTTATTATATAGAAAAAGGGGTTTTGACGTAAAAAACTTAGGTTCCTTTGAATCACTCAGGTTTATTTAACCTTATTCTTTAACAAACCAACATAAACAAAAAAAAGAAATCAAAAGATTCCAAAAGAAAGCAGTGGAAACCTGTTTATTTGACGCAATTGTCTTATTTTTTAATTTTAGATAAGTTATTATATAGAAAAAGGGGTTTTGACGTAAAAAACTTAGGTTCCTTTGATTCACTCAGGTTTATTTGACCTTTTTCTTTAACAAACCAAAATAAGCATAAAAAAGAAATCAAAAGATTCCAAAAGAAAGCAGTGGAAACCTGTTTTTTTGACGCAATTGTCTTATTTTTCAATTTTAGATAAGTTATTATATAGAAAAAGGGGTTTTGACGTAAAAAACTTAGGTTCCTTTGATTCACTCAGGTTTATTTGACCTTATTCTTTAACAAACCAACATAAACATAAAAAAGAAATCAAAAGATTCCAAAAGAAAGCAGTGGAAACCTGTTTTTTTGACGCAATTGTCTTATTTTTCAATTTTAAAAAAGTTATTATATAGAAAAAGGGGTTTTGACGTAAAAAACATAGGTTCCTTTGATTCACTTAGGTTTATTTGACCTTAATCTTTAACAAACCAACATAAACATAAAAAAGAAATCAAAAGATTCCAAAAGAAAGCAGTGGAAACCTGTTTTTTTGAGGCAATTGTCTTATTTTTCAATTTTAGATAAGTTATTATATAGAAAAAGGGGTTTTGACGTAAAAAACTTAGGTTCCTTTGATTCACTCAGGTTTATTTGACCTTATTCTTTAACAAACCAACATAAACATAAAAAAGAAATCAAAAGAATCCAAAAGAAAGCAGTGGAAACCTGTTTTTTTGACGCAATTGTCTTATTTTTCAATTTTAGATAAATTATTATATAGAAAAATGGGTTTTGACGTAAAAAACTTAGGTTCCTTTGATTCACTCAGGTTTATTTGACCTTATTCTTTAACAAACCAACATAAACATATAAAAGAAATCAAAAGATTCCAAAAGAAAGCAGTGGAAACCTGTTTTTTTGACGCAATTGTCTTATTTTTCAATTTTAGATAAGTTATTATATAGAAAAAGGGGTTTTGACGTAAAAACTTAGGTTCCTTTGATTCACTCAGGTTTATTTGACCTTATTCTTTAACAAACCAACATAAACATAAAAAAGAAATCAAAAGATTCCACAAGAAAGCAGTGGAAACCTGTTTTTTTGACGCAATTGTCTTATTTTTCAATTTTAGATAAGTTTTTATATAGAAAAAGGGGTTTTGACGTAAAAAACTTAGGTTCCTTTGATTCACTCAGGTTTATTTGACCTTATTCTTTAACAAACCAACATAAACATAAAAAAGAAATCAAAAGATTCCAAAAGAAAGCAGTGGAAACCTGTTTTTTGGACGCAATTGTCTTATTTTTCAATTTTAGATAAGTTATTATATAGAAAAAGGGGTTTTAACGTAAAAAACTTAGGTTCCTTTGATTCACTTAGGATTATTTGACCTTATTCTTTAACAAACCAACATAAACATAAAAAAGAAATCAAAAGATTCCAAAAGAAAGCAGTGGAAACCTGTTTTTTTGACGCAATTGTCTTATTTTTCAATTTTAGATAAGTTATTATATAGAAAAAAGGGTTTTGACGTAAAAAACTTAGGTTCCTTTGATTCACTCAGGTTTATTTGACCTTATGCTTTAACAAACCAACATAAACATAAAAAAGAAATCAAAAGAATCCAAAAGAAAGCAGTGGAAACCTGTTTTTTTGACGCAATTGTCTTATTTTTCAATTTTAGATAAAATATTATATAGAAAAAGGGGTTTTGACGTAAAAAACTTAGGTTCCTTTGATTCACTCAGGTTTATTGACCTTATTCTTTAACAAACCAACATAAACATAAAAAAGAAATCAAAAGATTCCAAATGAAAGCAGTGGAAACCTGTTTTTTTGACGCAATTGTCTTATTTTTCAATTTTAGATAAGTTATTATATAGAAAAAGGGGTTTTGACGTAAAAAACTTAGGTTCCTTTGATTCACTCAGGTTTATTTGACCTTATTCTTTAACAAACCAACATAAACATAAAAAAGAAATCAAAAGATTCCAAAAGAAAGCAGTGGAAACCTGTTTTTTTGACGCAATTGTCTTATTTTTCAATTTTAGATAAGTTTTTATATAGAAAAAGGGGTTTTGACGTAAAAAACTTAGGTTCCTTTGATTCACTCAGGTTTATTTGACCTTATTCTTTAACAAACCAACATAAACATAAAAAAGAAATCAAAAGATTCCAAAAGAAAGCAGTGGAAACCTGTTTTTTTGACGCAATTGTCTTATTTTTCAATTTTAGATAAGTTATTATATAGAAAAAGGGGTTTTGACGTAAAAAACTTAGGTTCCTTTGATTCACTCAGGTTTATTTGACCTTATTCTTTAACAAACCAACATAAACATAAAAAAGAAATCAAAAGATTCCAAAAGAAAGCAGTAGAAACCTGTTTTTTTGACGCAATTGTCTTATTTTTCAATTTTAGATAAGTTATTATATAGATAAAGGGGTTTTGACGTAAAAAACTTAGGTTCCTTTGATTCACTCAGGTTTATTTGACCTTATTCTTTAACAAACCAACATAAACATAAAAAAGAAATCAAAAGATTCCAAAAGAAAGCAGTGGAAACCTGTTTTTTTGACGCAATTGTCTTATTTTTCAAATTTAGATAAGTTATTATATAGAAAAAGGGGTTTTGACGTAAAAAACTTAGGTTCCTTTGATTCACTCAGGTTTATTTGACCTTATTCTTTAACAAACCAACATAAACATAAAAAAGAAATCAAAAGATTCCAAAAGAAAGCAGTGGAAACCTGTTTTTTTGACGCAATTGTCTTATTTTTCAATTTTAGATAAATTATTATATAGAAAAAGGGGTTTTGACGTAAAAAACTTAGGTTCCTTTGATTCACTCAGGTTTATTTGACCTTATTCTTTAACAAACCAACATAAACATAAAAAAGAAATCAAAAGATTCCAAAAGAAAGCAGTGGAAACCTGTTTTTTTGACGCAATTGTCTTATTTTTCAATTTTAGATAAGTTATTATATAGAAAAAGGGGTTTTGACGTAAAAAACTTAGGTTCCTTTGATTCACTCAGGTTTATTTGACCTTATTCTTTAACAAACCAACATAAACATAAAAAAGAAATCAAAAGATTCCAAAAGAAAGCAGTGGAAACCTGTTTTTTTGACGCAATTGTCTTATTTTTCAATTTTAGATAAGTTATTATATAGAAAAAGGGGTTTTGACGTAAAAAACTTAGGTTCCTTTGATTCACTCAGGTTTATTTGACCTTATTCTTTAACAAACCAACATAAACATAAAAAAGAAATCAAAAGATTCCAAAAGAAAGCAGTGGAAACCTGTTTTTTTGACGCAATTGTCTTATTTTTCAATTTTAGATAAGTTATTATATAGAAAAAGGGGTTTTGACGTAAAAAACTTAGGTTCCTTTGATTCACTCAGGTTTATTTGACCTTATTCTTTAACAAACCAACATAAACATAAAAAAGAAATCAAAAGATTCCAAAAGAAAGCAGTGGAAACCTGTTTTTTTGACGCAATTGTCTTATTTTTCAATTTTAGATAAGTTATTATATAGAAAAAGGGGTTTTGACGTAAAAAACTTAGGTTCCTTTGATTCACTCAGGTTTATTTGACCTTATTCTTTAACAAACCAACATAAACATAAAAAAGAAATCAAAAGATTCCAAAAGAAAGCAGTGGAAACCTGTTTTTTTGACGCAATTGTCTTATTTTTCAATTTTAGATAAGTTATTATATAGAAAAAGGGGTTTTGACGTAAAAAACTTAGGTTCCTTTGATTCACTCAGGTTTATTTGACCTTATTCTTTAACAAACCAACATAAACATAAAAAAGAAATCAAAAGATTCCAAAAGAAAGCAGTGGAAACCTGTTTTTTTGACGCAATTGTCTTATTTTTCAATTTTAGATAAGTTATTATATAGAAAAAGGGGTTTTGACGTAAAAAACTTAGGTTCCTTTGATTCACTCAGGTTTATTTGACCTTATTCTTTAACAAACCAACATAAACATAAAAAAGAAATCAAAAGATTCCAAAAGAAAGCAGTGGAAACCTGTTTTTTTGACGCAATTGTCTTATTTTTCAATTTTAGATAAGTTATTATATAGAAAAAGGGGTTTTGACGTAAAAAACTTAGGTTCCTTTGATTCACTCAGGTTTATTTGACCTTATTCTTTAACAAACCAACATAAACATAAAAAAGAAATCAAAAGATTCCAAAAGAAAGCAGTGGAAACCTGTTTTTTTGACGCAATTGTCTTATTTTTCAATTTTAGATAAGTTATTATATAGAAAAAGGGGTTTTGACGTAAAAAACTTAGGTTCCTTTGATTCACTCAGGTTTATTTGACCTTATTCTTTAACAAACCAACATAAACATAAAAAAGAAATCAAAAGATTCCAAAAGAAAGCAGTGGAAACCTGTTTTTTTGACGCAATTGTCTTATTTTTCAATTTTAGATAAGTTATTATATAGAAAAAGGGGTTTTGACGTAAAAAACTTAGGTTCCTTTGATTCACTCAGGTTTATTTGACCTTATTCTTTAACAAACCAACATAAACATAAAAAAGAAATCAAAAGATTCCAAAAGAAAGCAGTGGAAACCTGTTTTTTTGACGCAATTGTCTTATTTTTCAATTTTAGATAAGTTATTATATAGAAAAAGGGGTTTTGACGTAAAAAACTTAGGTTCCTTTGATTCACTCAGGTTTATTTGACCTTATTCTTTAACAAACCAACATAAACATAAAAAAGAAATCAAAAGATTCCAAAAGAAAGCAGTGGAAACCTGTTTTTTTGACGCAATTGTCTTATTTTTCAATTTTAGATAAGTTATTATATAGAAAAAGGGGTTTTGACGTAAAAAACTTAGGTTCCTTTGATTCACTCAGGTTTATTTGACCTTATTCTTTAACAAACCAACATAAACATAAAAAAGAAATCAAAAGATTCCAAAAGAAAGCAGTGGAAACCTGTTTTTTTGACGCAATTGTCTTATTTTTCAATTTTAGATAAGTTATTATATAGAAAAAGGGGTTTTGACGTAAAAAACTTAGGTTCCTTTGATTCACTCAGGTTTATTTGACCTTATTCTTTAACAAACCAACATAAACATAAAAAAGAAATCAAAAGATTCCAAAAGAAAGCAGTGGAAACCTGTTTTTTTGACGCAATTGTCTTATTTTTCAATTTTAGATAAGTTATTATATAGAAAAAGGGGTTTTGACGTAAAAAACTTAGGTTCCTTTGATTCACTCAGGTTTATTTGACCTTATTCTTTAACAAACCAACATAAACATAAAAAAGAAATCAAAAGATTCCAAAAGAAAGCAGTGGAAACCTGTTTTTTTGACGCAATTGTCTTATTTTTCAATTTTAGATAAATTATTATATAGAAAAAGGGGTTTTGACGTAAAAAACTTAGGTTCCTTTGATTCACTCAGGTTTATTTGACCTTATTCTTTAACAAACCAACATAAACATAAAAAAGAAATCAAAAGATTCCAAAAGAAAGCAGTGGAAACCTGTTTTTTTGACGCAATTGTCTTATTTTTCAATTTTAGATAAGTTATTATATAGAAAAAGGGGTTTTGACGTAAAAAACTTAGGTTCCTTTGATTCACTCAGGTTTATTTGACCTTATTCTTTAACAAACCAACATAAACATAAAAAAGAAATCAAAAGATTCCAAAAGAAAGCAGTGGAAACCTGTTTTTTTGACGCAATTGTCTTATTTTTCAATTTTAGATAAGTTATTATATAGAAAAAGGGGTTTTGACGTAAAAAACTTAGGTTCCTTTGATTCACTCAGGTTTATTTGACCTTATTCTTTAACAAACCAACATAAACATAAAAAAGAAATCAAAAGATTCCAAAAGAAAGCAGTGGAAACCTGTTTTTTTGACGCAATTGTCTTATTTTTCAATTTTAGATAAGTTATTATATAGAAAAAGGGGTTTTGACGTAAAAAACTTAGGTTCCTTTGATTCACTCAGGTTTATTTGACCTTATTCTTTAACAAACCAACATAAACATAAAAAAGAAATCAAAAGATTCCAAAAGAAAGCAGTGGAAACCTGTTTTTTTGACGCAATTGTCTTATTTTTCAATTTTAGATAAGTTATTATATAGAAAAAGGGGTTTTGACGTAAAAAACTTAGGTTCCTTTGATTCACTCAGGTTTATTTGACCTTATTCTTTAACAAACCAACATAAACATAAAAAAGAAATCAAAAGATTCCAAAAGAAAGCAGTGGAAACCTGTTTTTTTGACGCAATTGTCTTATTTTTCAATTTTAGATAAGTTATTATATAGAAAAAGGGGTTTTGACGTAAAAAACTTAGGTTCCTTTGATTCACTCAGGTTTATTTGACCTTATTCTTTAACAAACCAACATAAACATAAAAAAGAAATCAAAAGATTCCAAAAGAAAGCAGTGGAAACCTGTTTTTTTGACGCAATTGTCTTATTTTTCAATTTTAGATAAGTTATTATATAGAAAAAGGGGTTTTGACGTAAAAAACTTAGGTTCCTTTGATTCACTCAGGTTTATTTGACCTTATTCTTTAACAAACCAACATAAACATAAAAAAGAAATCAAAAGATTCCAAAAGAAAGCAGTGGAAACCTGTTTTTTTGACGCAATTGTCTTATTTTTCAATTTTAGATAAGTTATTATATAGAAAAAGGGGTTTTGACGTAAAAAACTTAGGTTCCTTTGATTCACTCAGGTTTATTTGACCTTATTCTTTAACAAACCAACATAAACATAAAAAAGAAATCAAAAGATTCCAAAAGAAAGCAGTGGAAACCTGTTTTTTTGACGCAATTGTCTTATTTTTCAATTTTAGATAAGTTATTATATAGAAAAAGGGGTTTTGACGTAAAAAACTTAGGTTCCTTTGATTCACTCAGGTTTATTTGACCTTATTCTTTAACAAACCAACATAAACATAAAAAAGAAATCAAAAGATTCCAAAAGAAAGCAGTGGAAACCTGTTTTTTTGACGCAATTGTCTTATTTTTCAATTTTAGATAAGTTATTATATAGAAAAAGGGGTTTTGACGTAAAAAACTTAGGTTCCTTTGATTCACTCAGGTTTATTTGACCTTATTCTTTAACAAACCAACATAAACATAAAAAAGAAATCAAAAGATTCCAAAAGAAAGCAGTGGAAACCTGTTTTTTTGACGCAATTGTCTTATTTTTCAATTTTAGATAAGTTATTATATAGAAAAAGGGGTTTTGACGTAAAAAACTTAGGTTCCTTTGATTCACTCAGGTTTATTTGACCTTATTCTTTAACAAACCAACATAAACATAAAAAAGAAATCAAAAGATTCCAAAAGAAAGCAGTGGAAACCTGTTTTTTTGACGCAATTGTCTTATTTTTCAATTTTAGATAAGTTATTATATAGAAAAAGGGGTTTTGACGTAAAAAACTTAGGTTCCTTTGATTCACTCAGGTTTATTTGACCTTATTCTTTAACAAACCAACATAAACATAAAAAAGAAATCAAAAGATTCCAAAAGAAAGCAGTGGAAACCTGTTTTTTTGACGCAATTGTCTTATTTTTCAATTTTAGATAAGTTATTATATAGAAAAAGGGGTTTTGACGTAAAAAACTTAGGTTCCTTTGATTCACTCAGGTTTATTTGACCTTATTCTTTAACAAACCAACATAAACATAAAAAAGAAATCAAAAGATTCCAAAAGAAAGCAGTGGAAACCTGTTTTTTTGACGCAATTGTCTTATTTTTCAATTTTAGATAAGTTATTATATAGAAAAAGGGGTTTTGACGTAAAAAACTTAGGTTCCTTTGATTCACTCAGGTTTATTTGACCTTATTCTTTAACAAACCAACATAAACATAAAAAAGAAATCAAAAGATTCCAAAAGAAAGCAGTGGAAACCTGTTTTTTTGACGCAATTGTCTTATTTTTCAATTTTAGATAAGTTATTATATAGAAAAAGGGGTTTTGACGTAAAAAACTTAGGTTCCTTTGATTCACTCAGGTTTATTTGACCTTATTCTTTAACAAACCAACATAAACATAAAAAAGAAATCAAAAGATTCCAAAAGAAAGCAGTGGAAACCTGTTTTTTTGACGCAATTGTCTTATTTTTCAATTTTAGATAAGTTATTATATAGAAAAAGGGGTTTTGACGTAAAAAACTTAGGTTCCTTTGATTCACTCAGGTTTATTTGACCTTATTCTTTAACAAACCAACATAAACATAAAAAAGAAATCAAAAGATTCCAAAAGAAAGCAGTGGAAACCTGTTTTTTTGACGCAATTGTCTTATTTTTCAATTTTAGATAAGTTATTATATAGAAAAAGGGGTTTTGACGTAAAAAACTTAGGTTCCTTTGATTCACTCAGGTTTATTTGACCTTATTCTTTAACAAACCAACATAAACATAAAAAAGAAATCAAAAGATTCCAAAAGAAAGCAGTGGAAACCTGTTTTTTTGACGCAATTGTCTTATTTTTCAATTTTAGATAAGTTATTATATAGAAAAAGGGGTTTTGACGTAAAAAACTTAGGTTCCTTTGATTCACTCAGGTTTATTTGACCTTATTCTTTAACAAACCAACATAAACATAAAAAAGAAATCAAAAGATTCCAAAAGAAAGCAGTGGAAACCTGTTTTTTTGACGCAATTGTCTTATTTTTCAATTTTAGATAAGTTATTATATAGAAAAAGGGGTTTTGACGTAAAAAACTTAGGTTCCTTTGATTCACTCAGGTTTATTTGACCTTATTCTTTAACAAACCAACATAAACATAAAAAAGAAATCAAAAGATTCCAAAAGAAAGCAGTGGAAACCTGTTTTTTTGACGCAATTGTCTTATTTTTCAATTTTAGATAAGTTATTATATAGAAAAAGGGGTTTTGACGTAAAAAACTTAGGTTCCTTTGATTCACTCAGGTTTATTTGACCTTATTCTTTAACAAACCAACATAAACATAAAAAAGAAATCAAAAGATTCCAAAAGAAAGCAGTGGAAACCTGTTTTTTTGACGCAATTGTCTTATTTTTCAATTTTAGATAAGTTATTATATAGAAAAAGGGGTTTTGACGTAAAAAACTTAGGTTCCTTTGATTCACTCAGGTTTATTTGACCTTATTCTTTAACAAACCAACATAAACATAAAAAAGAAATCAAAAGATTCCAAAAGAAAGCAGTGGAAACCTGTTTTTTTGACGCAATTGTCTTATTTTTCAATTTTAGATAAGTTATTATATAGAAAAAGGGGTTTTGACGTAAAAAACTTAGGTTCCTTTGATTCACTCAGGTTTATTTGACCTTATTCTTTAACAAACCAACATAAACATAAAAAAGAAATCAAAAGATTCCAAAAGAAAGCAGTGGAAACCTGTTTTTTTGACGCAATTGTCTTATTTTTCAATTTTAGATAAGTTATTATATAGAAAAAGGGGTTTTGACGTAAAAAACTTAGGTTCCTTTGATTCACTCAGGTTTATTTGACCTTATTCTTTAACAAACCAACATAAACATAAAAAAGAAATCAAAAGATTCCAAAAGAAAGCAGTGGAAACCTGTTTTTTTGACGCAATTGTCTTATTTTTCAATTTTAGATAAGTTATTATATAGAAAAAGGGGTTTTGACGTAAAAAACTTAGGTTCCTTTGATTCACTCAGGTTTATTTGACCTTATTCTTTAACAAACCAACATAAACATAAAAAAGAAATCAAAAGATTCCAAAAGAAAGCAGTGGAAACCTGTTTTTTTGACGCAATTGTCTTATTTTTCAATTTTAGATAAGTTATTATATAGAAAAAGGGGTTTTGACGTAAAAAACTTAGGTTCCTTTGATTCACTCAGGTTTATTTGACCTTATTCTTTAACAAACCAACATAAACATAAAAAAGAAATCAAAAGATTCCAAAAGAAAGCAGTGGAAACCTGTTTTTTTGACGCAATTGTCTTATTTTTCAATTTTAGATAAGTTATTATATAGAAAAAGGGGTTTTGACGTAAAAAACTTAGGTTCCTTTGATTCACTCAGGTTTATTTGACCTTATTCTTTAACAAACCAACATAAACATAAAAAAGAAATCAAAAGATTCCAAAAGAAAGCAGTGGAAACCCGTTTTTTTGACGCAATTGTCTTATTTTTCAATTTTAGATAAGTTTTTATATAGAAAAAGGGGTTTTGACGTAAAAAATTTAGGTTCCTTTGATTCACTCAGGTTTATTTGACCTTATTCTTTAACAAACCAACATAAACATAAAAAAGAAATCAAAAGATAAGTTATTATATAGAAAAAGGGGTTTTGACGTAAAAAACTTAGGTTCCTTTGATTCACTCAGGTTTATTTGACCTTATTCTTTAACAAACCAACATAAACATAAAAAAGAAATCAAAAGATTCCAAAAGAAAGCAGTGGAAACCTGTTTTTTTGACGCAATTGTCTTATTTTTCAATTTTAGATAAGTTATTATATAGAAAAAGGGGTTTTGACGTAAAAAATTTAGGTTCCTTTGATTCACTCAGGTTTATTTGACCTTATTCTTTAATTAACCAACATAAACATAAAAAAGAAATCAAAAGATTCCAAAAGAAAGCAGTGGAAACCTGTTTTTTTGACGCAATTGTCTTATTTTTCAAATTTAGATAAGTTATTATATAGAAAAAGGGGTTTTGACGTAAAAAACTTAGGTTCCTTTGATTCACTCAGGTTTATTTGACCTTATTCTTTAACAAACCAACATAAACATAAAAAAGAAATCAAAAGATTCCAAAAGAAAGCAGTGGAAACCTGTTTTTTTGACGCAATTGTCTTATTTTTCAATTTTAGATAAGTTATTATATAGAAAAAGGGGTTTTGACGTAAAAAACTTAGGTTCCTTTGATTCACTCAGGTTTATTTGACCTTATTCTTTAACAAACCAACATAAACATAAAAAAGAAATCAAAAGATTCCAAAAGAAAGCAGTGGAAACCTGTTTTTTTGACGCAATTGTCTTATTTTTCAATTTTAGATAAGTTATTATATAGAAAAAGGGGTTTTGACGTAAAAAACTTAGGTTCCTTTGATTCACTCAGGTTTATTTGACCTTATTCTTTAACAAACCAACATAAACATAAAAAAGAAATCAAAAGATTCCAAAAGAAAGCAGTGGAAACCTGTTTTTTTGACGCAATTGTCTTATTTTTCAATTTTAGATAAGTTATTATATAGAAAAAGGGGTTTTGACGTAAAAAACTTAGGTTCCTTTGATTCACTCAGGTTTATTTGACCTTATTCTTTAACAAACCAACATAAACATAAAAAAGAAATCAAAAGATTCCAAAAGAAAGCAGTGGAAACCTGTTTTTTTGACGCAATTGTCTTATTTTTCAATTTTAGATAAGTTATTATATAGAAAAAGGGGTTTTGACGTAAAAAACTTAGGTTCCTTTGATTCACTCAGGTTTATTTGACCTTATTCTTTAACAAACCAACATAAACATAAAAAAGAAATCAAAAGATTCCAAAAGAAAGCAGTGGAAACCTGTTTTTTTGACGCAATTGTCTTATTTTTCAATTTTAGATAAGTTATTATATAGAAAAAGGGGTTTTGACGTAAAAAACTTAGGTTCCTTTGATTCACTCAGGTTTATTTGACCTTATTCTTTAACAAACCAACATAAACATAAAAAAGAAATCAAAAGATTCCAAAAGAAAGCAGTGGAAACCTGTTTTTTTGACGCAATTGTCTTATTTTTCAATTTTAGATAAGTTATTATATAGAAAAAGGGGTTTTGACGTAAAAAACTTAGGTTCCTTTGATTCACTCAGGTTTATTTGACCTTATTCTTTAACAAACCAACATAAACATAAAAAAGAAATCAAAAGATTCCAAAAGAAAGCAGTGGAAACCTGTTTTTTTGACGCAATTGTCTTATTTTTCAATTTTAGATAAGTTATTATATAGAAAAAGGGGTTTTGACGTAAAAAACTTAGGTTCCTTTGATTCACTCAGGTTTATTTGACCTTATTCTTTAACAAACCAACATAAACATAAAAAAGAAATCAAAAGATTCCAAAAGAAAGCAGTGGAAACCTGTTTTTTTGACGCAATTGTCTTATTTTTCAATTTTAGATAAGTTATTATATAGAAAAAGGGGTTTTGACGTAAAAAACTTAGGTTCCTTTGATTCACTCAGGTTTATTTGACCTTATTCTTTAACAAACCAACATAAACATAAAAAAGAAATCAAAAGATTCCAAAAGAAAGCAGTGGAAACCTGTTTTTTTGACGCAATTGTCTTATTTTTCAATTTTAGATAAGTTATTATATAGAAAAAGGGGTTTTGACGTAAAAAACTTAGGTTCCTTTGATTCACTCAGGTTTATTTGACCTTATTCTTTAACAAACCAACATAAACATAAAAAAGAAATCAAAAGATTCCAAAAGAAAGCAGTGGAAACCTGTTTTTTTGACGCAATTGTCTTATTTTTCAATTTTAGATAAGTTATTATATAGAAAAAGGGGTTTTGACGTAAAAAACTTAGGTTCCTTTGATTCACTCAGGTTTATTTGACCTTATTCTTTAACAAACCAACATAAACATAAAAAAGAAATCAAAAGATTCCAAAAGAAAGCAGTGGAAACCTGTTTTTTTGACGCAATTGTCTTATTTTTCAATTTTAGATAAGTTATTATATAGAAAAAGGGGTTTTGACGTAAAAAACTTAGGTTCCTTTGATTCACTCAGGTTTATTTGACCTTATTCTTTAACAAACCAACATAAACATAAAAAAGAAATCAAAAGATTCCAAAAGAAAGCAGTGGAAACCTGTTTTTTTGACGCAATTGTCTTATTTTTCAATTTTAGATAAGTTATTATATAGAAAAAGGGGTTTTGACGTAAAAAACTTAGGTTCCTTTGATTCACTCAGGTTTATTTGACCTTATTCTTTAACAAACCAACATAAACATAAAAAAGAAATCAAAAGATTCCAAAAGAAAGCAGTGGAAACCTGTTTTTTTGACGCAATTGTCTTATTTTTCAATTTTAGATAAGTTATTATATAGAAAAAGGGGTTTTGACGTAAAAAACTTAGGTTCCTTTGATTCACTCAGGTTTATTTGACCTTATTCTTTAACAAACCAACATAAACATAAAAAAGAAATCAAAAGATTCCAAAAGAAAGCAGTGGAAACCTGTTTTTTTGACGCAATTGTCTTATTTTTCAATTTTAGATAAGTTATTATATAGAAAAAGGGGTTTTGACGTAAAAAACTTAGGTTCCTTTGATTCACTCAGGTTTATTTGACCTTATTCTTTAACAAACCAACATAAACATAAAAAAGAAATCAAAAGATTCCAAAAGAAAGCAGTGGAAACCTGTTTTTTTGACGCAATTGTCTTATTTTTCAATTTTAGATAAGTTATTATATAGAAAAAGGGGTTTTGACGTAAAAAACTTAGGTTCCTTTGATTCACTCAGGTTTATTTGACCTTATTCTTTAACAAACCAACATAAACATAAAAAAGAAATCAAAAGATTCCAAAAGAAAGCAGTGGAAACCTGTTTTTTTGACGCAATTGTCTTATTTTTCAATTTTAGATAAGTTATTATATAGAAAAAGGGGTTTTGACGTAAAAAACTTAGGTTCCTTTGATTCACTCAGGTTTATTTGACCTTATTCTTTAACAAACCAACATAAACATAAAAAAGAAATCAAAAGATTCCAAAAGAAAGCAGTGGAAACCTGTTTTTTTGACGCAATTGTCTTATTTTTCAATTTTAGATAAGTTATTATATAGAAAAAGGGGTTTTGACGTAAAAAAATTAGGTTCCTTTGATTCACTCAGGTTTATTTGACCTTATTCTTTAACAAACCAACATAAACATAAAAAAGAAATCAAAAGATTCCAAAAGAAAGCAGTGGAAACCTGTTTTTTTGACGCAATTGTCTTATTTTTCAATTTTAGATAAGTTATTATATAGAAAAAGGGGTTTTGACGTAAAAAACTTAGGTTCCTTTGATTCACTCAGGTTTATTTGACCTTATTCTTTAACAAACCAACATAAACATAAAAAAGAAATCAAAAGATTCCAAAAGAAAGCAGTGGAAACCTGTTTTTTTGACGCAATTGTCTTATTTTTCAATTTTAGATAAGTTATTATATAGAAAAAGGGGTTTTGACGTAAAAAACTTAGGTTCCTTTGATTCACTCAGGTTTATTTGACCTTATTCTTTAACAAACCAACATAAACATAAAAAAGAAATCAAAAGATTCCAAAAGAAAGCAGTGGAAACCTGTTTTTTTGACGCAATTGTCTTATTTTTCAATTTTAGATAAGTTATTATATAGAAAAAGGGGTTTTGACGTAAAAAACTTAGGTTCCTTTGATTCACTCAGGTTTATTTGACCTTATTCTTTAACAAACCAACATAAACATAAAAAAGAAATCAAAAGATTCCAAAAGAAAGCAGTGGAAACCTGTTTTTTTGACGCAATTGTCTTATTTTTCAATTTTAGATAAGTTATTATATAGAAAAAGGGGTTTTGACGTAAAAAACTTAGGTTCCTTTGATTCACTCAGGTTTATTTGACCTTATTCTTTAACAAACCAACATAAACATAAAAAAGAAATCAAAAGATTCCAAAAGAAAGCAGTGGAAACCTGTTTTTTTGACGCAATTGTCTTATTTTTCAATTTTAGATAAGTTATTATATAGAAAAAGGGGTTTTGACGTAAAAAACTTAGGTTCCTTTGATTCACTCAGGTTTATTTGACCTTATTCTTTAACAAACCAACATAAACATAAAAAAGAAATCAAAAGATTCCAAAAGAAAGCAGTGGAAACCTGTTTTTTTGACGCAATTGTCTTATTTTTCAATTTTAGATAAGTTATTATATAGAAAAAGGGGTTTTGACGTAAAAAACTTAGGTTCCTTTGATTCACTCAGGTTTATTTGACCTTATTCTTTAACAAACCAACATAAACATAAAAAAGAAATCAAAAGATTCCAAAAGAAAGCAGTGGAAACCTGTTTTTTTGACGCAATTGTCTTATTTTTCAATTTTAGATAAGTTATTATATAGAAAAAGGGGTTTTGACGTAAAAAACTTAGGTTCCTTTGATTCACTCAGGTTTATTTGACCTTATTCTTTAACAAACCAACATAAACATAAAAAAGAAATCAAAAGATTCCAAAAGAAAGCAGTGGAAACCTGTTTTTTTGACGCAATTGTCTTATTTTTCAATTTTAGATAAGTTATTATATAGAAAAAGGGGTTTTGACGTAAAAAACTTAGGTTCCTTTGATTCACTCAGGTTTATTTGACCTTATTCTTTAACAAACCAACATAAACATAAAAAAGAAATCAAAAGATTCCAAAAGAAAGCAGTGGAAACCTGTTTTTTTGACGCAATTGTCTTATTTTTCAATTTTAGATAAGTTATTATATAGAAAAAGGGGTTTTGACGTAAAAAACTTAGGTTCCTTTGATTCACTCAGGTTTATTTGACCTTATTCTTTAACAAACCAACATAAACATAAAAAAGAAATCAAAAGATTCCAAAAGAAAGCAGTGGAAACCTGTTTTTTTGACGCAATTGTCTTATTTTTCAATTTTAGATAAGTTATTATATAGAAAAAGGGGTTTTGACGTAAAAAACTTAGGTTCCTTTGATTCACTCAGGTTTATTTGACCTTATTCTTTAACAAACCAACATAAACATAAAAAAGAAATCAAAAGATTCCAAAAGAAAGCAGTGGAAACCTGTTTTTTTGACGCAATTGTCTTATTTTTCAATTTTAGATAAGTTATTATATAGAAAAAGGGGTTTTGACGTAAAAAACTTAGGTTCCTTTGATTCACTCAGGTTTATTTGACCTTATTCTTTAACAAACCAACATAAACATAAAAAAGAAATCAAAAGATTCCAAAAGAAAGCAGTGGAAACCTGTTTTTTTGACGCAATTGTCTTATTTTTCAATTTTAGATAAGTTATTATATAGAAAAAGGGGTTTTGACGTAAAAAACTTAGGTTCCTTTGATTCACTCAGGTTTATTTGACCTTATTCTTTAACAAACCAACATAAACATAAAAAAGAAATCAAAAGATTCCAAAAGAAAGCAGTGGAAACCTGTTTTTTTGACGCAATTGTCTTATTTTTCAATTTTAGATAAGTTATTATATAGAAAAAGGGGTTTTGACGTAAAAAACTTAGGTTCCTTTGATTCACTCAGGTTTATTTGACCTTATTCTTTAACAAACCAACATAAACATAAAAAAGAAATCAAAAGATTCCAAAAGAAAGCAGTGGAAACCTGTTTTTTTGACGCAATTGTCTTATTTTTCAATTTTAGATAAGTTATTATATAGAAAAAGGGGTTTTGACGTAAAAAACTTAGGTTCCTTTGATTCACTCAGGTTTATTTGACCTTATTCTTTAACAAACCAACATAAACATAAAAAAGAAATCAAAAGATTCCAAAAGAAAGCAGTGGAAACCTGTTTTTTTGACGCAATTGTCTTATTTTTCAATTTTAGATAAGTTATTATATAGAAAAAGGGGTTTTGACGTAAAAAACTTAGGTTCCTTTGATTCACTCAGGTTTATTTGACCTTATTCTTTAACAAACCAACATAAACATAAAAAAGAAATCAAAAGATTCCAAAAGAAAGCAGTGGAAACCTGTTTTTTTGACGCAATTGTCTTATTTTTCAATTTTAGATAAGTTATTATATAGAAAAAGGGGTTTTGACGTAAAAAACTTAGGTTCCTTTGATTCACTCAGGTTTATTTGACCTTATTCTTTAACAAACCAACATAAACATAAAAAAGAAATCAAAAGATTCCAAAAGAAAGCAGTGGAAACCTGTTTTTTTGACGCAATTGTCTTATTTTTCAATTTTAGATAAGTTATTATATAGAAAAAGGGGTTTTGACGTAAAAAACTTAGGTTCCTTTGATTCACTCAGGTTTATTTGACCTTATTCTTTAACAAACCAACATAAACATAAAAAAGAAATCAAAAGATTCCAAAAGAAAGCAGTGGAAACCTGTTTTTTTGACGCAATTGTCTTATTTTTCAATTTTAGATAAGTTATTATATAGAAAAAGGGGTTTTGACGTAAAAAACTTAGGTTCCTTTGATTCACTCAGGTTTATTTGACCTTATTCTTTAACAAACCAACATAAACATAAAAAAGAAATCAAAAGATTCCAAAAGAAAGCAGTGGAAACCTGTTTTTTTGACGCAATTGTCTTATTTTTCAATTTTAGATAAGTTATTATATAGAAAAAGGGGTTTTGACGTAAAAAACTTAGGTTCCTTTGATTCACTCAGGTTTATTTGACCTTATTCTTTAACAAACCAACATAAACATAAAAAAGAAATCAAAAGATTCCAAAAGAAAGCAGTGGAAACCTGTTTTTTTGACGCAATTGTCTTATTTTTCAATTTTAGATAAGTTATTATATAGAAAAAGGGGTTTTGACGTAAAAAACTTAGGTTCCTTTGATTCACTCAGGTTTATTTGACCTTATTCTTTAACAAACCAACATAAACATAAAAAAGAAATCAAAAGATTCCAAAAGAAAGCAGTGGAAACCTGTTTTTTTGACGCAATTGTCTTATTTTTCAATTTTAGATAAGTTATTATATAGAAAAAGGGGTTTTGACGTAAAAAACTTAGGTTCCTTTGATTCACTCAGGTTTATTTGACCTTATTCTTTAACAAACCAACATAAACATAAAAAAGAAATCAAAAGATTCCAAAAGAAAGCAGTGGAAACCTGTTTTTTTGACGCAATTGTCTTATTTTTCAATTTTAGATAAGTTATTATATAGAAAAAGGGGTTTTGACGTAAAAAACTTAGGTTCCTTTGATTCACTCAGGTTTATTTGACCTTATTCTTTAACAAACCAACATAAACATAAAAAAGAAATCAAAAGATTCCAAAAGAAAGCAGTGGAAACCTGTTTTTTTGACGCAATTGTCTTATTTTTCAATTTTAGATAAGTTATTATATAGAAAAAGGGGTTTTGACGTAAAAAACTTAGGTTCCTTTGATTCACTCAGGTTTATTTGACCTTATTCTTTAACAAACCAACATAAACATAAAAAAGAAATCAAAAGATTCCAAAAGAAAGCAGTGGAAACCTGTTTTTTTGACGCAATTGTCTTATTTTTCAATTTTAGATAAGTTATTATATAGAAAAAGGGGTTTTGACGTAAAAAACTTAGGTTCCTTTGATTCACTCAGGTTTATTTGACCTTATTCTTTAACAAACCAACATAAACATAAAAAAGAAATCAAAAGATTCCAAAAGAAAGCAGTGGAAACCTGTTTTTTTGACGCAATTGTCTTATTTTTCAATTTTAGATAAGTTATTATATAGAAAAAGGGGTTTTGACGTAAAAAACTTAGGTTCCTTTGATTCACTCAGGTTTATTTGACCTTATTCTTTAACAAACCAACATAAACATAAAAAAGAAATCAAAAGATTCCAAAAGAAAGCAGTGGAAACCTGTTTTTTTGACGCAATTGTCTTATTTTTCAATTTTAGATAAGTTATTATATAGAAAAAGGGGTTTTGACGTAAAAAACTTAGGTTCCTTTGATTCACTCAGGTTTATTTGACCTTATTCTTTAACAAACCAACATAAACATAAAAAAGAAATCAAAAGATTCCAAAAGAAAGCAGTGGAAACCTGTTTTTTTGACGCAATTGTCTTATTTTTCAATTTTAGATAAGTTATTATATAGAAAAAGGGGTTTTGACGTAAAAAACTTAGGTTCCTTTGATTCACTCAGGTTTATTTGACCTTATTCTTTAACAAACCAACATAAACATAAAAAAGAAATCAAAAGATTCCAAAAGAAAGCAGTGGAAACCTGTTTTTTTGACGCAATTGTCTTATTTTTCAATTTTAGATAAGTTATTATATAGAAAAAGGGGTTTTGACGTAAAAAACTTAGGTTCCTTTGATTCACTCAGGTTTATTTGACCTTATTCTTTAACAAACCAACATAAACATAAAAAAGAAATCAAAAGATTCCAAAAGAAAGCAGTGGAAACCTGTTTTTTTGACGCAATTGTCTTATTTTTCAATTTTAGATAAGTTATTATATAGAAAAAGGGGTTTTGACGTAAAAAACTTAGGTTCCTTTGATTCACTCAGGTTTATTTGACCTTATTCTTTAACAAACCAACATAAACATAAAAAAGAAATCAAAAGATTCCAAAAGAAAGCAGTGGAAACCTGTTTTTTTGACGCAATTGTCTTATTTTTCAATTTTAGATAAGTTATTATATAGAAAAAGGGGTTTTGACGTAAAAAACTTAGGTTCCTTTGATTCACTCAGGTTTATTTGACCTTATTCTTTAACAAACCAACATAAACATAAAAAAGAAATCAAAAGATTCCAAAAGAAAGCAGTGGAAACCTGTTTTTTTGACGCAATTGTCTTATTTTTCAATTTTAGATAAGTTATTATATAGAAAAAGGGGTTTTGACGTAAAAAACTTAGGTTCCTTTGATTCACTCAGGTTTATTTGACCTTATTCTTTAACAAACCAACATAAACATAAAAAAGAAATCAAAAGATTCCAAAAGAAAGCAGTGGAAACCTGTTTTTTTGACGCAATTGTCTTATTTTTCAATTTTAGATAAGTTATTATATAGAAAAAGGGGTTTTGACGTAAAAAACTTAGGTTCCTTTGATTCACTCAGGTTTATTTGACCTTATTCTTTAACAAACCAACATAAACATAAAAAAGAAATCAAAAGATTCCAAAAGAAAGCAGTGGAAACCTGTTTTTTTGACGCAATTGTCTTATTTTTCAATTTTAGATAAGTTATTATATAGAAAAAGGGGTTTTGACGTAAAAAACTTAGGTTCCTTTGATTCACTCAGGTTTATTTGACCTTATTCTTTAACAAACCAACATAAACATAAAAAAGAAATCAAAAGATTCCAAAAGAAAGCAGTGGAAACCTGTTTTTTTGACGCAATTGTCTTATTTTTCAATTTTAGATAAGTTATTATATAGAAAAAGGGGTTTTGACGTAAAAAACTTAGGTTCCTTTGATTCACTCAGGTTTATTTGACCTTATTCTTTAACAAACCAACATAAACATAAAAAAGAAATCAAAAGATTCCAAAAGAAAGCAGTGGAAACCTGTTTTTTTGACGCAATTGTCTTATTTTTCAATTTTAGATAAGTTATTATATAGAAAAAGGGGTTTTGACGTAAAAAACTTAGGTTCCTTTGATTCACTCAGGTTTATTTGACCTTATTCTTTAACAAACCAACATAAACATAAAAAAGAAATCAAAAGATTCCAAAAGAAAGCAGTGGAAACCTGTTTTTTTGACGCAATTGTCTTATTTTTCAATTTTAGATAAGTTATTATATAGAAAAAGGGGTTTTGACGTAAAAAACTTAGGTTCCTTTGATTCACTCAGGTTTATTTGACCTTATTCTTTAACAAACCAACATAAACATAAAAAAGAAATCAAAAGATTCCAAAAGAAAGCAGTGGAAACCTGTTTTTTTGACGCAATTGTCTTATTTTTCAATTTTAGATAAGTTATTATATAGAAAAAGGGGTTTTGACGTAAAAAACTTAGGTTCCTTTGATTCACTCAGGTTTATTTGACCTTATTCTTTAACAAACCAACATAAACATAAAAAAGAAATCAAAAGATTCCAAAAGAAAGCAGTGGAAACCTGTTTTTTTGACGCAATTGTCTTATTTTTCAATTTTAGATAAGTTATTATATAGAAAAAGGGGTTTTGACGTAAAAAACTTAGGTTCCTTTGATTCACTCAGGTTTATTTGACCTTATTCTTTAACAAACCAACATAAACATAAAAAAGAAATCAAAAGATTCCAAAAGAAAGCAGTGGAAACCTGTTTTTTTGACGCAATTGTCTTATTTTTCAATTTTAGATAAGTTATTATATAGAAAAAGGGGTTTTGACGTAAAAAACTTAGGTTCCTTTGATTCACTCAGGTTTATTTGACCTTATTCTTTAACAAACCAACATAAACATAAAAAAGAAATCAAAAGATTCCAAAAGAAAGCAGTGGAAACCTGTTTTTTTGACGCAATTGTCTTATTTTTCAATTTTAGATAAGTTATTATATAGAAAAAGGGGTTTTGACGTAAAAAACTTAGGTTCCTTTGATTCACTCAGGTTTATTTGACCTTATTCTTTAACAAACCAACATAAACATAAAAAAGAAATCAAAAGATTCCAAAAGAAAGCAGTGGAAACCTGTTTTTTTGACGCAATTGTCTTATTTTTCAATTTTAGATAAGTTATTATATAGAAAAAGGGGTTTTGACGTAAAAAACTTAGGTTCCTTTGATTCACTCAGGTTTATTTGACCTTATTCTTTAACAAACCAACATAAACATAAAAAAGAAATCAAAAGATTCCAAAAGAAAGCAGTGGAAACCTGTTTTTTTGACGCAATTGTCTTATTTTTCAATTTTAGATAAGTTATTATATAGAAAAAGGGGTTTTGACGTAAAAAACTTAGGTTCCTTTGATTCACTCAGGTTTATTTGACCTTATTCTTTAACAAACCAACATAAACATAAAAAAGAAATCAAAAGATTCCAAAAGAAAGCAGTGGAAACCTGTTTTTTTGACGCAATTGTCTTATTTTTCAATTTTAGATAAGTTATTATATAGAAAAAGGGGTTTTGACGTAAAAAACTTAGGTTCCTTTGATTCACTCAGGTTTATTTGACCTTATTCTTTAACAAACCAACATAAACATAAAAAAGAAATCAAAAGATTCCAAAAGAAAGCAGTGGAAACCTGTTTTTTTGACGCAATTGTCTTATTTTTCAATTTTAGATAAGTTATTATATAGAAAAAGGGGTTTTGACGTAAAAAACTTAGGTTCCTTTGATTCACTCAGGTTTATTTGACCTTATTCTTTAACAAACCAACATAAACATAAAAAAGAAATCAAAAGATTCCAAAAGAAAGCAGTGGAAACCTGTTTTTTTGACGCAATTGTCTTATTTTTCAATTTTAGATAAGTTATTATATAGAAAAAGGGGTTTTGACGTAAAAAACTTAGGTTCCTTTGATTCACTCAGGTTTATTTGACCTTATTCTTTAACAAACCAACATAAACATAAAAAAGAAATCAAAAGATTCCAAAAGAAAGCAGTGGAAACCTGTTTTTTTGACGCAATTGTCTTATTTTTCAATTTTAGATAAGTTATTATATAGAAAAAGGGGTTTTGACGTAAAAAACTTAGGTTCCTTTGATTCACTCAGGTTTATTTGACCTTATTCTTTAACAAACCAACATAAACATAAAAAAGAAATCAAAAGATTCCAAAAGAAAGCAGTGGAAACCTGTTTTTTTGACGCAATTGTCTTATTTTTCAATTTTAGATAAGTTATTATATAGAAAAAGGGGTTTTGACGTAAAAAACTTAGGTTCCTTTGATTCACTCAGGTTTATTTGACCTTATTCTTTAACAAACCAACATAAACATAAAAAAGAAATCAAAAGATTCCAAAAGAAAGCAGTGGAAACCTGTTTTTTTGACGCAATTGTCTTATTTTTCAATTTTAGATAAGTTATTATATAGAAAAAGGGGTTTTGACGTAAAAAACTTAGGTTCCTTTGATTCACTCAGGTTTATTTGACCTTATTCTTTAACAAACCAACATAAACATAAAAAAGAAATCAAAAGATTCCAAAAGAAAGCAGTGGAAACCTGTTTTTTTGACGCAATTGTCTTATTTTTCAATTTTAGATAAGTTATTATATAGAAAAAGGGGTTTTGACGTAAAAAACTTAGGTTCCTTTGATTCACTCAGGTTTATTTGACCTTATTCTTTAACAAACCAACATAAACATAAAAAAGAAATCAAAAGATTCCAAAAGAAAGCAGTGGAAACCTGTTTTTTTGACGCAATTGTCTTATTTTTCAATTTTAGATAAGTTATTATATAGAAAAAGGGGTTTTGACGTAAAAAACTTAGGTTCCTTTGATTCACTCAGGTTTATTTGACCTTATTCTTTAACAAACCAACATAAACATAAAAAAGAAATCAAAAGATTCCAAAAGAAAGCAGTGGAAACCTGTTTTTTTGACGCAATTGTCTTATTTTTCAATTTTAGATAAGTTATTATATAGAAAAAGGGGTTTTGACGTAAAAAACTTAGGTTCCTTTGATTCACTCAGGTTTATTTGACCTTATTCTTTAACAAACCAACATAAACATAAAAAAGAAATCAAAAGATTCCAAAAGAAAGCAGTGGAAACCTGTTTTTTTGACGCAATTGTCTTATTTTTCAATTTTAGATAAGTTATTATATAGAAAAAGGGGTTTTGACGTAAAAAACTTAGGTTCCTTTGATTCACTCAGGTTTATTTGACCTTATTCTTTAACAAACCAACATAAACATAAAAAAGAAATCAAAAGATTCCAAAAGAAAGCAGTGGAAACCTGTTTTTTTGACGCAATTGTCTTATTTTTCAATTTTAGATAAGTTATTATATAGAAAAAGGGGTTTTGACGTAAAAAACTTAGGTTCCTTTGATTCACTCAGGTTTATTTGACCTTATTCTTTAACAAACCAACATAAACATAAAAAAGAAATCAAAAGATTCCAAAAGAAAGCAGTGGAAACCTGTTTTTTTGACGCAATTGTCTTATTTTTCAATTTTAGATAAGTTATTATATAGAAAAAGGGGTTTTGACGTAAAAAACTTAGGTTCCTTTGATTCACTCAGGTTTATTTGACCTTATTCTTTAACAAACCAACATAAACATAAAAAAGAAATCAAAAGATTCCAAAAGAAAGCAGTGGAAACCTGTTTTTTTGACGCAATTGTCTTATTTTTCAATTTTAGATAAGTTATTATATAGAAAAAGGGGTTTTGACGTAAAAAACTTAGGTTCCTTTGATTCACTCAGGTTTATTTGACCTTATTCTTTAACAAACCAACATAAACATAAAAAAGAAATCAAAAGATTCCAAAAGAAAGCAGTGGAAACCTGTTTTTTTGACGCAATTGTCTTATTTTTCAATTTTAGATAAGTTATTATATAGAAAAAGGGGTTTTGACGTAAAAAACTTAGGTTCCTTTGATTCACTCAGGTTTATTTGACCTTATTCTTTAACAAACCAACATAAACATAAAAAAGAAATCAAAAGATTCCAAAAGAAAGCAGTGGAAACCTGTTTTTTTGACGCAATTGTCTTATTTTTCAATTTTAGATAAGTTATTATATAGAAAAAGGGGTTTTGACGTAAAAAACTTAGGTTCCTTTGATTCACTCAGGTTTATTTGACCTTATTCTTTAACAAACCAACATAAACATAAAAAAGAAATCAAAAGATTCCAAAAGAAAGCAGTGGAAACCTGTTTTTTTGACGCAATTGTCTTATTTTTCAATTTTAGATAAGTTATTATATAGAAAAAGGGGTTTTGACGTAAAAAACTTAGGTTCCTTTGATTCACTCAGGTTTATTTGACCTTATTCTTTAACAAACCAACATAAACATAAAAAAGAAATCAAAAGATTCCAAAAGAAAGCAGTGGAAACCTGTTTTTTTGACGCAATTGTCTTATTTTTCAATTTTAGATAAGTTATTATATAGAAAAAGGGGTTTTGACGTAAAAAACTTAGGTTCCTTTGATTCACTCAGGTTTATTTGACCTTATTCTTTAACAAACCAACATAAACATAAAAAAGAAATCAAAAGATTCCAAAAGAAAGCAGTGGAAACCTGTTTTTTTGACGCAATTGTCTTATTTTTCAATTTTAGATAAGTTATTATATAGAAAAAGGGGTTTTGACGTAAAAAACTTAGGTTCCTTTGATTCACTCAGGTTTATTTGACCTTATTCTTTAACAAACCAACATAAACATAAAAAAGAAATCAAAAGATTCCAAAAGAAAGCAGTGGAAACCTGTTTTTTTGACGCAATTGTCTTATTTTTCAATTTTAGATAAGTTATTATATAGAAAAAGGGGTTTTGACGTAAAAAACTTAGGTTCCTTTGATTCACTCAGGTTTATTTGACCTTATTCTTTAACAAACCAACATAAACATAAAAAAGAAATCAAAAGATTCCAAAAGAAAGCAGTGGAAACCTGTTTTTTTGACGCAATTGTCTTATTTTTCAATTTTAGATAAGTTATTATATAGAAAAAGGGGTTTTGACGTAAAAAACTTAGGTTCCTTTGATTCACTCAGGTTTATTTGACCTTATTCTTTAACAAACCAACATAAACATAAAAAAGAAATCAAAAGATTCCAAAAGAAAGCAGTGGAAACCTGTTTTTTTGACGCAATTGTCTTATTTTTCAATTTTAGATAAGTTATTATATAGAAAAAGGGGTTTTGACGTAAAAAACTTAGGTTCCTTTGATTCACTCAGGTTTATTTGACCTTATTCTTTAACAAACCAACATAAACATAAAAAAGAAATCAAAAGATTCCAAAAGAAAGCAGTGGAAACCTGTTTTTTTGACGCAATTGTCTTATTTTTCAATTTTAGATAAGTTATTATATAGAAAAAGGGGTTTTGACGTAAAAAACTTAGGTTCCTTTGATTCACTCAGGTTTATTTGACCTTATTCTTTAACAAACCAACATAAACATAAAAAAGAAATCAAAAGATTCCAAAAGAAAGCAGTGGAAACCTGTTTTTTTGACGCAATTGTCTTATTTTTCAATTTTAGATAAGTTATTATATAGAAAAAGGGGTTTTGACGTAAAAAACTTAGGTTCCTTTGATTCACTCAGGTTTATTTGACCTTATTCTTTAACAAACCAACATAAACATAAAAAAGAAATCAAAAGATTCCAAAAGAAAGCAGTGGAAACCTGTTTTTTTGACGCAATTGTCTTATTTTTCAATTTTAGATAAGTTATTATATAGAAAAAGGGGTTTTGACGTAAAAAACTTAGGTTCCTTTGATTCACTCAGGTTTATTTGACCTTATTCTTTAACAAACCAACATAAACATAAAAAAGAAATCAAAAGATTCCAAAAGAAAGCAGTGGAAACCTGTTTTTTTGACGCAATTGTCTTATTTTTCAATTTTAGATAAGTTATTATATAGAAAAAGGGGTTTTGACGTAAAAAACTTAGGTTCCTTTGATTCACTCAGGTTTATTTGACCTTATTCTTTAACAAACCAACATAAACATAAAAAAGAAATCAAAAGATTCCAAAAGAAAGCAGTGGAAACCTGTTTTTTTGACGCAATTGTCTTATTTTTCAATTTTAGATAAGTTATTATATAGAAAAAGGGGTTTTGACGTAAAAAACTTAGGTTCCTTTGATTCACTCAGGTTTATTTGACCTTATTCTTTAACAAACCAACATAAACATAAAAAAGAAATCAAAAGATTCCAAAAGAAAGCAGTGGAAACCTGTTTTTTTGACGCAATTGTCTTATTTTTCAATTTTAGATAAGTTATTATATAGAAAAAGGGGTTTTGACGTAAAAAACTTAGGTTCCTTTGATTCACTCAGGTTTATTTGACCTTATTCTTTAACAAACCAACATAAACATAAAAAAGAAATCAAAAGATTCCAAAAGAAAGCAGTGGAAACCTGTTTTTTTGACGCAATTGTCTTATTTTTCAATTTTAGATAAGTTATTATATAGAAAAAGGGGTTTTGACGTAAAAAACTTAGGTTCCTTTGATTCACTCAGGTTTATTTGACCTTATTCTTTAACAAACCAACATAAACATAAAAAAGAAATCAAAAGATTCCAAAAGAAAGCAGTGGAAACCTGTTTTTTTGACGCAATTGTCTTATTTTTCAATTTTAGATAAGTTATTATATAGAAAAAGGGGTTTTGACGTAAAAAACTTAGGTTCCTTTGATTCACTCAGGTTTATTTGACCTTATTCTTTAACAAACCAACATAAACATAAAAAAGAAATCAAAAG
The DNA here is from genome assembly GCF_022113875.1 of Hydra vulgaris. Classification (NCBI taxonomy): domain Eukaryota; kingdom Metazoa; phylum Cnidaria; class Hydrozoa; order Anthoathecata; family Hydridae; genus Hydra; species Hydra vulgaris. Next base: position 27,290,322 of record NC_061162.1, on the reverse strand, counting down.
ATTCCAAAAGAAAGCAGTGGAAACCTGTTTTTTTGACGCAATTGTCTTATTTTTCAATTTTAGATAAGTTATTATATAGAAAAAGGGGTTTTGACGTAAAAAACTTAGGTTCCTTTGATTCACTCAGGTTTATTTGACCTTATTCTTTAACAAACCAACATAAACATAAAAAAGAAATCAAAAGATTCCAAAAGAAAGCAGTGGAAACCTGTTTTTTTGACGCAATTGTCTTATTTTTCAATTTTAGATAAGTTATTATATAGAAAAAGGGGTTTTGACGTAAAAAACTTAGGTTCCTTTGATTCACTCAGGTTTATTTGACCTTATTCTTTAACAAACCAACATAAACATAAAAAAGAAATCAAAAGATTCCAAAAGAAAGCAGTGGAAACCTGTTTTTTTGACGCAATTGTCTTATTTTTTAATTTTAGATAAGTTATTATATAGAAAAAGGGGTTTTGACGTAAAAAACTTAGGTTCCTTTGATTCACTCAGGTTTATTTGACCTTATTCTTTAACAAACCAACATAAACATAAAAAAGAAATCAAAAGATTCCAAAAGAAAGCAGTGGAAACCTGTTTTTTTGACGCAATTGTCTTATTTTTCAATTTTAGATAAGTTATTATATAGAAAAAGGGGTTTTGACGTAAAAAACTTAGGTTCCTTTGATTCACTCAGGTTTATTTGACCTTATTCTTTAACAAACCAACATAAACATAAAAAAGAAATCAAAAGATTCCAAAAGAAAGCAGTGGAAACCTGTTTTTTTGACGCAATTGTCTTATTTTTCAATTTTAGATAAGTTATTATATAGAAAAAGGGGTTTTGACGTAAAAAACTTAGGTTCCTTTGATTCACTCAGGTTTATTTGACCTTATTCTTTAACAAACCAACATAAACATAAAAAAGAAATCAAAAGATTCCAAAAGAAAGCAGTGGAAACCTGTTTTTTTGACGCAATTGTCTTATTTTTCAATTTTAGATAAGTTATTATATAGAAAAAGGGGTTTTGACGTAAAAAACTTAGGTTCCTTTGATTCACTCAGGTTTATTTGACCTTATTCTTTAACAAACCAACATAAACATAAAAAAGAAATCAAAAGATTCCAAAAGAAAGCAGTGGAAACCTGTTTTTTTGACGCAATTGTCTTATTTTTCAATTTTAGATAAGTTATTATATAGAAAAAGGGGTTTTGACGTAAAAAACTTAGGTTCCTTTGATTCACTCAGGTTTATTTGACCTTATTCTTTAACAAACCAACATAAACATAAAAAAGAAATCAAAAGATTCCAAAAGAAAGCAGTGGAAACCTGTTTTTTTGACGCAATTGTCTTATTTTTCAATTTTAGATAAGTTATTATATAGAAAAAGGGGTTTTGACGTAAAAAACTTAGGTTCCTTTGATTCACTCAGGTTTATTTGACCTTATTCTTTAACAAACCAACATAAACATAAAAAAGAAATCAAAAGATTCCAAAAGAAAGCAGTGGAAACCTGTTTTTTTGACGCAATTGTCTTATTTTTCAATTTTAGATAAGTTATTATATAGAAAAAGGGGTTTTGACGTAAAAAACTTAGGTTCCTTTGATTCACTCAGGTTTATTTGACCTTATTCTTTAACAAACCAACATAAACATAAAAAAGAAATCAAAAGATTCCAAAAGAAAGCAGTGGAAACCTGTTTTTTTGACGCAATTGTCTTATTTTTCAATTTTAGATAAGTTATTATATAGAAAAAGGGGTTTTGACGTAAAAAACTTAGGTTCCTTTGATTCACTCAGGTTTATTTGACCTTATTCTTTAACAAACCAACATAAACATAAAAAAGAAATCAAAAGATTCCAAAAGAAAGCAGTGGAAACCTGTTTTTTTGACGCAATTGTCTTATTTTTCAATTTTAGATAAGTTATTATATAGAAAAAGGGGTTTTGACGTAAAAAACTTAGGTTCCTTTGATTCACTCAGGTTTATTTGACCTTATTCTTTAACAAACCAACATAAACATAAAAAAGAAATCAAAAGATTCCAAAAGAAAGCAGTGGAAACCTGTTTTTTTGACGCAATTGTCTTATTTTTCAATTTTAGATAAGTTATTATATAGAAAAAGGGGTTTTGACGTAAAAAACTTAGGTTCCTTTGATTCACTCAGGTTTATTTGACCTTATTCTTTAACAAACCAACATAAACATAAAAAAGAAATCAAAAGATTCCAAAAGAAAGCAGTGGAAACCTGTTTTTTTGACGCAATTGTCTTATTTTTCAATTTTAGATAAGTTATTATATAGAAAAAGGGGTTTTGACGTAAAAAACTTAGGTTCCTTTGATTCACTCAGGTTTATTTGACCTTATTCTTTAACAAACCAACATAAACATAAAAAAGAAATCAAAAGATTCCAAAAGAAAGCAGTGGAAACCTGTTTTTTTGACGCAATTGTCTTATTTTTCAATTTTAGATAAGTTATTATATAGAAAAAGGGGTTTTGACGTAAAAAACTTAGGTTCCTTTGATTCACTCAGGTTTATTTGACCTTATTCTTTAACAAACCAACATAAACATAAAAAAGAAATCAAAAGATTCCAAAAGAAAGCAGTGGAAACCTGTTTTTTTGACGCAATTGTCTTATTTTTCAATTTTAGATAAGTTATTATATAGAAAAAGGGGTTTTGACGTAAAAAACTTAGGTTCCTTTGATTCACTCAGGTTTATTTGACCTTATTCTTTAACAAACCAACATAAACATAAAAAAGAAATCAAAAGATTCCAAAAGAAAGCAGTGGAAACCTGTTTTTTTGACGCAATTGTCTTATTTTTCAATTTTAGATAAGTTATTATATAGAAAAAGGGGTTTTGACGTAAAAAACTTAGGTTCCTTTGATTCACTCAGGTTTATTTGACCTTATTCTTTAACAAACCAACATAAACATAAAAAAGAAATCAAAAGATTCCAAAAGAAAGCAGTGGAAACCTGTTTTTTTGACGCAATTGTCTTATTTTTCAATTTTAGATAAGTTATTATATAGAAAAAGGGGTTTTGACGTAAAAAACTTAGGTTCCTTTGATTCACTCAGGTTTATTTGACCTTATTCTTTAACAAACCAACATAAACATAAAAAAGAAATCAAAAGATTCTAAAAGAAAGCAGTGGAAACCTGTTTTTTTGACGCAATTGTCTTATTTTTCAATTTTAGATAAGTTATTATATAGAAAAAGGGGTTTTGACGTAAAAAACTTAGGTTCCTTTGATTCACTCAGGTTTATTTGACCTTATTCTTTAACAAACCAACATAAACATAAAAAAGAAATCAAAAGATTCCAAAAGAAAGCAGTGGAAACCTGTTTTTTTGACGCAATTGTCTTATTTTTCAATTTTAGATAAGTTATTATATAGAAAAAGGGGTTTTGACGTAAAAAACTTAGGTTCCTTTGATTCACTCAGGTTTATTTGACCTTATTCTTTAACAAACCAACATAAACATAAAAAAGAAATCAAAAGATTCCAAAAGAAAGCAGTGGAAACCTGTTTTTTTGACGCAATTGTCTTATTTTTCAATTTTAGATAAGTTATTATATAGAAAAAGGGGTTTTGACGTAAAAAACTTAGGTTCCTTTGATTCACTCAGGTTTATTTGACCTTATTCTTTAACAAACCAACATAAACATAAAAAAGAAATCAAAAGATTCCAAAAGAAAGCAGTGGAAACCTGTTTTTTTGACGCAATTGTCTTATTTTTCAATTTTAGATAAGTTATTATATAGAAAAAGGGGTTT
>NC_061162.1:26563160-26650660 GCF_022113875.1 Hydra vulgaris | reverse complement strand
AATGTCAGATTGTTGAGCTACATTACCATCAATGTCAGCTGGTTGTGTTGTTTATATATATATATATATATATATATATATATATATATATATATATATATATATATATATATATATATATATATATATATATATGTATGTATATATATATATATATATATATATGTATATATATATATATATATATGTATATATATATATATATATACCAGGGCTCGAATTAAGCGTATTGCGATTGCTTTTTACACTTTCGCGATTAGTTTTTTCTTAAAACATATGTTTTTGCGATTAGTTTACTTTTTTAGTTGTTTATTTACTATTTTTCTAATTTAGCTATAATTGAAATATAATAAAATATATATTAATTCGTTTTTATTAAATAAAATTTCTATTAGTAAAATTGTGCTAATAGAAACCAGCAGCTTTTTTAATTTCACGTTTTTCGTTTTTAACGACCTTGAAACTATTGAAGTTATATTTAGTTAACTTTACTGAATGGATAAAGTATATCACAATGAATGAACTTGTACCTAAATCAGAACAACCAGTTAAGTTAAGATAGTAACTTACAGTTACTCAAGTATTAATTTAACAATTATATTAAATTATTTTATATACTCGCAAAAGTTAGCCATAGACATGTTTTAATTTAGATCTTACATGTTGTTAACACATAATAAGCTTTTAACTAATAATTATTTTAACAAAAATTGTCGAAAAGAATATGAAAAGCGCGAAATTTTTTTTTTATATTTTCATTTTATTTATAGTGACATCTAGACTAAACATTTTCTATAAATACGCAAGTTGTTTTTGGGAATTTTATTTAAAAAGAAATCTATTTGAACAAGAGAACTTTAGCCTTAAAATTCACTTATTCAAATAATTTTGTGATTGAAATTTGAAATTAAAAAAAAAAAATTAAAAATTGAAAAAAAGTTTGATGAATCAAGGGAGAATGAAGAAGAAAGTTTTTTTTTTTCGTAAATTGTAAATTTTTTTAACGTTTTGAATTATATATTTTTACTTGAAAATAGTTTTAAAAGTAGAAACATTCTATTGCAAACATCAAAGCAGTATTTTAATTGCAAATTGCAAGTTAAAATAAAAATTATAAAAAATTTAAATGAAATTTAATAAATTATTTTTTTTCTGTTCAAAATTTTTTTTTCTAAAAAAATAATTTAAGCATATTCTTATATTTAATATAGTTCGATTTATTAAACAAAATTTTTTGTTTCACTTTTTTTTGGAAAACAATTATAACAAAAAAAAAATTGAATGAAAACATCAGCTTAAAAACCATTTGAATGAAAAACTTAATTATACTTAAATTTTTAATAGTACGCTTGATTGGGAAACGATAATTTATAAAAGACGTGGTATCTAATGTTTTTTTGCTTCGTTTGGTCTATAGATTATAAACTCGTATGGGTCTATAGGCGCAAATTTGAAGTTTTGTTTTAGTTTATTAACTAGATCAATTTTATTTATATGCTTCATTTTATTTTAAACACGTTTTATTTTATAAACCATATAAATCAACACCAAACAGCGTCACATATTATATTTATAAAACAACTTTGAAGTTTGTTTTAAGCTTTTATAGTTTTGAAGTTTGTTTTAAGCTTTTATAGTTTTTAACAATTAAAGTTAACACGTGTTTTAATGCCAGCATGAACGTATTAAATAGTTTTCTTTGACTAATTAAAGTGGTTTAGATATTGTAATGTTGCTTTTTCTCTTACTTTTTTACTTTTACTTTTTTAAGTATCATGTTAAGTAAAAATATACTTAAAGAAATATCTTAATAGTATTAAAAACGTTATTGCTTATTACAACTGCAACTTAAACTTTAAGTTTTAAATAATAACAGTAACTTACGCTATTTTAAACTCTGCCAAACAAGAAAATTATAAGATTATATTTAAATATGAGTGATAATATGTTAAAAATAGAACAATTACGTACAAAAGTTAAAATTATATACTAACGCAACTTTTCTCCTTCCCCCCCCCCCCATGACTGCAAAGCGGCATGATTTTTTTGCGTTAATTCAAGCCCTATATATATATATATATATATATATATATATATATATATATATATATATATATATATATATATATATATATATATATATATATATATATATATATGTATATATATATATATATATATATATATATATATATATATATATATATATATATATATATATATATATATATATATATATATATATATATATATATATATATATATATACATCCATATATATATATATATTTCACTTTTTAACCAGTGTCATTTTTTCTAGAACTATTTTCTGGATAGTTCTCTCTTTAAAAAAAATGTTTTTTTTTAAACTTGTATTAAATTAGAGAAAAATTATAACCTTCTTATTTTTTAAAAAAATCCTAAACTTGCTAAAATATGCTAAAATAAAACTTGGTAAAAAAATTTGGTAACTTATAAAACAAAATGATGAATGTTTTTGTTACTTTATTTAAAGTCAATATTATTAAAATCTTATCAACTTTCTTATATGCAGACCAGAAGCACCACCAACACCAGAAGTACCACCCACAGGTACCAGTAGGTACTAATTCACAAAACTTTGAAACTCCAACTTTAAAATATTTATTATTTTTTAAGCTCAATATGGAGTTCTTATATATTGATTAAAAGAAGTAATTTTGAATATGTGCATAATAACATCTACTTTAATACAAATTCTTTCTTTCCTAAACAGTAGCTTAAATATTCATCAAAAGAACTTCTGCAATTACTTCTTTGCTAATTTGTCTGCCAAATCTTTTTTTTTGATGATATTCCATTTGGTTTTTTAAATTTTCTGGTTTGTGTTATTATTAGGATAAGCTTGATGTTCATTCTGATAATTCATTCAATCTAGAAAATTTATGAAGCATTTTTTACTTTGTCTATTCAAAATAGGGCTTCCAGTAAGAACTTTTTTTTTAAAAGTTCGAACCTGAATGTGTTTGATCTGTTACGGAAAAAAGTTCAAACTATTTCAAACTTTATTTTAGTTATGTTAAAACATAGTAATACAGTAAAAAAGTAATATAAAGAATATGTAAAAGTATTTATTTGTTTATCATCATTAATTAGGACAAAAGTAAATAATATTAACGAGTACTCTTCATAGTTTGCTTTTAATAAGTTAGTTTATCTAAAGTTTCTTTATTTAAAGAACTTCTTATTTTAGTAGTGAAAAGTCAAAGACTTGAAAAAGCTCTCTTAGCTTCTATAGATGTAGGAGGAATTGTTTAAAGAGCTTTGAAAAGTAAATCTAAATATTCGGGCCTAGCTTTGCTTGCTTGAAAAACAGCCATTTTCTTTTGAACAGATTTTTTTTAATTTCCTGATGGTCAAGTTTCATTTTAGTGTCTGTTCAATAAAAAGTTTGAGTTTTTAAGCTAAATTAAACTCATTTCTGATCAAGAAATCTATTGTCAGATGGCTGCAAGATAATAATGGTCTTTTTTTCAATCATGTTGCTAAATTGGTCATCTTTATTTAAGACATACGGATTTGACAAGTACTTCATGAATTAAATGTTTCTTCTTTCAACTATTCTATATTCAAATATCTGTTTAACAAATTGACTCAGGTATATCAGCTTCATGAAGTTTTTTTATGGTAAACTCAATCACTATTTCAGAATACAAAAGATAAGCATCTTCTTTTGAAAGAGTCAATGAAAGATGGCTAATTTTAGTGGTTTTAAAGCAACACAAAGTTCAGTAACTGCATGAACAGTTTGAATATCATCATTAACTTCAGTCCCATCATCATCATTACTGTAATCTTGATCATAATCTACAGCTTCCATATCACCAAGGTTATTATCAGAACCATGTGCATCAAATTTTTTTTTGTAAAGAGCACTTCAATCACATAGATGAATAGCAATGTTGTAACACATTTAATGTTCAGGTTTAGTGTCATGACCAATTTTTTTCATTAAGCTAGCTCTATCAGTAACAGAACTTACAATGATTCTTGACTAACCTGAAGTGTTTAATGACAAAGTTGCGAACGGTTTGTTACCCAATAGATTACTCCAAATGTTACATAATAGATTACTTCAAATGTTACACAGTAACTTCATTAAATATAATATTTTGTATTGTTTCCAAAATATAAATAAATAACATATACAAATACAATTTATAATATTCTTTAAACAGTTTGTCTCTTAATTAATTAGTCTATTATTGCTTCTTATGGTTTACTAACTCTTCTGACTGACCATCGATCTCCACTTCGACTTCGATCCTCACTTTGACCACGACTTTCTCTCTACTTTAACTATATTCTTAACTATATCTCCAACTATATGTCTCGACTATATTTTTCTTGTCTTCTTCCCGTTTTTTATATCTTAAGCAGACACTAGAAGCGTCTACGGTTAATTAACAGGTTGATTGATAAACAATGTTTATGCAAAATGCTACACGCTTTGTTAAGCTTAAATGTTCTGCTTGAGTAGGTTTTGTTTGAGACCTTGGTAACAGGTTTGAGGACTTTAAGGGGTTTGGTATTCCTGGGTTGAAGCGGATTGCAGAATTTCACCTTTAGCAATGTTATGAAAACTGATTCCATTAATAGCTGATAGTTGACTTAATATTTCAGGTAGAGGTTTATAGTCATCCTTGAAAAAACTTTCAATTTGAGGTATTTTGGCAGCAAGAATGTTTGCTTCAGCCTTGGGCACAGAGTTGTTGCATTTAAGAATTTCAATTTTGTATTTTGTTTTAAATGCCATGTAATAGCTGTTGCTGTTGAACCAGGTGTTTTACGAATAATTTCACAGAGTTTACCTTTTGAACTCTGTAATTCTTTGAAAAACTCTAAATAGCCCCATGTCTCAGATCTTGTAGTTGTGCTTCCATCTTTAAACTTATCCATATTTTTTATTTTGTAAAACTAAAACTTTTATAAGCTCGTTAACTTGACTTTTTTTTTTTTAATTCAGAAATTTTAACGATCTATTTTATGGGTATTACCATAGGATTTCTTTAACAATTAAAAATATGTAACTCACGTAATTATTTTGTTTTTAAAACTTAAAAGTAATTTTCTAAATTATTTGTTTACATATTCCATTTGTGACTTTTTAAAAGTGTTGTTTTTGAAAAATATTGCACAACAAAAATTAAGAGTAACAAAAACTAAAAAAGTCACAATTTAAAAAAATTTTGGTTTAACTTTTAAAAAATGATAATAAAGAGCCTAACTTTAATATATATACTTGTTCAAACTTTAAGAAAAAAAAAAGTTCAAACTTGAACCTCTTAAAAAGTTCGAGCATTCAAACCTGAATATGTTCGAACTGGAAGCCCTTATTCAAAATGCAGTTGTTTTTTCTTAGCAAACAAAATGAACAAAAATTTTTCACAATAAAAGCAAATTTTCTTTGCGCTGTGGTCTTTGCAGTCACAAGTTTGTGTTTAATGTAATTGTTTTGCCACATACTTTAGACATAAGAAATTGAAGTATATCATTTCAAGGACAAAAGTTGTGTCACGTATTGTTTTTTTAAAATTAATTATGTTATTTATTTATTTATAATGCATATCGTTATATATTTTATTTATATATCTCAACATTAGAAAAACGCAACAAGAATAATTATTAAAATAACTTATTAATTCAAACTAATTTTTATAGCTTGAAATTCAATATATCAATATAGTTGTTTACTTCACTTAATTTATTAGGAAATCAAAATGATCTACATCCTTTATGGCAAGAAATAATATGTCTTGATGATACAAAAATTTATTTCAACCCATACAATGGAAGGTATTTTATGCAGTATATATATATATATATATATATATATATATATATATATATATATATATATATATATTTTTTTTTTTTTTTTGTTAATCTCATTAAGGCTGAAAAGGCCACTGCAGACGAGGAGGCTTCTTAATTTTAGTTATAACCCTCTCTCATCTCTATAACTCCCAAACACGGTCCTTGACGAACAAGGCCACTGCTCGGAGAAATAAGTAGAGTGCGGTACTACCAGGGAAGTGGTGGGGATCAAACTTGGAACCTCTCGCTTATGACATTCTGCAAAAAAAAAAGATTAAATTAATTAATTTTTAATAATAAATTAATTAAGTCAATTAATTTTTTAATTTTTTTTTCAATAATTTAATGTTTTATTCGCAATAAATATAAAAATTTTAGCTTTTAGACATCATGGAACTGTTAAAAAAAGTCAAAAGTAATTAAAATTAGCGTAATTTGTTGTTTAAAGAACCATTTTTCATCTTTCCTACTTTCAAAGCCTATAATTTATATATATGTGCAAGCCTTCCCAGGAAAGGCGTGCAGTTTTTTGTCTCGTACGACTACGAAAACGTTTTTCAAGTTAGAGAACGTGATCACTACATAAGAAATTAAGTAAACTTAAATAGAAAACAATAATAATAGTTTAAATAATTTGTGTGTTGTTTTTATTTTTGTTTTTTCTTAGTGGTTATTATTATCGGCAACAAAAGTCAAAGCAAAAAAGAAAAAACGGTTTTAGGCGTTAAAAAGTATGACTTTCCCATATTTTATGTGTTTTTTTTTTATAGAGGAAAGAGAAAATATGTATCGTCATCTGTTTGTAAAATATATTTGTATAATTATAATGTAACAAGTTAATATTAAGAGTTAAATTATACGATCGCGATTTGCAAACTCTGGTAAAATATTAGGTCTTTAAAATTTTAGCTGTGTACTTTGTTTATAAGGAGCAAATTATTAAAATTTTACTAGTGAGAAAGTTACAAAAAGCAAAACAAAAACAATAAACTTACGACTACAAAAGTAATAACACTTTAGTCACTAACTGCATTATAAAAGTAATAAAACTATAATAGTGTTATTACATTTATAAAGCACTTATTACTTTTAAAGTTCTTTGTTCAAACAACATTATTAATTCCAAACATTTATTAAAGTAGAAAAGCATCTAGAAAAAATAAAGCGGATATTCAAATATTATGAAAAATTTCAGGAACTTTCACATATCACTTAAACAACGTTATAAAAAAGTACTTTGTAAAAAATATAGCATTATGAAAAACATTACATAAAAATGCGCGTTAATTTTAAAATCAACCAATAAAAAATTTTTATTGGTTAATTTTAAAATTAATGCGCGTTTTTACGGTTCATTAGTAACGTTTTTCATAATGGTAAACTTTTAACACGATACGTTTTCATGATGTTGTTTGTCACATTTTTATAAGTTACTTTAGTTTTAATATTATTTGAACATCCACTTTATTCTTCTAGATATTTTTCTACTTCAGTTAAAATTTGGGAATACTAATGTTGCTTGAACAAAGAATGAATTTTAAAAGTTATATGTGCGTTATAAAAGTAATAACACTATTATAGTGTTATTACTTTTGTAATGCTGTTAGTGACTAGAGTGTTCTTACTTATGCAATCGTAAGTTTATTGTTTTATTTTTTCGCTAATAAATTTAAGTTGATTCTCCCCTTAAAAACAAGGAACACAGTTTTGTGTAAAATAAAATTTTAAATACTAGATATTTTTCCAGATTTTGCGTTTAGCATTTGCTTAATTCAACCCTTGTTGTTACATTGAAATTATACAAATAAATTTTACAAACAGATTGCAATTTGTATTTTTGCTATCCTCTTAAAAAAAAATAAGAAAAGGAAAATCATTCTTTTTATTGTAGACTTCAAACTGTTTTTTTTTTTCGCTTCGCCTTATCTAATTTTGTTGCTGAATAAAACTCTAAAGAAACAATTAAAAATTATTAATTAACAAATTAATAATTTTAAATAAAGTTTTTTATTTAAAATTATTAATTTGTTAATTATTTAAATTATTAATTTGTTTTTATTTTTTTCTATTTCAATCTCTTTTTATTTTGTTAGTTTTGTTTTTTTTGTTTTTGAAACTTTTTCAGCATTATTATATGCAAACAACCGTGTTCACGTTTTCTAAAATAATATAATCGCCTGTGGTCATACGAGACAAAAAACTGCACGCCTTTCCTGGGAAGATGTGTATATATATTGATGTGTATATATATATATATTTTTTATTTAGCCAACAGTTTATATATATATATATATATATATATATATATATATATATATATATATATATATATATATATATATATATATATATATATATATATATATATATATTTATTTATTTATTTATTTATTTATATTAATTCAGCCCTTGGAAAAAAGAAAAATAAGGTTAATAAATTGCTGTCCTTAAACTGTTAAAAGTCAAAATCAGGTCAGCAGAAAAGAAAAAAAAAGGATTACCATAAAACATAAAAATGAGGTTGGGGATATTTTGTCAACTTTAAACACTTTTCAGTCAGCTATTACAGGCCTTTGTGTAAGAGAAGTATTATATGGCCATGCATATAATACTTTCTTTTGACAACTTGATCATGGCTCTTTCCAAGTTTTGACAATTAGCACTTTTAAAAAATGGGTTTAAAAAAACAAATTAAACGTAAATACAATTTTTAATTTAATTGATTCCATAATTTCAATTATGGAATCATTTTAAATTAAAAAACTATCAAGAAATCATTACAAACAGTTTTATAGTGGAAATATAATTTCTAATTAAAAAATTATTTACATTACTAAACCAAATAATTACAATAATCTTGAAATAATCGTATATGCTAACTATTTTTTAACTCAGTTAAAAAATCCCAGGGTGTAAAATTTTTTTTTAATGAACATTGAAAATAAAAAATAAATCTATAATAAACATAATAATTATATAAATTTTATTAGTCATATATATAGGTTATATATATTTCAGCAAAACTTAAATCTTTTTTTCAAAACTTTTAAAAGTGTTTTTATTATTCAAACAAATATTACTTTACTTTAAGTTTAAATAAGAAAATTAAAAAAAAAGCATGCAAAATTTTATTTAAAATAAATGCATTTGGTTTAGACTTTTAATGTTTTTTTTTTTTTTTTATTTGCATTCACTCCCAACAAGGCTGCAAGCAACCACTATCAAGTTGGGAGTTACTAGGAAAAAAAAGAACAGAGTTATAGAGCAAGGAAACGGTTGACAGAAGACTTGAAAAGTTGAAGGTTGTATGAGTCAGGAAAACATGAAGATGGGAGAGAGTTCCAAAGGATTGAAGTGCGGGGAAAAAAACTAGATGAATAAAAGTTTTTAGAGCATGCAGGGACAGATACAGTAAACGAATGAGACTTAGCTGAATGACGAGTAAAACGAGAATGAATTTTAGTTGATGGAACTAGAGATGATAACTCCTTTGAGCAGTGACCATGATAGTATTTGTAGAAAAGAGAAAGAGATGCAACTTTACGACGATGGGAAAGAGGTTCAAGCTTAGCAGATAGTCCAGGCCCAACAACATTTACAATGCGTTTTTGGACCTTGTCAAGAAGAGAAAGTGAATTGTTAGAAAAACCAGCCCAAATATGACAACAGTATTCCATACAGGGACGAATAAGAGATTTGTAGAGGTAGAGAATGGAATCAGAAGTAAGGAAATGGCGAGCACGATAAAGAGAAGTAACCTTAGCAGAAGCTAATTTAGCAATCGATTGTATATATGGTTTCCATGAAAGGTCAGTAGTAAGCGATAATCCAAGAAGACGTAAAGAAGACGACTCAGTAAGAGGATTGCCATTCATTAATATAGGAATGTTGACCACATTACGGTAGTTGTTTGCAGTAAGCAACTGGGTTTTTTTAGAGTTGAAATTCACAAGCCACTGTGAACCCCAATCTATTACTAAAGTGAGATCGGATTCAAGATTAGCTGCTAATGTAATTGCTAATTTCTTAAAAGAAACCTTGTCTAAACATTATGATTACTTTCTATAATTTCTATAAAAGAAAGCGATTATAATGTTTAACCATAGTTTCTTTTGAAGTAATTGCAAGAGCATTCTTTTCAAGTAAAATTTTGTATGCTTCTGTAAATGCATGCAAAAACCATGCTAAAACATAATTACTTTTTTTTAATAGTGTAAGTAGTTATTTTACTTCAAAGTTATGCTATTGACGAAAGTAATCATGTTTTGCCATGGTTTTTTTTTAAAAGTCTCTGAAAGTAATTATTTTTTATTTTAAATATGTGTTTTTTTATAATAAATAAAAAATTATCAATTGCAAAATTATATGGCAAAAAAAATTGCAGAAGTAATGCATTCATTTTGAAAAATCTTAATCAAACACGAATTTTTGCATAAGAAAATTAAAGAAACGTGACATTGATTTTGGTGTCTTTTTTTTAACAAGCATGCACACGTTTTTTAAATAAATTTTTTTTCAACTTCACTTTCAATTAAGTTTACATTAAATAATGTTTTAGTTTTTTCTGTTTTTTCTTCTATTTTTTTATTATTCTTTTAAAATTTTTATTTAAGTTTAATTTTTGTATTATTTTTTTTAGATTTTTTTCTCTTTTTAGTTTATGGATTGTTTATTTTAATTTAAGTTTTTTTTGCGTCTTTTTAAAAAGTAATAATTATCAAAACTTGCAAAGAATTATGGCCAAGTTGTCAAAATAAAGTATTTTATGTGTGATCATATAAGGTGTGCGACTGCACACCTTTTATTCTAAGGCCTGCTATTAATGTTGATTCTAATTCCAAGGGCTGTATATGTATATATATCTATCAGTGAAGAACCCAGACGTGTTTTAGTACCGTTTTACCGGTATGGGCACCCAAAAAAAAGCGCCTAAAAATTATTTTTTATTTTCAAATTTTCTTTTGATTTTTTATGAAAAATAGAAAAAAAAATTAGTTTTAAATGCAGTAGTATATAAATAATTCTCAGTTTAATTTAGCTACCTCATTTTTTCTTCAGGAAAATAAAAAAAATTAAAAAGAAATTACTTTTTTAAATAACTACATGATGTAATTTGCCTTTGGTTATTAACTAGACATAACTTTTAAAAAAATCGTTATGAAACTTAATTTTAAAACCACGTTGCAAAATTTTATAACATTGGAATGTATAAAAGATTTGCTTTTTTGAAAGTTAAAGCGCTTTTAAATATCCATTCAGCATAAGGTTAATTTTTGTTTTTGGCAATTAAGAGTAAACTGCTTTTGACAATAAATGAACCAAACTAAAAAAAAATCAGTCCTTGTAACTATCACGCAAGTTTAATTTTTAAATCAATGAACTTTTGATCTTTAGCTTGCTATTTTAGTTTTATGCGGGGAAAATGAAAAAACGAAGTATAAAATTTTTTAGACAGTTTTTTTTTCTTTCAATAATCTTTTTAAAATAATAAAAAAAAAGGTTTCAATAACTTATAAAAGTTTTATTTAGATCTATTTAAAATAACCCATAGTAAATGTAATTTATTTATTCAAATGTAATTTTTTAAACTATTCTTAATAATATATTTTTTAAAATTAAATGTTTTTAAAAATATAATATGGTTTTTAATCAAAATAATAGAATATTTTTTAAATTATGTTTACTATAGTTATCTCTTTAATTATCTTTAACTTAAAAGGCGCCTTAAAATCACTTTAAAAATTATAACCTTTAGTAAAAGTTAAATGAATAAATTTACTAATATTTAAACCAAACTTTTAATTTTAAAATAATAGAAAATAAGTTTATTAAATGCTTATGTTTTTATTCGAATAGTTTATTAAATATGTTTATTAAATGCTTATCGAATTTGTTTATTAAATGCTTATGTTTTTAATTCAAATACAAGACGTAAAACTATTTTGTTTATTTTACAAATATTACGCGATATAATATATGTAAATATACTATGTAATGGAAATATTGGTTAAAAAGTTTAAAATATTTTTAATTATTATTTTAAATTAAATTTACTAAAATATAGTTAATAACTGTTTAAAATACTTTAAACAATTTTCAATAATTATTTACTGATAGCATGGCATATGCAACAAGAGCGTTTATTAAAATCTTAAGTAAAATAGTTTTCTTTTAACTAAGGTAACATCGTCCACCAGTAAATTCATGTATTCAAAAAATGCCTTTAAATCAATACCTTATTATAGGATAAAATCGAACAAGATAAACATAAATGATTATTAAAAAAATGATGATTAAAAGTTATTGTTGCGGCACCCGTTTAACTAAGGGAGAGTGAGGATGAGGGGGAAATTAAAAACAAAATTCCCCACCCTCCCTCAACATTGCTAAAAAAAAAAACGGTATCCCCAAATAAACTCTGGGTTCTTCACTGTCTATATATATATATATATATATATATATATATATATATATATATATATATATATATATATATATATATATATATATATATATATATATATACACGTAAATATATATGCATACATATGAATATGTATATATATATGTATGTGTATATACTTATATATATATGTATATATATATATATATATATATATATTTATATCTAAGTGTATATATATATATATATATATATATATATATATATATATATATATATATATATATATATATATATATATATATATATATATATATATATATATATATATATAAATTTGCTATGTTTATTTAAGTTATCATCTTGAAGTAAAGAGTTTCTTATTTTTCATTAATGCATAAATTACAAGATCTTGTAGCTAGGTTTTAGGCTCCGTACTGTTTGATTAGTTTTCACTTAACAATTAGGTTCTAATATATTTAAATATTTGTTTATTTTCTGCTCCTTTGATAGCTCACATTTTTTTATTTAAGAGTAGTGAAAGGTTTAATATTGTTTGCATAATTTTTAAAGGTGTTTTTTTTATCAGTTAGATTGTGACTAGGGATAGTGAAAGTGACATTTACATAATACACAATATTTTTCATGCAAATTTTTTTAAATCACAGCCAAGTAATATAAGTATTAAGTCAGTTACAGTTTTTTTTATCAATTTTTGTTCAAAACATTACAATTGTGAGCATTTAAAATAGGTTCAGCACATGATAAATAGCACATACAGTATTTCTGATTAAAGTTCTAGAACTTATGGTTAATGAAGTTGTCCATTTGTTGTTTGAGACCCCAAAATTTGGGGTTAAAAATTTTTTTTACATGTGGATTATTTTATGTGAGTTGTCTTATAGACAATTTATAGACTGTAACAAGAAATATTAGAGTCAAAAGAATCTAAGTGAGTGTCTTTTAAAGAACAAAAGTAGTTGTTGCCATGGCAATATGGCATTGTGAAAAGTTTTTATTAGACCTCCTTTAAAATTGATATTTTTAATGTTGTTACTATTCACACTATTATTGACCAAATGATGTCAAACTCATTTTAAAATTTAAATTAGAACAATACCAATACTTTTCAATGGTGATTTCTTTTTTTTATTACATATTAGTTAGATCAGACCTAATAAAAAGGATAAAAAGTATATGGTAGGCAGATTGCTTGTCTAAATATCATTCTTCAAAAGTATGCGAAAATTGATTTTATATACAATTATAGAACTTCATAAAGTGATGTCCAATTATAAAAATAGCCAAAGAGAAAATTTTTAGGAGCTTTTCATCTTTGTACAAAGCTGAACAAGGATGAGAGGTGAGAGATGTATGGATTTTTTTTAAACATTTTTAGGTACTTTACTAGATGAAATGTTATATTATTAAAAAAATTTTTAAATACTAAAGACTTTTGTTGATGAAAAGATTTTGTAAGTGGTAATTAGAGTAAATATAAAATAAATAAAAGTAAATAAAAACAAAAACAAACAGTGGTGTATAAATTATTTTTTACTCTTTTTATTTACAGCTTATGTCATAATCTTAGTTTGTAAAACAGTTTTTTTTTATTAAACTAACAAAAGTTTGTTGCCACTGTTAGAAACATGAAAAGAAAGTCACAAGCACTTAACAGCCAGTTTAACATGTGACCATTGGGAGGCCTGGAACTACTTTAAATAGAAAGTTTTCACCAAATTTTTATTATTGCAATTACATTTACTTGCAAAAGTAAATTAGCTTTAAGTTTAAAAATTTAACCCATTCTAAGCAAAATATTACCTAATGAAATTCATTATTTTGCAATGGTTTTAAATAAAATCAATTCGATAAAATATTTAAGCTTTATTATTTTGACTTTTCTATTAAGTAAATTGTTGTATATTTTTCTATTGTATAAACTGTATAGACCTCTATATCATTAAGAATTATATGATCTGTATAGACTTCTATATCATTAAAAATTAGGCCTACTATCTTGACTATTAATTATTATCTTGTTATTGTTTTTAATATTTTGTAGTATCTTTGTTTGTAAAACTGAAAAGGAATGTAATTGAAACTTTTAGTATGATATTGATGAAAATGGCATTGTAAAGTTGCATTGCTTGCTTTGTGAATGGTATTAAATTGTGCAACTTGATCATTGTATTTTTATAATTTAATACTTATTGACTATTTGTTTGACCAGATGGGCAAACAACATCTAAAAATATTCATCCTACCATATGGATATAAATTTAATTAACTTACCTAATGATATGTTGGATGTGGATGCATTATATATTGTAAAGACTGTGGTATGGGTTTGAATTCTTTGCTTTTTCTTTTGTTTATATATACATTTTTTGTTATCAATTTATCAAATTTATATGATCTTTTTAAAAAAAAGGGACAAATTATTCTAGTCAGTTAAATATTTAAAGTTTGTTTACATTTTTTAAATTTTAATTTAACCATAGTTTAATTATAATTTATCACAAAAATTCAATTTTACACAGTGTATTATATTGTTTAGATTAACATTGCAACGTTTTACTCAGGATCTATTGCCAAAAGGTGGTATTCTTGCTGAAGAAATGGGCCTTGGTATTTTAGTTTAAATTATCTTCATCATTGTCATCATCATGATCATCATCATGATCATCATGATCATCATCATGATCATCATGATCATCATCATGATCATCATGATCATCATCATGATCATCATGATCATCATCATGATCATCATGATCATCATCATGATCATCATGATCATGATCATTATCATCATCATGATCATCATCATGATCATTATCATCATCATGATCATTATCATCATCATCATCATCATCATCATCATCGTCATCATCATCATTATCATCATCATCATTAATTGTTGTTGTTAATTCTTTACCATTTTAATTCTAAATTTTTACAACAGTAAAAGATTTACGTTATATTTACGAATATTTTCTACTATATATATTTTTTTTATTAAGACAAGATTATAGGACTTAAGATTTATTAAGACAAGATTATAGGAGTATAAATTATTTAGAAATTGTGATAAATTATTAACAACTTTTTTTGATTTAAGTAGTTTGTAATTTAACAAAATACTTTAATATAAGTACTTGGTTCCCAAGTAATATATAAGTATTTAATATAAGAAAAAAGTTTTTAATATTTTTGTGAATTCAACAAAACATAAAATTTTTTTTATTAAATTTACTTTGATTACTTTAAAATTTTTAACTTTTAAGAAAATTAACAATTTTTTAGGCAAAACAGTAGAGGTTTTGGCTTGTATCTTAAATAATCCATGTCCTACCAAATACTTTCATGATGACCAAAATATTAAAAATAAAGAAAAAAGTTTTGATGATATCAGAATTGCCAATAAAGAAAATGATAAATTAATTACTGATTGTTGTAATTTTGAAGGTTTAATTCCAAATGAGATAGACAAATCGCGCAAAATTGATAATTTGTTCCCAAAAGAACATGATGATTTGCTACCAAGCAAACATGATGATTTGCTACCAAGCAAACATGATGATTTGTTACCAAGAAAATATAATTTGTTACCAAGTAAACATGATGATTTGTTACCAACGGAACAGGATGATTTGTTACCAAGCGAATATGATGGTTTGTTACCTGCTAAAAGGTTGAAGTATGACAATAGTTTTTTTTTATCTGAATTTGAAATTTTAAACAAAAATGGAATAGAAAACAATAATGATTTATTGAAATGTACCACATGTGATCTCTGTGGGAATTCAAATGATAATACAAAAATTGTATGTCAAGAATGTAAAGTTATTATGCATAAGGAATGCGCAGGTTTTGTTAATCTTAATGTTAAAAACCATTTCTGTCCATTATGTGTAGTCAAACAGGTTAGTAGTTTATGTGATTTTCTTTTTAATTTAGTTTTCCTTAAACTGGTTTGTCTTTCACTTTGGTTTTTTAAGTTATAAAATAAAGATTTGATTATAAACATTCTTCAATAAAAATTCTAAGAGTTTCTTAAAAAAAGTTAAAAAAAGTTAAAGATTTTGAAGCAATTGAAGGATTCTTTAGTTCTTTAGATATAGAAATAATGTTTAAGTAGAAATAAATTCCTTGTTACAAAATCTTTTGAGTGAATTTTTTTGGATAAAAAGTTATTAAAAATTTTTAGCTTATAATTCAATAATTATATTCTATAATACACAGTGTCGCTGAATGAACTTTAGGTTAAAAAATATTGTACAGAAAAACTGTTTACATATATTGTTAGGTTTATGTCTGGTGACTCCAAAAATATATTCGAAAAAATTGTAACATTCCGTTACAATTTTTTTGAATATATTTTTGGAGTTGACAAAAAGCAAAACAAAAAGTATGCGCAATATGCAAAAATCTGCTTTGAAGATTTGCAACCAATGTTTTGTTGAAATTTCTAGTTTAAGAGGACACAAATATTCAATCCAAACGCAAGTATCAAGTTTATGTATACAAATATATGCATTTCGTTCTTTAACTTTTTTAAATCATAAGCTCTTGTTAGTTAGTGGTAAATGTAACATTTAAATAAGAAAAAAAAGTTCAAAAAATATTTACTAACACTATCTAATTTTATTTAGACCCTTCATTTTTGTAAAAAATATTTCGGAACCTCTATGGAAAATCATCAAAAAAAGGAAGATTCAACCTCACGATGCTTTGGTAGTTTTTACGTAATGGTTTAGTAATTCATACACATTCATATTTTTTTATTTTTTATTTAAAATTTGCGGATGGTGGAGGTGGTAGTTTTAAGATAGGTCTCAGCATCATAAATATTTCAAGCTATAAAAAAGATGTGCTTAAAAGAAATCTTTACTCACAGTACAAGTAGGCATAATGCAAATGATTTTTCAAACCTATTATTTATAATAATATACTATAACTGGCATTTAACTAAAAAAGTTAGTATACATTTTGCTTAAATAACAGGGTATTAATCCTATTTAGCAAAAGAGACATCAGTAAATAAAATCTTATTAATTGGAATTGTTCCAAACATAGAAGAATGTTACTTGAATTGTTAGCAAATATGGAAAAAAGTTGGTCTATCCGAGATATCATATAAACTCTCTGCTGATTTGAGTTGCTTAACATAATTCTGGGACTACAAAGCCACAGTAAATAAAATTTTCCATTTAAACGTTTATTATATTATTGTACATCATGCTAATTTTGGGTTTACAAATTAGGTGCAAAACACCTCTGTTGACATTCTGATCCAAGAGTTACAACAAGATTTCTTGTTTGTAACTCTTGGATCAATCAAAGAAAACAATTTAGCCTGGATAGCAGCTGGGAAAAAAGATTCGAAGCTAAAAGATTTTAACAACTGCAAGAATTTTCCGTTACTAGTAGGAAATGATTCAACCAGGGTTCTAGACATTTGCAGCATTCCCGAATTACACATTTTTACTGTAAATGTTTTAAAAACTTTCTGTAAAATATCTATAATAAAAACTTTTTATATTGCATAATGAATATGAAATCGATAAAGCTATACTTTTAAAATAATTTTCTATATTTTAAATTTTTATTCAAACTTTTATATTAATATTATTAGGGCTGTGTCAACATTATCTGGAATGAATTAGCTCACAGTTGGGGAGCTAACGAATGGACACCTTTTTTAAAAAAACATGGTCTTTTAAAAGCAAAGTATCATGGAGGGGAATTTGAAGGTTAACATATTATTTGAAAATAAAATTTGTCTTGTTAATAAAGTTGAATTAGACATATTTTTTACTTTAAAATGACAGGACTCCAGTGTAAAAGGCTACTCAAACTATCCAAAGAACTGAGAAAAAATCTTTCAGATAATCTTCATGGGTTTTGTGATGCTTTTGATGCTTTTGATGTGGTATCTCAGTCAACATTTGGAAAGAGTTTAGCAAATGGTTTTGATACTGATATAAAAAATTTTGAACATTATTTTCACGCTTTAAAACTATCAACTAAGTTAACAAAACTTCATATCTTGTTCAGCCATATAACATCATATTGCGCAGAAAATGGTGAGGCTCTTGGACTCACCAGTGAGCAAGCAGGAGAGTCTCTTCATTCAAAATTTTTAGAAATGTCAAGGTACAGGTTACCAAAGACTATTATCATGACTCATACAAGAAAAAACTTATGGGTGTTATTTTGACATATAATAATGAAAGGATTTAACTGTACAGTGATATATTATAAAACTGTTTAGATTGTTATTAAGCATAGTTATTATTATTGTTAATTTATTATTAAAATCACTAATAATAGTAACAAAATCTATGCAAATATATGCAAAATACTGTTGTTTTTTTGTAAAATGTCATATTTCATCAGGACGGAATGTTACAATTTTTTGGTATACAATTTTGGAGTCGCCAGATATAAAGCTAACAATATATGTAAACAGTTTTTCTGTACAATTTTTTTCAACCTAAAGTTCATTCAGCAACACAGTGAACAGTTATTAATTATTTTTTTCTTAGGAATTAATTTTACATAAATTTTTTAAATACTCATGGTTAAATATGTGTATTTAAAATTTTGAACAACCAAAAATTATAAATAAGTAAAATAGTATTGTAAAAGTTTGAACTTGACAGAAACAAAATCAGACATGTTTTGATACCGCTTGTGCTGAATGGGTACCCAAAAGTGCCTCAAAAATTGTTTACTCCTTTTTTTTTAAAATTAAACCATGGTAGAAAATTACATATTGATGTTTTTGTTTCAAATTCAATACATAATATATAACAAGTTTTCTTTTTTTTTCAAAAAAAAAACAAAAAAACAAGCACCATATATTTGAAATCTTTGTTTACAAAATCAAACAATAACATATAAATATTTTTTATTGATTCTTTTTAGCAAAACTTAAGGTTTTTTTCCTTTCTAGATTTTATAAAATATCCAGCCCATGAGCGCCAAACAAAAAGTTCACAGTTCATCATAATGGATAATGCACTTTTAATTTTCTCAAAGCTTTTATTATATAAGTTTTCCACTGTTTGGTTTCTTGGATTGTCAACTTGAGAACATAAAGTTTTTTTTTTTTGATATTCCAAACAGAATACTCTGGAATTGTATCACCTTGATTACATTTTGATCAGATTTTAAACATAACAGATCTTATTTTCGATTTCTCAACTTTATTTTTAATACACAACCTCTGCACTATAATTTGATGATACAACAATAGTTTTCCATTTAATTTTATACTTTTTTGTAGCAAATTAATTACAACATAACAGTTTTTAAATCACCTGTCAAAAATAATTTTTTTCATTTTTATGTGGGATTGCATTTTTTTGTTCACAATCAACTTTTTAAAAAGTATTGTTATATAATTCAAAAGGAATATAAATTTGCTTTAAAACAATAAAAGAATTAACAAAACTTATTAAATGATTCTTAAAATAGTTCAAAAAGACAATAATGGTTTTTAACCATATGTTAGTTTGAAAAAAATTGACTCAAATTTTCTAAAAAACTTAAAAAAAAGCTAAAATTATATCAATATAATTATTGATTTAATTATTGATACAAAGTATAATCATTGTTATTATTGATACAAAGTATAATCATTGTTAATATTATTACTAGGGCTGTACCGGATTTAATTCTTTCAAATCCGGCCAGAGCCGGATTTGCCGGATTTCTACTGACAGATCCGGCCGGAATCGGAGCCGGAGCCGGATTTCAAAACAAAACTACAGGAGCCAAAATCCTGTACATCCCTAATTGGTGTTGAGCATGGTCAACAATGTGGACTATTCAGAATACCAAGTGACTGCTGTTTTCTGTTAAACTTCATTGTTGTTATTTAAAAAGTTTTATAGCAATTTCTATATATAAATTAATAGAAATTCTAAAGAAATTCTATAGGCCATATGTTTTAAAAGTTTATAGTAATTCTATTGAACTTTTTTTCCGGGATTTTGTCACTCCGCCACTGTAGTGGATCATTGTGTCTATTTATTTCTGGTTCTTTCGGATATTTCCTTAGCTGAGTTTCAATGCCTTTTAGTAATTGTTGTTTATGTGCCCTGCCACCAGCGGACGTAGACTGAATAATTTTATCAATAAATTGCCAGAGTAATAATGATGATGATGTAAAAAAATTATTAAGCCTGGCTTATTTTGGTGGATTTTCTTCAGTTTTGTCAATCTTCTGTTCAGCATGCTCAGATTGATTTCAATCTTGTTTTTTCAGCTGTCAGTGTTGCCTGTAATGAGGAGAATTTAGTTTTAAATTGTGAGTCAACCAGCCTCGTCAGTATATAAAGAGGTTTCTCTTTTCAATGCTTTTAAAACGCTCATCCAATCACTTGATTAGGGTTGACATTATAGTCTTTATACCTGCGTCATTCTAGAATATCATGTGTCTTCCCTTCAGAATTTTTTGTTGCGTTGTTGTTTTAAATTAGACTTAGCTTATTAAATTATAAAAAAATATAAATACAAATACCAAAACAAATATGAGGTTCATAAAATATAGAATTACAAAAAAAATTGATTTTTATAAATAAAATATTAGGTATACATGTAAACACGGGCAAAAAAAATGTAATAAATATTTGACATAATTCAAAACTCCGGCTAAAATTATGCCGGATTTGCTAAATTTTTGCCGGAGCCGGATTTGGGCCGGATTTGTAAAAATGGCCGGATTTCGGCCGGAGCAGGAGCCGGAGCCGAAATCCGGTACAGCCCTAATTATTACAAAGTATAATCATTGTTAATATTGATACATAGTATAATCATTGTTATTATTGATACAAAGTATAATCATTGTTATTATTCATACAAAGTATGATCATTGTTATAATTGATACATAGTATAATCATTGTTTTTAATGATACAAAGTATAATCATTGTTATTATTGATACAAAGTATAATCATTGTTATTATTGATACAAAGTATAATCATTGATACAAAGTTTAGTCATTGTTATTATTAATTGTTGTTACAGTCAGGGTAGTTGTTAAAACCATATAGTCATTTTTACTTTAAAAAGACGACAATGTCATTGTGTATTTTTTTTTTTTTATATAAGTGTAAAAAATGTTTCTTCAATAAACTTACAACAAAGATTTATTATTATAAAGAGTTTAATTTTTTACTTATTAAAATTCTCTATAAAATCTTCTCTATAAAATCTTCTTTATAAAATTCTTAGACTTATTCTTGTAGCTCTCTTTTATTGTATAAAAATTAAATTTAAATATCTAAGCCATCATTGTATAACTTAGCACAAACATTATTAAAATAAACTGTTAAATACTCAGTACTCTACTGATTTATTTTAGATAACAGAAACACATTGTACACTTATAGTGTGTCCAGATACTTTGTTAACACAATGGGTTTTAGAAATTGAGAAGCATGTAAAGAAAGATACCCTAAAATACATGGTATTTTTTTTTGTATTTTGAATTTTTGACTTAAAACTTTACTTTATAAAATAATGTAATTTCAAATACTTAATTTTGTTCCGATTGGACACCTCATATTGCAAAGAATTTTATTAAACTACCTTGAATCGTTTCTACTACTTTTTTGTAACATTTGCTGCAGAGTTTTCAACTTCGGGTAACACATACATTATTTTCTTTGAAAAAACTTTGCCAAATCCAGGCAAGATTGCATAAAAAATCAAATTTAAATAAGTTCAAAAAGTACATGAAAATTGAATAATTATATTGTGCAACAAATTGTAAGTTTTAAAAAAATCCATGAAAACCTGTTTTTTTTATACTTTATTTATAATTTCTTACCCACCACCTTTTTGAAAAATTGTCATTTCCTCTGTATGGCTCATCACAAATATTGTAATATTATTATGTGTATAAACTAGTGATGTACTAATTAATTGGCATCAGCATTGGCTTAATCAGCCACTTTTTGCACAATTGGAATCAGTATCGGCATGGGCCTTTTTTTTATTAATTTACCGATTTTCCAACCGATGGCATTTTAATATTTTTATCCTGCATAATAATAATAACTAAATAATAAAAAAATCAAACTTTATGCATTACTTAGAATTTTTTCGAAAAAATTGTTTAATTTGACTTTGTTTACAGGCTATGCTGTTTATTTTTAAGATGAATTTATAAGTTTTAATTTAACAGCTGAATGTATTTATACTTTTATTACCATAATGTTGTTTTTATAATAACTTGATTTTGTGTTGTTCTATTGTTATACTTAAAAGTAACCTATTTAAGCATTGTTATCTATATGTGTTTAAGTAGAGCCTACTATATTTATATGTTTTTATTTTTCATTATTTTTAAATGACAATGGTCACGAAGGCCACTCCAGTTGAGGAGACTACTTTATTTATGGTTATAACTTTCTCTCAACTTTATAACTCCTAAACACAAACCTTGACAAACAAGGTTGCTGCACTGAGAAAAAGTTGAGCGCAGTACTACCAGGGACATGGTGGGGATTGAACATCACAAAATAAAATTATTCTTAAAACAACTTAATTATCTAAAAATAATTTAGATATCTCAACAATCTACGATTTTTGTTTAGATATCTAAATTACTAATAAATTATTAAAGAGTTCTAAGTAAACTGCTTATGATTGTACCATTTTCTTTTAAAAATTCAATTAAAAAAATTTCTCTAAAATTGCATTTATTCTGTTTTCTTTTCATATTGAACAAAACTAAAAAATGTATCTTTTTTTAACTGAGTTTTTCTAATATCTTTTAAAATAATGGTTCGGCTCTGATTTGGGTCCAAGTATTTGTTTACCATGAAAAAGATTACACAATTTAAAGTCGTATGGTTTTATATTTTCAAAATTTTAATAATTAGTTAATTCATTGGTATCGGCCTTTTCCCAATCCATTGACATCAGTATCGGCCAAAAAAGTTCTATCAGTACATCACTAATATAAACTGATTGGTTCACCTAATTGCTTGTTTTACACAATGTTTGTTGTTCTTCTCCTTTAGATACTATAACAAGATAATAGAGCCTGTAATATATATATATATATATATATATATATATATATATATATATATATATATATATATATATATATATATAGCCTGTATAAAATACATATATATATATATATATATATATATATATATATATATATATATATATAGCCTGTATAAAATACATATATATATATATATATATATATATATATATATGTATATATATATATATATATATATATATATATATAGCCTGTATAAAATAAATATATATATATATATATATATATTATATACAGGCTATATATATATATATATATATATATATATATATATATATATATATATATATATATATATATATATATATATATATATATATACTATATATATATATATATATATATATATATATATATATATATATATATATATATATATATATATATATGTATATATATATATATATATATATTATTGAGTTGTGTTATATTCTTTAAGAGTAATCGATATTTAAAATGTTTAAGAGTAATAGATATTTAAAATAGGTCAAAATATATTAAATATTTAAATGAAAAAAATACGACTTTTTTATGGGACTTCAAGTTTCATGCTATTCTGAAATCATTCAGCCATATATTTAAAATCATTAAAATAAAAACCGTTATAAAAAATACAAAATTGCATTGCATCGAGATCAAACGTCAGTTTTCGCGGCAAACGGGAGTTTATATAATCAATGTGTCGATAGCAAAAAATTTGGTAGCAAAAACTTTTTTCTGTGTCTACATGAAACTAATTCATTTTTTTTTATTTAACAAAGGTTCTTTATTGTATGTTAAAATAAAATATTTCTCTTTAATGCAGAGATTACACCTTTTTGAGGATGGGTTATAGGGTTGACATTTTTCAACCATACTCCACTTGATTATTGGTTTAATGCCTGCTTCCTCAAGTTTCCAGATTTCTTTAGAATGTTCAGTGTCATTTTTATACCTGACCAAATTAAATGATTTTATGTGGTTTGCAAATCTGATCTTGAAGGAGTTTTTGCTAATACCAATATAAGATTTCTTAGCGTGGTTGACATTCGCTGGTGTTATGGTAGCTTTGTAAATAATATTTTTAGTTAGACATTGATTTTTAAAGGACACGTAGCTCTGTCTATACAGTTACATTTTCTAATGTTTTTGGTAATTAAGTTGCGCAAAATGTATTGGTTGTGGGACTTAATAATAGTACTTATATTTGGCATGCAGCTGTAACTTATTTTGAATGTGTTTCTGTTAAAAATCTTGTGCAGCTTGTGGTGTGGTGGGAAATGTAAGTCAATTAAGTTCAAAAAAAGGTTTCCTTATTTGGTAACAACATTCTTACTAAAAGGGGGATTAAACCATATTTTTTTTTTTTTTTTTTTTTTTTTAACATCTTCACTTCCAACAAGGCTGCAAGCAACCACTATAAGAGTTGGAAGTTACTGGAAGAAAAAAGACTAAATCTGTAGAGCAAGATAACGATTGACTGATGACTTAAAAGATTGCAAATTATATGAATCAGGAAAGCAAGATGAAGGAAGCGAATTCCAAAGAACTGATGTTCGAGGAAAAAAACTAGAAGAATAAGAGTTTTTGAAGCACTTAGGAACAGTCACAGAAAAAGGATGAGACTTAATTGAATGGCGAGTAACACGAGAATGAAGTTTAGTAGATGGCACAAGGGACGCTAGCTCTTTAGAGCAGTGCCCATTATAGTATTTGTAGAAAAGAGAAAGAGAAGCAACATTACGACGATGTGACAAAGGTTGGAGATTGGCTGCCAGAGCAGGTCCAACTATGTTTACAATTCGTTTTTGCACCTTGTCTAAAAGAGAAAGAGCATCATTAGAAGATCCGCCCCAGATGTGGCAACAGTATTCCATACAGGGACGGATTTGAGATTTATAGAGATAGAGAATAGAATCTGGAGTAAGAAAGTGTCGAGCTCGATAAAGAGATATCAAATCCATTGCAACCTTAGCAGATGCTAATTTTGCAATGGATTTGATATACGGTTTAAAAGAAAGATCAGAAGTAAGAGTTAATCCTAGAAGATGAATGGTAGATGACTCATCTAGTACATTACCATTCATAAATATAGGAAGATCTAAATTATTACGATAACGATTGGCCGAATAAAATTGAGTTTTATCTGAATTAAAGTTCACCAGCCACTGTGAGCCCCATGCTGTAGCAGAAGTGAGATCCTTTTCAAGCTCAGATACCCCCTCCAAGCAATCAGAGAGTGTAGGCTTCTTATCATGACAAGAGTAAATGGTAGTGTCGTCAGCGAATAATGCCACCTTAGATGTGAGAATATCTGGAAGATCGTTAATGTAAATTAAAAAGAGTATAGGGCCAAGGATTGAACCTTGAGGAACCCCTGAAGTTACAGGATGTGAAGAAGAGTGTTGTCCATCGAGGACAACTTTTATACTACGATTGGAAAGAAAGGACTCAATAATCTTAAAGACGTTACCAGCTACACCATAAGAAGAAAGCTTATGGAGAAGACCAGCATGCCAAACTTTATCAAAAGCTTTAGAAATGTCAAGTGCGATAGCCTTAACCTCTCCACCACTATCTAATGCACGGTAAAACCTATCGGTTATTACTGTTAGCACATCAGCTGTAGAACGAGAAGACCGAAATCCATATTGATGATCAGAAAGTAAGTTATTTGATTCAAGATGAGAGATTAAGTGTTTGTTGATTAAAGATTCAAAAACCTTGCTTATGACAGGAAGAAGACTAATGGGACGGTAGTTAGATGAATCAGATCGCTCTCCGGAATTTTTGAAAATAGGGATAACAGATGCTGCTTTCCAGCATGATGGAAAACAAGACTCTGATAAGCACTTGTTAAATAGTTTAGAAAGTATGGATGAAAGCTCCGGAGAACACCTCTGCAGGACTACAACAGGAATGTTGTCAGGACCACAAGCTGTTGAAGAGTCTAAGCAGGAAATTACTTTAGATACAGAAGCTGAAGTGATGCGAATGTCAAGCAAGGGATCAACCTGTTTGACGGCTATGTCAGGTAAAACGCAACTAGTGGAATCAAGAGATGATATTGATGAAAAGTTCTTAGCAAACAATTCAGCTTTGTCTTTAGGTGAGGTGACAAAGTCTGAACCATACAAGAGAGAAGGAATAACAGATTTGCCCTTATTATTGATACTGTTAAAGATTCTCCAGAAGTCTCGAGAGCCTAATTTTTGTGATGAGATACGAGATTTAATGACCTGGGAATAGCGAGCTTTGGCGTCAGACAAAACCTTTTTACAATGGTTTCTGGCGATAGTGAACAGAGCTCTGTTTTCTGGAGAATTGTTTTGCTGATAGATATGGAAGTAACGGTTTCGATTAGAAATTGCTGCAGCGCAATGTGAGGAAAACCAAGGAGAAGAGTGAGGCTTAACCTGGAATCGTCGAGAGGGAATAAAAGATTCCATGCCAGCCTGAATCCACAAAGTTATGTAAGAAGCACATTTGTCAGCAGGAAGACGAAAGATTTCTACCCAAGGGCCATCACGAAGAAAATCACGGAAAGAGTCCCAGTCAGCTTTAAGGTAGTTGTATGTGGTACGATGATAGGGGGATTCTGATGAAGTAGAAGAATTTGATAATAGTTTTAGAGAGATCAAACCGTGATCAGAAGTACCTAAGGGTGAATGTGGAGAAATTGAGCACTGACTAGGATCCAAAACAAGACATAAGTCGAGTAGAGAAGGTAAATGATTAGGGTTGTCTGGAAAACGAGTTGGAAAGTTGACTATTTGAGTTAGAGATTGAGAAAGGCAAAAGTTGAGGGCCTTAACGCCAGCAGAGTCACTGACACTAGAGCCAAGCCAATCGGTGTGATGGGCATTAAAGTCACCAACAACGACGATATTGGCCGATGGATAAAGAGAGAGGGCTTGGTCAATTTGATCAGAAATAACATCAAGAATAGTGCAATCTTGGGATGAAGGAGAGCGATATAGAACAAAGAGAAAGGCGATAGAGTGAAGTTGTGCTAAACGAAAGCACATAAATGAATAGTCTGTAGATTTAAACCTAGTTTCATGACAAATGGGTGAGTTCTTACGAATGTAGATGCCCAGTCCAAGCATGTGATTATTGGAGTCTTTACGAATTAAAGGAAGATAACCATCAACACTAAGATCACAAGATGGGACAGCCGAACTCAAATTAGTCTCACAAAGAGCAAGTAGGTCTGGTGAACTTTGTAAGAGATAAGACTCAACAGAAGAAAAGTTACTTCGAAGACCACGAATATTAGTAAATGATAGGTTTAGAGAACTTGGTGATGACAATGGTTTTTTGTGTTTTTTAGTTTTAGGTACTTTAGTCATTTCAAATTTATAAAGAACTTGACTCAAGTATAGATAGTACTCAGTACACTATTTAACAACTAAGCAATAGCCTCATTACTATTAATAAACCCTAAGCCGTAACAAAGGGCTCCAAATGTGGCCTCTGCAATGCACACCAAAAGTACAAACAGGGACACCATCCATGCGCAACATGGCACTGTTAGTACTCTGATATTTTTCGGCTGTTGATGGAATCAGCCTCTCTGAGAGCTACCACAGAGTTCGGGAAACCTGACTACCAGCCGGCCTCAGAACCATAAAACTGAGTTTTAGAGCTGTACCCTCATTAGGAGATAATAGAATGAGTTGCCCAGTCATAAAAATAGAGACACAAGCAATACCCACGCATTGAGTCAAGAAGATCCAGCATTCAACATCCTAAACTGGAAACAATGTATTAAAAATACATCTGCGCCAGCCTAATAGATGAGGAAGGGGTGCGAGGCTGGTCAACAGATAGAATCTGTTTACCCCTTAAGTCTTTGCCTAGGAGGCCTTCTACAAGACAGCAGCTGGATGCATGTAACATCTGCCCAAGATGAGTATTTTTATCGAGACACCATCTCTAGCCTTTACTCAACCAAGAGCCCCAAGGCAGGGGGTGTTTTAATTCAGAGTTAACTTCTCCTAGCCTTTGCCTAAAAAAGCGTATCCTACAAGGCAGCAGGACATGGAGCAGGTTGTACTGGGTTACATGTTACCAGTAGCAGGAAAACCTGACCTGACCTAATGTTTTGTTTGCATGATGTTTTAATGATGTTTGCATGATGTTTTAATGATGTTTTGTTTGCATTTATTAGTACTAGCAAAAAGCAACCCGTAATACGGGTTTTGGTCGGTCTGTTACATAATTAATTTATAGTGGCTGTTTTCCAAAATTTAATGTTGCAAAACTTTAACTAATACTCTTTTAGAAAAACACCTTCAGCTTGAAAAAACTATTCCATCTGTAAAATTAACATAAAAAATAAGAGAAGGTAAAATAATTTACCAACTACTACTTAACATTTACAATTACTACTTAACATTATTTGAGTAATTTACAACTGACATAGGTCATAACAGTGTAAGGCAGAACCAGTTTCATCAACCTTCCTAAGTTCAACGCAATACGTTTTTAGTTACTGACACAAAATAATAACACTTCATCATGCTTTAAATTGACGAAAGTATCAACGAAATCCTTGTAATAATTTTTATAACACGAACCATTAAGATTAAAATAAAGTTAAAAAGAATAAATTATATTATACAGGAGTTATCAATTTTTTTGGTATCCCCTTGATTAATTTTTCTTTAAAAAAGAAAATTGTTAACTTAAAAATGTTTAATGCACACATTTAAATAAATTTATTAAAAATAACAAAGTTTATTATAAATAACTAATCAACTGAGTACAAATACGTTTCAAACAAAAAAAAATTAATTTACGATCAAACATGGGTATAATAAATTTGAAAAAATATGTAAACTTAATGCATCATATGACAAACCTAAAATAAAAATTATAACAGATAAGTAGACATGAAAATTTGTAAACCAAGCTGACCCGACCCGGGTCTTGTTAAGTCTGTTCAACACAGACTATTTCTATATTATTTGTTTGGCCTCTTTAAAAATTCCTTTTTTTCATTAATTTTTAGTTAACGGTATTTTGCCACCATTTACTAAAAATTCCTTTTGTAACTCGAAATTTAATTTTCTTAAATATCTTGACTCTAATAAAGAGGTTCCTCCCCTCTTTTTGCTTTAATGATGACCAGGTGAATAAAATAAAATAATAAAATATAAAACAATGATCTACATATATAAGAATGTTTTCTTTTTTTCCTCAAAAGTGTTGCAAATACAGACTAAGCTAACTAATTAGTTAAACAAATAAATAAAACTTGAGTAACTCGATATTAATGCGTAAAACTACAATATTCTCCATGTTTTTAAAGGTTTTTAGTTACGACCCCCCATTTATAAAGATCCCCTTAAAATACGTACAACATATTATTAGGCATAAAATAGATAAAATATAAAATTAACTAATAGTATATATTTATATCTTTTTAATTAACAAAAATTTACAATAAAAAGAAATCAGGTTTTTTTATTTTATAAATCTTTTAAATGCGTCATAACGTAATTCTAAAAAAAAAAAGTAATGAAATTATGATATCATAATTACAAAGAAGAAAAAAAACAAAAACCACTACACAATTACCGAAAATCGATTTACCTATTTATAGTAACCTATTTTGAAATTGCAGTTAAAGATTTATCGAAAATGTAACTATAAAATCTGTTTCGAAGTACAAAAGCATTAACAATACTAAAAAAAATCAAACTAAGATATAAATTGTTGTCTTGGCTTTTATAGTTTAAATATATATACAACTATAAACAAATATGACTTTATAACACATATAAACACATTTTACAACTATTGAATGATAGATATATTTATCAAAAACTATGAAAAAAAAATAAATAATGATAAATAAAGTTATACATACAAAATGTGCTCACAACCTTTAACAGTAAATTTTCGAAATGAAAATCTCTAGACTATAAATTAAGAACATTAAAAAATATAACAATATTTATGTTAAATTTTTTTACCTACTATACCTTGAATAAGATGTTTATCAATTTTGAAAAACAAACTATTAAATGCTCTAGTTCTTGAAAATGCAATATATAGTTGACCATGAGAGAAACACGGCTTTTGAGATATTTATTTTTATTTATGTCTATATTTTTAATTTCGCCTTACGTAATATATAGACGATCCCTAAAAGAAAATACTTGAAACTAAAAAGATTTTATTTATTACAATAACCAGTAACAACCAAGCGACAATTTAAAGAATTATATCTTTAAATAGCAAATTATCAATCGCAATTGCAGTATTAAAAAATACGCAAGAGCTCAGTAATTACATGAGTTTAATCTATTCTCTCTCTATACTAATTCTTATTTAAGTCTCATCTAAGAGAGAGAGAGGAAAACAGCACATTAGAAAAAGTAAAAAAGTCATGCAATAAATAACAGTAACTGGTTTTATTATGCTACCAATAAACAAAATTTTTTTTACCTTAACTAAAAATTAATTTCCAGCATTTATTAATTAAGTTCCAGCTTCTCTTTAACTGTTGACAAATGATTAATATTGTAAATTTCACATCATATTAAATTTACAAAATTAAAACCATGTTTCAACAGTAAGCAAAATAATCAAGTGATGACAAAGACAACTAAAAAAAAATGAACACAATTATGTTTAAGATTACAAATAGAAAAAAAAAAATCATTAAAAATTGAAACTGTTATTACTTGTTACTGTTACTAATAGTAAAATTCATACTTTAAAATTAAAATATTAAAAATAGGAAAATTCATACTTTAAAATTAAAATATTAAAAATAGTAAAATTCATAGTTTAAAATTCATATTTTAAAGTGTCTAATGTAGAATCAAATAATAGACATCAACACCGCTTGACACTGAATTCTGGCAAAAAGGTTTTCTGTTTATCAAGCAAAATTTCTTATATTTCAACGACAATTAATTTTATCACGCCTAGATCTATTTCTTATATATGACAACAATTTCAAGTCACCTATAACCATTTACACCAATAACTTCTTTGAGCCTAATATTATACATCTGTTATCATTAAATATATTACCAGTGATTATACTACTGTTACAACTGAATAAATGAACGTTTTATATTTTTACAACTGAAAAATATAAAACAAAATTTTTGACATTATTTTAATTTTGCAAAGAATTTAGACTACAATGCAAAGATATTTTTACCTTCAGGCACAATCTTAATGCACAAAAATAATAAATGCAGAATCTTGTATAAAAAATGAAGCAATGTTAGTCTAAAGTAATATATATATGTATGTATATATATTCAAATTTTTTCTATTCTTTTTAATTTTTTCTATGAGATAATATTTATATAGATTCAGAGAAATATAAAATATTCTGATATATAGGCACATTAATGTATATAAACTTACCTGTCAAAAATTACAGTCAGTTTTCCATGTTAAATACATAAAATATATATCTAATATAAAATAAAACAAAACATTAAACTTACTCAAATCAGTAAAAGTTCAACTGTCTAAAAATTTTTATTATTAACCTTTCTATTTAAAAAAAGAAACAAATGATTTGAAGTGACTAAAAAGCACTTTAGCTCTTTCCAATTGCACTAAAAAACAAAATAAATCTTGCTTTACTAAGTTGCCTAGTTCTTAAGAATCTGAAAACAAATAAGTAAAAAACCAAGAACAAACAAACATTTTTACTAAAACTACTCTATTTAAACAAATTAAATTAAACAGAGAACAACATTAATTCTCTTTGAAAGCTGAAAAACTTTTCGGCTCAAATTTGCTTACAGACCTTGCTTATAAAACCACTTGAATAAGAAAAGCATCAAAAAAGCCTAGAAGCTACTTAAAAATTGTATATGTAACATTGAACTTTAAATGTTGAATGGAGTAGATATATATTTTTTAAAAATTCAAAATAATTTGCTCTTCTATAGC
The DNA here is from genome assembly GCF_022113875.1 of Hydra vulgaris. Taxonomy (NCBI): domain Eukaryota; kingdom Metazoa; phylum Cnidaria; class Hydrozoa; order Anthoathecata; family Hydridae; genus Hydra; species Hydra vulgaris. The sequence goes on along the minus strand of NC_061162.1, from coordinate 26,618,386 downwards.
AAATAAAACCACTATAAATCTGAAATTAAAAATGTAACAAATAAGTAAATACAAAGAAAAACATCATATGAATTGAAAATCAATGTACCTGATAGAGATTAGCTGTTGTGATACCTGAGTAGTAGTTGCTAAATATTGTTTTTTCATGATAAACAAAATATATTTATAGCGAAATGGTCTTGAATGAATTTTAGTAAATAAATAAAAGCAGTAAGTTCTAGTAATGAAACTACTTATTAATCATTTTTAACAGCTGACACCAACGTAAAGATAAGCCAAAGGTAACAACATTAGGCGAAAAATTATTAATGATAATGCAATGTGTTTTCAGAATAGTTATATTAAAGGCTAGGCAACACTTAGACCTAAAGCAGTAACATTGCTTGACTGGTAAGGTTGATAAATCTTGCTCTACACGTTTGCCAAGTAACTCCACTTTGAAATCATGTAAACAACATTATATAAACATATATACTAATTATAAAACACAATATATTTTTTTAATGTTACTTAGCATATAAAAACACCCCATTTAACAATCTTGCACAAATTAGATTTAATACATTTCATACTATTATAAAAACACATTTATAAAACAACTATATAACATATATCACCACATACACGCATTTATCAAAAAATTTTAAACTTTGAGCATAATATACATGCAAACTTATATGCAATCTTTTAACAACTATAAAACAACATTTATTAGCATCAATTATTTTTAATGTAACAAAGAATGCAGACTACAATGTACAACATTGTTAATAAAAATGAAGTTATGACAGTCAGTATATATTTATCTAAAGTAATGAAAAAGAATAAACCATTTGAAAACAAAATTAAAAATTTCTAATGAATATATATTTAGATACCTTAAAATGAAGCATAACACAACACTCTTTTGACAAATTCCAGAACAAATTTTTTTAATTTTTCTATTCCTCATTATTTTTCCTTAGAGAAAATATACATATAGATATAGAGAAATATAAAACAGACTGAAATAAACCCAAACTTATGCATATAAACTTATATGACCACAAATAACAGTCTTATTTTATTTAACTTTTCATATTAAATACATAAATAAAATTTTATTCTCATTATTCTTTCTACTAGAAAAATCTTAGCCTATGTATGAGAAAATGAATTAAACTTACTAAAAAAGTGATCAGTTCCTCATAACTGCTCTAAAAAATAAAGCAAATACTTGCTTAAAATGTTTTAAAAAGACTAATGACAAAACTAAAACAGTTTTCTTAAAAAAGAAACATTGTACTAATAAAGCTATTTTACCAGTCAATTTAGTTCTAACTTCTTCTAAAAAATGAAAAATAAATACATATTTAGATAAGCATAACACAACATTTTTTCGACAATTTGAAATTTAAAAAAAGATTACAATAAATTAGTTACTTGATAAAATTTTAAAAAGATTATATATTACCTATAATTTTAAGCTACTAAACATTATCGACTTAATGTCTAATTAAACATTTTGAACTCATGAATGAAACTATCAATTATTCTTTAAACAACAGTTACCACCATAAAGATAAGTCAAAGATAATAACATTACGCAAAAAATTATCAAAGATAACGTTGTGTATTTTCAATATATTATATAAAAGGCTAGACAACACTTAGACCTAAAGCAGTGCTTGACAGGTAAGAATGAAAAATATATCTCTACACGTTTGCCAAGTCACACCACTTTGAAATCATGGAAACAACATTATATAAACATATATACTAACTATAAAACACAATATATTTTTTTAATGTTATATAACATATAAAAACACCTCATTTAACAATCATATACACATTAGATAAAATACATTTCATACTATTATAAAAACACATTTAAATAAACAACTATATAACATATATCACCTCATTTAACAATCATCTACACATTAGATAAAATACATTTCATACCATTATAAAAACATATTTATATAAACAACTATATTACATATATCACCAAATACACATATTTATCAAAAACTTTTTTAACTTTGAGCGTAATATAAACATACATGCAAACTTTTAACAACTATAAAACAATATTAGCATCAATTATTTTTAATGTAACAAAAAATGCAGATACAATGCACAACATTGTTAATAAAAATGAAGTTATATCAGTCAGTATATATTAATCTAAAGCAATGAAAAAGAAGAAACCATTTAAGAACAAAATTAAAAATTTCTAATAAATATATATATATATATTTAGATACCTTAAAATGAAGCATAGAACAACACTTTTTTGACAAATTGCAGAAGAAATTTTCTCAACTTTCTATTCCTTATTATTTATCCTATAGAAAATATATATATATAGATATAGAGAAATATAAAATAGACTGAAATAAATCAAAAATCTTAATTTATGTATGAGAAAATAACTTGAACTTACGAAAATAAGCGATCAGCTCCTCTTAACTGCTCTAAAAAATAAAACAAATACTGCCTAAAATGTTTTAAAAAGACTAACGACCAAACTGATACAGTTTTTTTAAAAAAGAAACATTGTACTAAAAAAACTTTAATTTTACCAATCAATTTAGTTCTAACTTATTCTAAAAAATGAAAAATAAATACATATTTAGATACCTTAAAATAAAGCATAACACAACTCCCTTTTGACAAATTCTAGAAGAATTTTTTTTTTGTTTTTCTATTCTGACCTATTTTTGCTAAGAGAAAATACATATAGATATACATATATATACATAACAAACTAACAATTATTTAAATTTTTATTTTAAAAAATAAACAACATCAATTCTTCTTGAAAATAAGTGTATCAGCTCCAATTTGCTCACTGATTTTACGCATGGAATTTATAAATGCGCTTAGAAAAGTCTAGAAACAACTTAAAAACTAAGAAATAGTTTATTTTACATAATGCAGAACCGTAATTAACAAAACGAACAATAGGCGTAACAATGTGTAACTATGCGCACTAATAATAATATTCATTTGGCTATTATTATAGAGATGATGATTAGTTTTTTTGTAAATTTAAATTAGGACGATATTGGATATTGCTGCTATGTCCAGACTTTATAAGGACTTTTTTTTAAATAGGAGAAGAGTTTTTGAAAATTATTTTGCTGGAGGAGTTTGATAATAACCATTGTTCAATAGAGGTAGGCAGCTGTTTTAAAAACTTGGTGGGTTGTTAGAGCTGGCATGGATATAGTTTAACAAACTTTCAGGTTTATGGTAAGGTTTTAAGCTGCATTCATTAAGATTTAACATAATATCGAGATAATTCACTATTTTTTGTTGCATTGAATAGAAAAATTAAGGCTGTTACTTTTGAATATCTGAGTTAAATGTTTTTTAACTTTTTCCATTCGTGGACTGCTGGCGTTTTTAATTATGGCCAACCCATTATCTCTATACAGCCTAAAGTTAAAGTTGTTATAAAACTAAGAAATTTGGAAAAGAAGGAAAATTCCAACCAACTCACATACAAATAAATCGCCTAATTTTTTTATCCAAACTTCGTTATCGTTAAATAACAAGAATTTCCGTGCATGATGAATCAAAGATTTGTGCTTGTTAGCAATGGTAACATACTGTTTGGCAAAGCAAATAGAGTCGATAAGAAGTTTCTCGTTTATTGAAGGATAAAAGTCAACAATATCAAAAATGAGGAGTTTATAAAAATGTCATTGAAGTTAAGTTAAAAATCAGAGTTTGAAAAACAATGTTTAACAAATAATCATGATGAAATTTAGAAAATCCATATACAAAAATTTCATAAAATAATTTAAATTTATAATAATATAAACTTAAAACTTAAAATAGTATAAATTAATAAGCATTTAAAATAGTTTTATTGTTTACGCCATGCTACATTAATTTGCTTTGTTGAAGAATTTATGGCGTAAACTATAACTTTTTTTTTTGCTTCACCTATTTAAATTACTTTTATTTTACTGGTGGTTAAAAACCTCTTATTCATAAATGATTGAAGTTCTTGTTTTATTATTGTTTCAATAAAAATATTTAATATATTATTTTTATAATAAGTTAAAAATATATAATAATTGGTGTATTTAACTGAGAATAGTTTTTTTATTAACTGTACTTAGTTACTTTTTTTTTCTTTGAACCTTTTTATTTATCTTCTCGTAACTTTTTGCTGCAAATATAATAAATACATGAATGATTTATAGGCAAATTTAAAATTTACTAGAATAGGATTATTAAAAATATATATGTTTAGTAAAATCTCGTTTTATGTAACACTAATATTTTTTGTAGCAGAAAACATTCATTAAACAATTGTCTTCTTAATATCAAATTTAAATAGTAAAAAAATTGTGCACAAGTGTTAATGAAGTTATTAATAACTAATTTTAACATCTTATATCTCTGCTTATTAAAAACAGAGATTTGAAATTATAATTTAAAATTTTTATATGTAACTAAAAACATTTTGCCAACTTAAAACGCTCATTTACATTAAAATTTTTTAGATCTCATGACTGCACAACAAAAGTTAACTTTAAAGCATCTTTTTATACTATGGCCCATGGTCTAAATGACTGTCGTGTATATATATATATATATATATATATATATATATATATATATATATATATATATATATATATATATATATATATATATATATATATATATGTATATATATATATATATATATATATATATATATATATATATATATATATACATATATATATATATATATATATATATATATATATATATATATATATATATATATATATATATATATATATATATATATATATATATATATACTATATATATATATATATATATATATATATATATATATATATATATATATATATATATATATATATATATATATATATATATATATATATATATATATATATATATATATATATATATATATATATATATATATATATATATATATATATATATATATATATATATATATATATATATATATATATATATATATATATATATATATATATATATATTAGGGCTGTTCATGTGAACACAGGAAAAAAATTTTTTTCTCGGATTTGAATGCATAGTTGTTTATTTTGTGCCATTTGACATAGTAATTGACTGTGTAAAAAATCTTTCCAATCAGATAATGTTTAGGGGGTGCTCAATGACCATAAAGTTTTTCAAAAAACGTCAAAAATGTGGAAAAAGTTCCAAAGTTCCAAAAATTTCTAGAACCTGGTTAGTTAGATTTTTTCCACTGAAATATTGTCTGATTGCGTGCTATATAGATTAATTAAAGTGCAGCAGATTAACTGTCATCAGGGCACCAGACTAAAAAATGTCTGCTAGTGTTTAAAACAACTGTGTTTATATCATTTTGTTAAAATTTGTATTCATAATTTTAATACTATTATTTAACTCAATTTAGAATTTGTTCAAACAGAATAAAAAGGTTTACAAGTATAAATGTTATTTTTATTTGGAATTTCAGTTTGACAACAAATGTATTAATATTTTGATAGTACCTAACCTTAGTAACCTATTACAGAAAACTAGCATGGTAGTCTGGTAGTGTATTGTTTGTTATTAAGTGCAGATAATAATAATTTCTAATTTGAAAATATTTATTTAATTTCTTTAGTAATAATTATTATTATATATTGCTGCAGCTGCATAAACCAACAACTGAATGATAAGTTTGTATAATATGGTATTGAGTTTTGATTTTCTCATAATTTTTCAGTTATCATTGAAATGGCAGCATCATCTCGTGTTGCTATCTCTACACGACTTCAAACCGAAATCTTTTTAATTGGACAACCAGAGCCAAATCTTCCAGATAAAGTTCTTCCCTTAACATCTGATGTTTTAAAAACATTTTTTTATCATCTTAATTCAACCAAAAAGTCAGTGCCTGAAAGTCTTAAAACAACTGTTGATGAACTGATTATTATTTGGAATAAAGCCCGTATTCCGACAGCATTTCATCCGAATGTAGTCTTAAAGTTGAAAACTTTAGTCCAGGAATTTAAATTAATAAAAAAAAAAAAATCCAGATTGTCAGATTCTCAGAAATCAAGAGAGAAATCATTTACAGACACCATTGGCCTACTTTTTGACATTGCCCACAAGGATGCTGAAGCCATGATCAGAATTGAAGAAGATAAAGAATTTTTATTGGATCAGAGATGCCAGAGAAAAATGGTGATGTTTGGAGAGGACAAAGAACTTTCAAAATTAGAAGCAAGAAATGAAGCAAGGAAACAAGCAGAGAGAGAACGAAAGCTAAAAGAAGAGCAAAGACAATCTGGTGCGAGTGCAATAGTTCCTGTTATTGAACCTTTACATGACGAAAGTTATAGTGATGACAACGATAACGATGCTGTTGATAATGACAAAATGGTTGATAGAGATTTTGAGATAGAAATCCCTGTTTATTACAGACAACAAGTCAGTAAAGCAAGTTCTTCAGGGTCAGCTGAATCAAGTTTAGCAAGTACTCCAAAACGACAATGTATCTTAGATACAATTCTTGACTCGCCTGATGTTTCATCAACATTAGACAGAATTAATCTATCTGACACAAAATTTACTATACTAGCAGCAGCAATTGCAAGGGCTGGTGGACAGAACCTCGATGATGGATCATTGTCACGTTCTACAGTCCGTAGAAAACGAACCTATCATCGATCAAACATTGAAGCCACTGTTCGAACTGAATTCTGCGATTTGGACAAACCACCATTAATCGTCCACTGGGATGGCAAACTGATGATAGATCGTACAAATTCTGCAGACCCTAAAGCAAATGTTGACCGGCTATCTGTAGGTGTGACAGGTCACAATGTTGACAAAATACTTGGAATAGCAAAACTATCAGCTGGAACTGGAGAAGCCTAAGCAAAAGCAGTTATTCATCTGCTTAATTTCTGGGACATAATTGGTGATGTTATTGGAATGAGTTTTGATACTACAGCCTCTAACACTGGCTCTGAAAGTGGTGCATGTGTAGTTCTAGAGAAACATATAGGTAGAAATTTGTTATATTTTGCTTGCAGACACCATGTTCATGAGATCATAGTAGCAGGAGTGTTTGGATCACTATTTGGACCATCATCTGGTCCCAACATACCTCTTTTCCAGAGATTTCAGCAATATTGGCCCAAAGTTAATCAAGGAAATTTTAAACCTCTGGATGACATTCGAATGAAAATACCCCTGGTGCAAGAACTACAAAATGAAGTGATGGCATTCCTCAAAGAAAACCTGCATGTTAAAATGCCAAGGGATGACTACAAAGAAATCATGGATCTCTGTCTGTTAATACTTGGAAAACTGCCTGATCAAGAAGAGAAAAATTATCATTTCAAGATCCCTGGTGCTTATCACATGGCTCGCTGGATGGCCAAGGTTATTTATTGTTTTAAGATTTATTTATTTCGTGAAGAGTTCAAGTTGACCACAAAAGAGGAAAAAAATCTCTGTGAATTTTTCTTATTTGCTAGTCTGGTTTATGTAAAATCTTGGATATCATGCCCAAATGCCAGCGATGCTCCTGTTAATGACTTGTTTCTGTTTCAGCAACTTAAGCAGTTTGCAGTTGTGAATAAAACGATTTCCGAAGCAGCAGTCAAGAAATTTCAAAACCATTTGTGGTACCTTTCACCAGAATTGGTCCCACTAGCTTTGTTTTCAAACAAACTTAAAACGGAAGAGAAGCAAAAAATGATTTCCAACATGAAATTTCACGGTGAGAACTGGTCTGAAAGGTTGATCAAATTAAAGAACATTGAAAGTCTAGAGAAGAAATCTCTGGACATGCTGGTGACATCAGTTTCAGCAAGTGCGTTGCGGTCAATGAAGGTTGATATTGATTTTCTGTTCAACAACGATCCAGCTACCTGGAATGATTCCCCAGAATACCAAGAAGGAAAAAATTTAGTATATTCATTGAAAGTAGTAAATGATGCTGCCGAACGATCTGTGGCTTTAATGTCGATGTTTAATGAATCGATTACAAGGAATGAATCTGAAATGCAGAGGTTAATTCAGGTGGTTGAGGATCACAGAAAGCGAGTGCCAGATGCCAGAAAGTGTACTCTGAAGAGTTATAGTCCTCGCTAGCATTAACATTGCACAAACTATAACATTACGATAATTAAATGTTAATTGCTCATATGTTTTTGAGTTGACCTACTTAGTAGTTGATAACGGTTTGAGAAACTGTTACTCCTTTACAATAATTTTTTTTGTTTATAATTCGTATTTTAATCAATGACAAAGAGTCAAAAATCTTAGTGTTTTATTTTGGAAAAATTCTGATATAACAAAAACCGCAGAACTTTAGTCGTATTGCAGTATTTTATTTCATTAATTTCTCTGCTAATAAACCAGTATAAAGTGGATGTGGATTATAATTTGTATTCAGAATTTAATATTTAGAGATAATTAAAACTGATCAAATCTGAAAAATCTAATTAACCGGGTTTTATAAATTTGTGGAACTTTGTTACTTTTTCCATGTTTTTCACATTTTTCGTAAAACTTTATGGTCATTGAGCACCCCCTAAACATTATCTGATCGGAAAGATTTTTTGCACAGTTAATTAATATGTCAAATGGCACAAAATAAACAACTATGCAATCAAATCTGAAAAAAAAAATTTTTTTGGACAGCCCTAATATATATATATATGCACATATTTTAAATAATAAAACTATGTGATTTTCACACTGTAATTGTCATTCTTCACAACCTGATATTTTCTTTTATAAGCCATACACATATGTTCGTTTAGACACCCAAACTGTTCAGCTTAAGCAAGATAGTAAGGAAGAAAAATAAGTTTATCAGTATTATAAAAAGAGATGATGAAACACTTTAAATCAGACAAAGAGGAGTAATAAAGAATAACAAACTCAGTTGAATAAAAACAAACTCAGCACCTGAATAAGTTTTGCCGAAAAAATGAAATGAATATCTGTTTGATCCATATGCTCTAAAAATAAAAAAATTTATGTTGCACAATAAAATTTCAAAATTTTGCTGCTACCAAAACTACTGACAAAACCAGCATTGATGAATGTATCACATTATGCTTTTAAATACCATTTGTGTAGCTAAACCCATGCAGCCATTTCTTTATTACTTGCCAAGTAAAAAATACTTCTCAATGGTGTATGACGAAAAAAATTTAAACTGAAATGAAATCAGACCTGACAAATTCTGCATTGGATTAAATAAATGCTGTTTTGTCACATCAAAAAAATTTTTGAAAGTAACTTTTTGAAACAATGTAAAATAGTTTTTTGACTATTTTACTCTATCAGCTTCGCTTAAACCAACATTTAATTCAGCTTCACATGTCATATATTTAGCAGCATTGCAATTTGCATTTTTCATAGTCAGAAATGTTTTTCATTTTTTGTCTGGTTTAGTTACTGGTTTCTCAACAGTGCAATGTCTTTTGTGTTCAATTTTTACTTTAATTTTTTTTTTTTTACTTTTTTTATTTGTTTTTTTACTTTTAATTTATCTTTTATATTACTAATACCTTCTTTAAAACCTCCAACTGTTGAAAGAAAGAGTGAAAGAGAGAGTGAGAGAGAGAGAGAGAAAGAGTAGAGTTATTATATATTGTGACATCCTTGTAAAAACAAATCTTCTAAGAAAGACATGTAAATACAAAAAACATATTTGTATTTTACTTTCAGATTTAAAAGATTAATTGTATTGTGGTAGAGCATCTAGTAATTCTTCATTTATGCTCCATTAGTATAATTCTTTGATGTATCAGGCAGTTGCTTTGTTACTATGCCTTTGTTACCATGCAAGCATCACAGGTATAGTTTACCTTTTGTGGCATCATTTTGTGCACATCAGCTGTACACCATAATGTACTGATAATTAAGGTTATTAAGTTTTTATACAAGAGAATTTACAAGTTCTACTTAACTTCTTTAAATATAAAATAATATGATCTAGTAATATAATAATATTTAATAAATGAACATATAGTAATATGATCATTTTCTTATGATAATAAAATCTTCAATAATGAATTATGAAATTAACAGATAAAATATAAAAAAATATCCGATTATTTTGGGAGATAACTATCAGTTGCGCGAAATTCAAAAAATTTACTTTAGATGGTGAAAAATGTTTCAGATTTTTCTTCATAATTTTCTTTTATTGCTTTCCTTTCAATTTTTTTCTTTATAATTCATTTTATTATTTAATTATTGCTTTCATTTTTTTCAAACATAAACCAAAATGAGGCTGCATGGTAATATTTTTTTGCATATGTTAAATTTTTTTTCGCAAAACTCACGTGACATCAAATATAACTGCAAATATAAATGCAAAACCTTAAAATAGAAATCAACATAATTTTTTTTCCAAAATCATCAAAAAATAGTGATCATAATAATAATAAAATCAAAAGAAATTAAAAAGTAACAAAAAAAGAAATGTTTTAAACCACATTTGTGTCTTAAAAAAGTTAAAAATTTCTTCAAAATTTAAAAAGAAAGTAATTAAGATGTATATAAAAACTTTTAACAATAACAATAATATATTGGCATTTTAAAGGAAAATAAAAGTAGTTATTTCTTTATATATATTCATTGTGCAATGTACTGAAGTTTTTACTGATCAACTGTTTATTCATTGTACAACATACATTGTATAATAGGGTGTGCCATAAAACAACATTTTTTGAAAATGTCTGATGATACCCCTAAAATGTGTTCTATGTAATAAATTACGTTGCCTTTAGCGCAACAGTACTGTTGCTTTAATTTTTTTTTCAAAGTCACGGTAGTAAAGTTTGATTGGTTTATTTTATGTTACGGCTGTGAATATGATTGTTTAATTCTGAAAGTTTTATTTGTACAAATTTAAAAAGAATAGCGACTATGAATTATGCATTTAGCATTGTGGTATCACATTTGTTTATATCGTTAAGTGATCCTGGATTGAGTCCTACTTCCAGAAAAGAGTTTTTAAATGTTTTTTAACAATTTTTTATTATTGAAAGTTGTTATTATTGTTGTATATTGAAAGTTACATTGATGTTTATTATTTACAAACATCGACTGATTTAGGAATAGGCGCAGTGAGTGTACATACATCGACTGATTTAGGGATAGGCACATTGAGTGTACATACATCCACTGATTTAGGGATAGGCACATTGAGTGTACATGCATCAATCAAGGGTTTTGGTTTGGGCATGCATTCTTTAAATAAAAGAATAAAAATCAACCAATCATAAATCGGTGACTTTGAGAAAAAAAATTTTAAATAAAATTTTTTTTTTGAGGTTTAAGACCCTTAAACATCAGGGTCACTAATATTTTGATTAAAATAGTTTTTTAAAAGCATATCATGTTGGGTCTCAAAAGAAGTGTAATTTTATAAAATTTTCCAAAATAATATTCATTTTATATAAAGATAAATTAATTATTTATATAAAAAATTATTACAAAGATTTATTAGATTAAAAAGCCATAAAATTTAAACTAGTTTAAATTTTAAGGATAAAAACTATAGTTTTTTAACAAAAAATAAAAAAGTACATATTTTCATAGTTTTTTTTAAAAAAGTTTTTAAATTTGTGTTTTCATAATTTTTTTTAATTATTTTTGAAATTTTTATGTTTCATTTCTTTTGAGACCCAAAATGATATGCTTTTAAAGAATTTTTTTTTTTTAAATATTAGGGACCTGTCTGATGTTTAAGGGTCTTGATCAACCCTAAAAAATTTTTTTTATTTAAAAATTTTTTAAATTTAATATTAATTTATTATATAGAACACATTTAGGGAGTATCATCAGACATTTTCAAAAAATGTTGTTTTATGACACACCCTATTGTATAATAAAGTTCAAAATACATTTCTTTAGGTCTACAAAGGGATAAAACAGCACAAATTTATACAACCTATATATTTAGCAGAATATGATATAATTTTAACTTCATTTAACACTCTTCGATTGGATTTTAACTATGTTTTAGCAGAGAGTGGTAATAGTTTATAAATTTTTCTATTATGTTTTGGTTATTGTATTTTTCTAATATTAATGATTTGAATTTTTTCTATATTTAGCAAATTTTTCACTACGTTACAAAAAAAGATATGTTAATGTACCTTGTCCATTAATTGCTTTAAAATTTTGGAGAATGTGTATAGATGAAGCCCAAATGGTTGAATGTAGAAGCACAAAATTAGTAGAAATGTGTCTAAGAATCAATGCCTGCCATCGATGGTGTGTAACTGGAACACCACTTCAGAAAAAAATTGATGGTAAGTTTTTCAATCTTTACAACAACAGCAACAACAACAAATTTATTTTCCTCAAAATTTACAATCATATGATAACATATTAATAATAATAATAATAATAATAATAATAATAATAATAATAATAATAATAATAATAATAATAATAATAATAACAATAATAATAATAATAGTAACAACAACAATAGCAATAATAATAAAAACAATAAGAATAAGCATATCTCTAATATAAATAATAAAATCAAAATATAATTGTTAAGAATAAATTCCTCAATAATTGATTGAGGAACAAGTTACTCATTCAGAATCCTGATCAAAGGAGTGTCACCAAATAATTATATTAATAATATTAATTTAAAAAATAATAATAATAACAATAATAACTTTATCCATTAATAGAGCAAAAGTAACAGCAAAAATAATAGTATTTATAATAATTGTAATAATAATAGTAATAATAAAAACAGCAGTAATAAAGTAATAAATATTAATGACAAAAATAATAAAGTTTCTGTAAAAATAAAAGGTAAAAATAAAAAAAAAAGAAAAGTAGTTAATAATGATAAAAAATTAAAATTAATTTTTTTTTAGAATTTGTTTAAATTTATTTTGTTTTAAAAAAAGAAATGAGGATAAATTATTTTGAAGTTTTAACTTTTCAAACTCGTTCACAATGCACACAAGACTTCGATTTCATTCACTGATGCACTGATGTGTAATTGAATACTTACCATACCTCAAAGTTTTATAGTGAGGTACATTTAGTTTTCCATTATTGATGTTTCTAGTTAAATGAGAATGTATAAATCGAGTTTCAGTGAAGAAGGTTGTAATAGAGGTAGGTAAATTTTTATTAAGGGAGTCAAAAACAAAAAGAAGATTTTTAAATTTAACTGACAAGGTAGGAAATTTAAGTTAAATTTAAAATTAAGCTGACAAGGTAGGAATTTTAAGTTTTTTAAAGAATTTTGAAGTTTCTGTATTATGGAGTTGAAAATTAATTATTCGGATTGATTGGTGCTGAGCTGATAACAATTTATTAGTATTACAGTTGCCAATTTGTCCCCAAACTTGACAACAGTAGTTGAGATGAGATTGAGAAATTGCAAAATACAGATTCTTAAGGGTAGTTTTATCAACATAATGGCGTATTATTGAAAGTATGCCATTAGCTCGATTAAGTGTTTTACGGAGTGCATTTACATGAAAATTCCATGAGAGGTTCAATACTGAGGTATTTAACAAAGTGTGTTGGGGATAAATGTCTATTAATAATTTTAATTTTAGTTATATGATTGTTGTATAAAATTTTTTGTCTTGGAGATGAAAAAAATATTAGTTCAGTTTTTTCCAATTTCAAAGAAATTAAGTTTGCATATAGCTAATGAACTAAGTTTGTATTCTTACACAAGGAATAATGAGACTTATTAATATATTAGTATCGTCAGTTATCATAGAGTTATTTAGATCATTAATATAAATCAAAAACAATAAAAGGCCAAGAACAGAACCCTGGGGAACTCCACAAACTATGTGTTTATTATTTGAATTGTAACCATTAATGCTAACAAACTGTAACCATTAATGCTAACAAACTAACCGATTTGAAAAATAAGATTGAAACCAGTTACAAGCAACTCCTCAGATTCTGTAATGTTTAAGTTTAGAAATTGATTAACAGTATCGAATAAAAACACCACCAACGAAATGACCAGTATCCAGTGTTTTTATTTTTTCGGTTATTTATTACAACAAAATGTAATTTTTTAAGCAATATTTCTTCTTTGAGAATTAAAAGAATATCTTTTTATAAAAAAGTTTTTAATAAAAATTATTTGAGTTATTTTATGATCTTGTGATATTATATAAGATCCTAAAAGTTTTGATGTTTTTGGTAATCAACTTTAATCAAAATTTGTAATTAAAATTTATGTTCACTTTAGACAAGATTTTAGGGTTGCTCGGTTTTGAGGAAATTTGATATAAAACAAAATAATGCAGACTGGAAACAAATTATTTGTATATTTGTTTGATTCTAAACTAACATATTTTTTTTTAACAATGCAGTGAAAGTTTGCTAAATATAGAAGAAATTTAAGTCAATAATAACAGGAAAGTAGGATAACAAAACCATAATAAAAAAATAAAAACTGTTACCATTCTCTGCTAAAACATATCTGTCTTAAAATCCAATATATAAATAGAATTAGAGTCTTAACATCCTTGTTTGCGCTTTACTTTTTTGTTAAAAACAATAAAAAAGTGACCATTTTTGTGATATTTTGAGTATTTTTTTTATCTTTGGTGTTTTGTTATATCTTTAGTGTTTTGTGTTATTTTGTGTTTTACATTTATAACAATTCAATTAAGCCAATAACAAAGCCTATTAAAATTAAAGACAATATATCTTTTTTCTAAATTTTGTTGGAGTTACATAATTTTAATTTTATTAGTTAATTAAATGTTATTATTCTCTCTCTCTCTCTCTCTCTCTCTCTCTCTCTCTCATATATATATATATATATATATATATATATATATATATATATATATATATATATATATATATATATATGTATATATATATATATATATATATATATATATATATCATTAACATATCATTAACATATTTTTTTTTAAAAAAACACCTAAAACTGACATTTTATGGTAAAAACTTAAAGACAACAATGCATATATATATATATATATATATATGTATATATTTATATGTATATATATGTATATATATATGCATATATATATATGTATATATATATATATATATATATACACACACATATATATATATATATATATATATATATATATATATATATATATATATATATATATATATATATATATATATATATATATATATATATATAAACATTCAAATTAAAACATTCACATTAACGCAAATTGAAAGACTAGAATGTTTTTAAAAACATTCTAGTCTTTTAATTTGCGTTTTTTGTGGTTTAATTACTTCCCATAATTAAATTAATGCATTTTGGCATAATCAAACCTTAATTTTGTCAGCTTTATACCACAAACAAACAAAGAGCCATTTTTTACTGCAAACACATTTTCTTAGTTGTAAACTATAGGAATATATATATTATTGTAAACTATAGGAATATATATTTAGATATATATGGACTTTTAATGTTCTTATGTGTAAAACCATACAATTTACAATTTTGGTGGAGAAAAGGTTTGCTTGATTATTATAAAGCTGGTCATCATCAAAAACTGTTTAACCTTATTGCATTAATTACTTGGAGAAATAGTAAAGAACATGTTGGCTCACAATTAGAAATACCTAAAATGTCTGAGTTTGTAACTAATTTGCATTTTTCAGCTATTGAACACAATTTTTATTTCAAAGAACACGAAAAATGTCGAAAAAAAATTGACTTAAAGACAGGGCTAAATTCACTAAATCAATCATCAAAGTTATCAGAGTTACATAATGATAAAATTAATCAAATTTTGTCAATAATGCTTCCCTTGCGTCAAGCATGTTGTCATCCATCTGTTGTTCGAACAAACCTTTTTTTTTTTGATAAATGTAATATAACCATGGATAGACTTATTGAAAAGCTTATTTCTGATGCAAAGATTGAGTCAGAAGAAGTGCATAGAAAATTAATTTCTGCAATAAATGGTATTGCTGGAGTTGAGATCCTAATGAACAATATTCCAGCTGCAATTGAATCTTATGAACAGGCAATATCTTCATGGAAGAACAATTCAGATATCAAAACTGACAACTTGCAAGTAAGTTATTTATAATAATTGCTCTGTGTAAGTTTTTTTTTTAAGTATATATTGATAGTATGCAAAAAATTTAATAAATTAAACTGTTTTAAAAAAGAAATATAAAATTTATTGATAAAGTTTTCGTTTCCATTATTTATTTATTTCCCTTAATTAAAATCATTAGTTATCGACAGTTTTGAGAGAATATATATATTTTTAAATCATTAGGTATAGATAGTTTTGAGAAAAATATATATATATATATATATATATATATATATATATATATATATAATTTATTGATAAAGTTTTCGTTTCCATTATTTATTTATTTTCCTTAATTAAAATCATTAGTTATAGACAGTTTTGAGAGAATATATATATTTTTAAATCATTAGGTATAGATAGTTTTAAGAATATATATATATAATATATATATATATATATATATATATATATATATATATATATATATATATATATATATATATATATATATATATATTTAAATCATTAGTTATAGATAGTTTTGAGAGAATATATATATTTTTAAATCATTATTTATAGATAGTTTAGGGAGAATATATATATTTTTAAATCATTAGTTATAGATAGTTTAGGGAGAATATATATATTTTTAAATCATTAGTTATAGATAGTTTAGGGAGAATATGGGTTTAGTAGGTTTAGGGAGAATAGGGGTTTAGTCTAGAAATACTGAAGGAGAAAAATTGTTAGAATTTTCATTATTTATGTATTTCAGATTGCCTGTTATGCTTTATAACTGGCAATCTGAAATACATGCTAAGTAACTGATGATCTGAAATACATGCTTTGCTGAAAAGGATCAACAAAATGTAATTTATTTGTCAGGCATCTTAAAAAAATTTATGAAGTGCGAAAGAAGTCTGAGATTAAAGGGTTTAAGTTTTATATCAGGTGAGCTTCAGTTTAGGTGAAATGCTAGATTTAGAGGACAAAAGACATGCAGTGTTCAGAGTTGTGAAGCAAGTGGTTAGGAAAAGTAAAAATATTATTTAAGAAGACTGTATTAAAGGGCTAGATGGAATAATGCTTACAAATGTTTGAAACATATTTAGTTTGAAAAATTGCTAAGGTTTAAATGGAATAAGTTTTTAACCAGCAGAGCTAATAAGTAGTAGTAAAGTGAAATCAGCCAATCATATGGTTTGGCAAAGGCGCTTATCCGTCTGTTTTTTTGGCTGATGTTGATTGGCTGATATGTTAAAGGTTTTAGAGGATGTTGAATTTTTACATTGCAACTGTGGATAAAATCTTCATCATAAAAATATATTGTTAAAGTTTGTAAAGGAGACACCCTAAAATGTGGTTCACATTATGGAACCAAATTGCTTAACTAGGTTGACCTTTATACAAGGTAATGAAGAACTTAAAATAAGTTATTGGTAACAAAATAAGCAGTGTTTTTATTAATATATCATGTTTTTATTAACGTACAGTATGTGTTTAGCTTAGAAAGGAAACTAAAACCATATGGTTATGCATAAAAATGTCAACAATAAAAACAATAGATAAAAAGAGTTTTGAAGTAAAGATTAGTTTGCCTCAGTGCTTAGAAAATTTTTTTTATTCTTAAGTTTGGAAGAAAAAGTTAAAGTTCTCATTTTGTTGTAGATTTTATGGAAAACAAAACGCTTTAAGATGAATGCAAATAAAACAAAAGTTTTAAATTATAAAGATAATAGAGAGATTACGATAAGAAAACTGCAACAGCAAATGAAGTGACAAAGGTCTGGATCAAGCGTTTGCGACTTGCAGTTGCAGTATTCAGATAAAATTAGTTACATATTTCCGCTTCAAAAAAAAAAAAAAAAATCTTGAAATTAAAAAAAAAAATTATTAATGGCTTCTTTAAGAAATGTTATAAATAGTTTACTACTTACATTAAAAGGAACTCCTCTTGCAAACAGCTGGGGATTCATTGATGGGACTGTCAGAACAATAACTAGACCAGGAAAAAACCAAAGAGTACTTTACAATGGACATAAAAAAATACAGTCTAAAATTTCAATGTGTAGTTGTTCCAAATGGCCTTATAGCTAACTTATTTGGACCAGTTGTGAAAAAGAAATATGATAGTGGAATGTTAGGTGACTCTAATTTATTAAATTTATTAGGACAGCATTCATTTGGTACTGCAGGTTATCTTATATGTATTAATGGTGATTCCGCATATCCTTTTAGAGTGCATTTACAAACAGGCTTTAAAGGTGCTATGTTATCTCCACAACAGAAAATTTGGGACAACAGAATGAGTGAAGTCAGTGTGTCAGTTAAATGGTTATTTGGAGATATTTTGAACTACTTTAAATTTTAAGACTTTAAAAAAAACTTAAAAATTGGCCTAAATGCTGTGGGAAAAATGTATATAGTTTGTGCCTTACTAAATAATGCTTGAAGTGATGAATGTGTTTCGTCAGCCTCTTTGAATCTTTCAATTATATCAGCAACAGTTATATGCACCTCTGATGCTTTTTCTTCTTCTCTTGTTTTCTTTTTACGGTTTTCAATTAAAACATTTAAGTGGTCTTGTACAGCTCTTGACTTAACTTTAAAAATTGGTTAACTTGCGGAATTAAGTACAATTGCAATCTTTTCCCAACTTTTTCCTCTTTCTATGGACCCTTTTTTGTACTGGTATGGCTTACGGAGTGATATTTCATGAAGAAAAAAATATCATGCTTTTCTGACCATCTCATTAAACTAAGAAATAAAAAATTAAGAACCTGAATAAATTAATAAATGTAAAATCCACCCCCAGCCAGAATTTGTTTTCTTTTTACGGTATTCAATTAAAACATTTAAGTGGTCTTGCACAGCTCTTGACTTAACTTTAAAAATTGGTTAACTTGCAGAATTAAGTGCAATTTCTAGAATTTATTACTTCAAGCTGGAGTAATTACCTTATAAAAAAATGGGTATTTTGGCGAAAAAAGTAACTTTTAAAGTTGAGTAGAAGCTATTTTATTTTGAAAATAAGCATTAAAATTTCAACTTAAAAGATTTCTTATAAGTCGCCATTTTTATTGGATATATCGGGGTGTTCACTCTGCTGGATAAACTGAAAAAACTAGAAAGGACTGTTTTGAAAAGCATGCTAAAGATGCACCATTGATTCAATAATTATGAAAAATACATTTTCCAGTTATTCAATTGTGTTTTTTAAAAATAGTCATACATTTTTGCAAGTTTTTTTAGAGTTGACACCCTGTTTATTATGATATCCGGCCTTAAAAAAATGTAAACAAACCAAAAAGCAGTGTATCAAATTATAAATTAAACCTTGTGCAAGCGTTTTACTGTTATTTTTAAGGAGTTATAAAATCAATAATATTTATTAACTATATTATCAAACTTAATTTATTACAATAATACAAAAATGCCTCCTGTAAGAAGAACTAGAATGTGTAATTTATATGGTAGTAGCCCTTCTGATCATCCTATTACAGATCTAGCAACTTATGGTGATGTAGCAATGTTATTTCTTGGAATGAAAATAAAATTAAACCTTTGACCAAAAAATTGTTGGAAAAAAATAAAGAAAAACTTTTTGATCTGCTAGCTTGAAGTTCTTCCTTGTGATGACAGAAATATCAAATGCTCAGGTTGTTCAAATGTGCATCATTACTGTAGTTGTGTTGGTAGTAAAAAAGTAAGTTATACAAGTTTAAAGTAATATATTTTAAATTAAACTTTAAATAACTTATTAAATTTTTATTTGATAGACTTTTTTATATTTTATTATTATTATTTATATTTTTAGATAATAACACGTTTTACACAAATGAATTGAAAATATTATTCAAAACCACAAATAATTATTTAGGTTCCTTTGGAAGAGCACTCCTATATAAAAGACTAAAGGGAGAAAATTGGTACTAAAGGAAAGTTTCAAATAGGAGGTATTGAATACTCTGTTTTATCACCTACCTCAAGAAAAACAAAGTAAACAAAAGCTTCTGATGAAGAAATTTAAATATAATGCTCTAAAGTTAATTAGAGCATCTTAAATGTTAATGCAATTAAATGTAAAATTTTCATTGTCATGATTTTTAATTTCTGGAAGTTTTGTAATTTTTTTTATAATTACAGAGTGAAACTTCAATTTCATCATTAAATCAGACTAGATCAAAGTACTATAACACTATCCACTATCGCAAATTTGCTTTTAGAGGTAATTAGATATTGAATATCATATGCTCTACTTCAAGATATTGGTTATCTACATCTAAATGATGTAATTGATCCAAGTAAAATGAAGAGAGAGAAAGAACGTGTATGTTTTAATGCTAGTTTTGAGCAATCTAAAGTTTCAAATATAAAGGCAATTGGTTTGGATAGCAAACATAATAAAAACTCATTGGTTTATGAACAGAGAGATATTGATGGTGAAATAAAACTTTGTAAATCTACCAGCACTGTAGACCACTTGACATTCACAATTGAATCAGGTAAAGGCCAATGTTATCTCTTTTGTCTGATCAAATAATAATAATGTTTTAAAGGACCAGTTGGAAAATCTTTGACAAATCCAATTCATTTAAATTCAACTGTTGACTTCATACAAGTTGAGACAGATGTTGAATATCCTCCTCCGTGTGTCAATTAAGACCTCTCTGCTGACCAGAGAATGCTTCTGGAATACAGTATTGGAATTTCTAGAGGGTTTTCAGACAATAAGTATCTGAGAAAAAAAATAGGTGTTATTTTGTAAATTATTTGTTCTTAATATTTTTCCTTTTATTTTGTTTGTTTGAAGTTTATGTAAATATATATTTATTAATATATAATTTACTTTTAAATTATACAATTAGTTGATTTTTATATATAAAAGATTATATTTTTAGGCCCTATTTGTCATGCAAGGTAGCTGGCAACAGCAGTATGGATCTTGACACTATACACAAAAACAATCATTCCCAGTAGAGAGCTCAAAAATTTTTGTTGAATTTATTCAAACAGTATATACTCCTATGTGGTTTAATATCTTAAAGTCTAAGAGTTTCACAGAGGGTCCTAAACTCATTTTCCAATTTATTTAGTGGACTTTAAGGTTGGATGCCGAAGTTCAAAATATTACATTGCCCATAATTTATAGAAACTCTTTTTGTCTCCAACCTGAGAATTTTATTGCTCTCTACTTTATTCTGAAGAACAGGTTTGTAGAACAATCACTGTTGTTAAGATTTTGGAAACAAGAAAAACCCTAATTAAGGATCCTAAAAATGGATTAAAAGATGGTATTAGGGTTAATGCTATTCCAGTTATTGATTGTAAATGTAAAAACTGGTCAAAATTAATAAATTTGTATGATATAGACTGTTTTGAGTCCCCTTGTGTGGAAGATATATCAAATGAGGAGCTTTTGAATATGATTCCGAATCAGGGAAAAGCTCCCAACTTTCCGTGCCACTCGCAAATGGTTGAAAGAGCAGTGAAAATGACTTGCTAGCGGAAAATTTATTAACCTCAAGAAAAGAAAAGCTCTTATTCTAGCTAAATGCCAAAGTCAAAAGAAACGAAAATATTTTAAAACAAATAAAGAATATACGTTGTAATTTGTTATCATTTCTTTAAATTAATCTATTTGGTAATATGTTTGTTTATTATTAATATTAATTTGGTTCAGCAGTAAAAGTATAATATATTTAGTAGTAGTTCACTTGCTAAATAAAATGTCTACAAAATCAAAAAGGGCATAATAAAATCTTGTTTTTTTGGGTGAGGGGGGGGGGGGGTAGAAGGATTGTTAACACATGCCCTGCAATCTAGTCACCACTTGTAAAAATAGTTTTCTTCTTTTGCTTCTGTATATTAGAATAAATCCTGATAAAAAGTGCTGTAAACATTGTGCATATAACATTGTTCTTTATGTTTAAATCCCTTTTTCAGTTAATGGCTAATGGATTATTGAAAACCGCTTATTGTTTAAGTTATGATAATTATTTTTTCAACACCCTAAAAACAACCTTAAAAATTTAAGTTTAAATTATTTATGCAACTTATCCTTATAAACAATACATTCATAAAAGTTTTTGTGCGTTATTGTTTCATATATTTATTTTGTGACCTCTTAAAGTTTTTACTTTTTAATGATAATATTTGATAAATATAAGTCCAAATAAAATTCATATTTTGCCCATAATGTTTTTATGGTCTAAAGAAGGTACTCCAGCTTGAAGTAATTAGAATTTCGAAAAAAAGTCTAATATATGTCTAATATATATGTGTGTGTGTGTGTGTATATATATATATATATATATATATATATATATATATATATATATACATAGCCTATTCTTAGAAAAAAATTTGGTTGACGGTACCCCCCTCGTTTTGGCGAACTTTAACAGAAAATCTGTTTTTTTTTGCAAAAATTTTAATTTGGGCGGCGCCCAAATCATTACCTAAATATGATTGACGCTGTTGAAAACTGTCTAGAATAGCCCTTGATATATATATATATATATATATATATATATATATATATATATATATATATATATATATATATATATTAAATATATATACAATATATATATATACATATATATATATATATATATATATATATATATATATATATATATATATATATATATATATATATATATATATATATATATATATATATATATATATCCCATTCTCCAAATAAAGTTTTCAAATTAAAGTTTAATAATAATTCTAAAAATAATTTAAAATTAATTATTATTCCAAACTAATAGAAAAATAACATAAAAAAATTATAATTCATTAATTGCATTAAACATGAAATCAAATCGCCATTATTGATATAAAAATGCAATTGCTTAACTGTGAAAATTGGTTTCTTGGAAAAAACATCATGAGAATTGGGATTTTTGGAGTAATTTTTGGGATTTTTGTGGCAACTTGCAATAGTTTTAAAATTTTTTTTTGCATTCCAACAACAGCAAATATTATATAAAAAAGTTAGCAAGAAATAAAGTACTAATCTAAAAGATCCAAAATAATAGCAAACTTGTTTGGTTTAACACCCGCAAATCCTATTTCTTTAAAAGTTCCACCCTTTCTGGCTGAAAAGGTAAATAACTTATTAAGTCTTACCATAAACTCGACTTTAAGTAGTACATGTATTTTGTCAACAAAAATATTGAGAAGGTTATGTCAGATACCTATTGATCAGTTACAGTTATTACGGAAAGTCTTTTAGTTATTGTATATCTTTTTTTTGTTTGGTATTTTATATTAACTGAATTAGCTATAGTTTTTTACTTTTTTACTGGTATTCTTCAATGCCACGCATCCAATAATATTACTCTATAATTAAATGACATTTGTTGTTGTATTTGCTGAGACTTTGTGATTATAACTTTATTTCGCTATGTGATTTATGTATAAAATAAATTATTATTAATTATAAAATTGAACTCGCAATAAATGTGAAATATGAAATTTATGAGCTCGTATTTACTATTTTTAAAACCTTATCTATTTTCAAAAAATTTCTTTTGATGACACAATTTATTACATGATGATGTAAGGGTTCGTCCGTAAGGTACATCGAGCAGAATTTAAATAATAATTAGAAGTAGAAGATCATTGGCTCATTGGACATTGCTATTTTACTATTTACATTGAAACTATTTACTACTTACTAATTATATTGAAAAAGAAAAATATATTCAAAATAATACTTTTGAAATGAAAGCAGCAATAATACATAAAGATAAAAAAAATAAATCAAATTAATTATTCTCAATAATAATTAATATACACTGATTAGCCTATAATAAAAAAAAATATCATTCCTAATATATGTTTAGAAATCGGTTGTTAGTTTGTCGTGTCGTGAAACAACAGCTAATTTTGTGTTGATTTCATATTCATCTTTAATGATACAGATGGTATTTTATTTTATTTTTGGCACTGATCAATCAATGTATGCAGCGCTGAAATAGAGTAGAAAAAAAAAGAACACCAAAAAAGGCACCCATGCTTTCCCAGAACACATTTTAATCTCAGAGGAGGGGGGGGTGATCAAATTTATTTATAAAAAAATTTAAAACAGCTATTCAAGGAATCTCATCCATTGCACATGCCATGTGTCAAATATTTATCAAAAATAGTAAAAGTTGCCATTGCAGTTTTCTTATCGTAAGCTCTCTAATACTGAAGTATGCGGTGCATAGAGTGACTAGGAAAGATTAAGATTAGAGTAGTGGGAAAATGTGAGTTTCTGATTCAATCTTGTTTTAGAGATTCACTCGGATCAGATGATGCAGAAGATGCATTAAGGGTAAAAGTAAGGTGTTCTTGGGCTTTGTTCAGAGACCTTGATAATGATGATGATGATGATGATGATGATGATGGTGATGATGATGATGATGATGATGATGATGGTGATGATGATGATGATGATAAGGATGATGAGGATGATTTTAATGATGATAATGATGATAATAATTATGAATATGATGATGATGATGATAATGATAATGATGTTGATAATGGCGATGATAATGATGATGAGGATGATGGTGATGATGCTAATGATGAAAATGATTATGATGATGATAATAATGTTGATGATAATAATGATGATGATGATGATGATTATGAATATGATGATGATGATGATAATGAATATGATGAAGATAATAATAATAATGATGTTGATAATGAGGATGATAAGGATGATGAGGATGATTTTAATGTTGATGATAATTATGAATATGATGATGATGATGATGATGATGATAATGGTAATGATGTTGATAATGACGATGATAATGATGATGAAGATGATGGTGATGATGCTAATGATGAAAATAATTATGATGATGATAATAATGTTGATGATAATAATGATGATGATGATGATGATGAATATGATGATGATGATGATGATAATAATAATGATGTTGATAATGACGATGATAAGGATGATGAGGATGATTTTAATGTTGATGACGATTATGAATATGATGATGATGATGATGATAATGATAATGATGTTGATAATGATGATGACAATGATAACGAGGATGATGGTGATGATGCTAATGATGAAAATGATTATGATGATGATAATAATGTTGATGATAATGATGATGATGATGATGATGATGATGATGATGATGATGATGATGATGGTGATGATGATGATGATAAGGATGATGAGGATGATTTTAATGATGATAATGATGATAATAATTATGAATATGATGATGATGATGATAATGATAATGATGTTGATAATGGCGATGATAATGATGATGAGGATGATGGTGATGATGCTAATGATGAAAATGGTTATGATGATGATAATAATGTTGATGATAATAATGATGATGATGATGATGATTATGAATATGATGATGATGATGATAATGAATATGATGAAGATAATAATAATAATGATGTTGATAATGAGGATGATAAGGATGATGAGGATGATTTTAATGTTGATGATAATTATGAATATGATGATGATGATGATGATGATGATGATAATGGTAATGATGTTGATAATGACGATGATAATGATGATGAAGATGATGGTGATGATGCTAATGATGAAAATGATTATGATGATGATAATAATGTTGATGATAATAATGATGATGATGATGATGATGAATATGATGATGATGATGATGATAATAATAATGATGTTGATAATGACGATGATAAGGATGATGAGGATGATTTTAATGTTGATGACGATTATGAATATGATGATGATGATGATGATAATGATAATGATGTTGATAATGATGATGACAATGATAACGAGGATGATGGTGATGATGCTAATGATGAAAATGATTATGATGATGATAATAATGTTGATGATAATGATGATGATGATGATGATGATTATGAATATGATGATGATGATAATGATGATGATGATAATGATAATGACGTTGATAATGACGATTATAATGATGTGAGGATGATGGTGATGATGCTAATGATAAAAATGATTATGATGATGATAATGATGTTGATGATAATAATGATGATGATGATGATGATGATATTAATGATGATTATAATGATGATTATAATGATGATGATGATGATGATGATGATGATGATGATGATGATGATGATGATGATGATGAAGATGATAGTGATGATAATGATGATGATGATAATAATGATGATGATGGTGATGATAATGATGATGATGATGATAATAATGATGATGATAATTATGATGATGATGATGATAATAATAATAATAATGATGATGATGATGATGATGATGATGATGATGATGATGATGATGATGATGATGATGATGATGATGGTGATGATGATGATGATGATGATGATGGTGTTCAAAAGTGGTGTTCACTTCATGATTGGAATTTTATTATATTTTTTACCAGAGCACTACAATAATCAAATCAGAAGTACAAATCCAGATATTCAATGTATATTATAAAAGTTCCTTTGTTTAGAAATTGCATACCTTATTTAATCTTCATGAAATTCTGACAACGTTTGAAAAAAGCAAATATGATGAGCACTGTTTGATTGAAATGCATAGGGAAACTGAACAGTTGCGTTGTAAATACATTGAAGGTATAAAAAATGACATTGAAATAAGCAAAGCAGAGTTAGATCAAGTTAAGATAGAAGTTAATGAAAAGAAAAATAAGGTATGCATTATATGTTTTTTATTTTATTGTATATTGTAAATAAATTTTGTATAATATAATATATTTTTTTGTAAATATTAAAAGTATTTTATTAGTCTTTATATATTTTTTTGTCTCCAATTTTAAGCTGTTAAATTAGTTCCCTCTGAGACCTGTTTTTAAGCTATTTAGTAGGCATTATTAAAACCTTATTCACAAAGAAGTAGTTTGACTATTACAGTTAAAATAACCGCCATTTATGTCAATGATTACTGAGAAATTGGATATGTTCTGTTGCTGATGACTTTCCAGTTTCAATTTTAAATGTTTAAAAAAAGTGTTTTTTGATACATTCCAAATGCTATCCATCTCATCACATGGTAAATAACTTACAGTAGTTTGCCATAAGCTATGAATATACATTTATTAAAATTATTCATCATTTATTTCATGATCCAAATCAAACTTTCAAAAAAACCTTATCTTATAGTTAGATCTAGATGATGGCATAGTATGATTTTACAAGAAACATTTACATTTTTATTTAAAATTGTTTTTAGATTGATTTTGATAATCCTTGGTGGTTGCAACTACTTATTTACACTAATGATAATGGTTTCTATGAGAACTTTATCAATAAAGTTAAAGGAGATTTTATAACTTCACTTAGTGTAAAGTATGATGTTTTGAATTATTTTGATTTTTTTTTAATTCTTTAACTTTTAATCTTTTATTTATTTTTTAATGTTTAGCTCTTTGTCTTGTTTGACTTATGAAATCCAAAGAAACATTGATAAGCAAGAGGTATTGTGAACATTTTTACATATAAATATATTTTGTTGTACAGGTTGTATTTATGCATTTGTCTTTTTATTTGAAAAATGTTTATTCAAGTCTTTTTTATTTTTTTATTTTTAGTTGACTCGTAAAGAAATATACACTGAACTGAATGACATTGCAAAGTTTCCTGATTTATTTTGTGTAAGGAATGTAGCTGATTGTTGTTTACAAAGTAACAAAAATGTGGGTTCGGGAAGGTATGTTAAATTTCTTGATTATTAAGTTTTAAATGCCAACAAGTTTTATGTAATGGAGGTTCATGTAAAAACGCATAAAACTAAATGTATTAGGCTTTTAAGGAGTATGTAAAAACGCATAAAACTAAATGTATTAGGCTTTTAAAGAGTATGTAAAAACGCATAAAACTAAATGTATTAGGCTTTAAAAAAATATATTTTCTCCTTCATTAAAAGGAGATTTTGTTGAAGATTTGTAAAACAAAAAGTATAATAGCAGATATTTATATAAAATGCAGACATTTATATAAAATACAAACATTTATATAAAATGTAAATATTTATATAAAATGCAAACATTTATATAAAATGCAGACATTATAACATTATGCAGTATAATAATAACTGACATTTCTCAAATTAGCACATAATTTGAAGAAATGTGTTAATTTGAAGTCCATATAGTTTGAAGAAATGTGTTAATTTGAAGTCCATATAATTTGAAGAAGTGTGTTAATTTGAAGTCCATATAATTTGAAGAAATGTGTTAATTTGAAGTCCATATAATTTGAAGAAATGTGTTAATTTGAAGTCCATATAATTTGAAGAAATGAGTTAATTTGAAGTCCATATAATTTGAAGAAATGTGTTAATTTGAAGTCCATATAATTTGAAGAAATGTGTTAATTTGAAGTCCATATAATTTGGAGAAATGTGTTAATTTAAAGTCCATAAAATTTGAAGAAATGTGTTAATTTAAAGTCCATAAAATTTGAAGATAATTTTTATGAGATTATTTCTATTCTATAAAACTAAAGCAGAAAATTTGCTTAAACTAGATTTTAATAGAACTAGAGTTTTTCAAATTGTATTGGATTTGCTAAAAATGATGCATCAAGCTAGAAAGGGTTAATAGTTGTAATAGTTACAAACTATTACAACTATTTATAATTATAAATAGTTATAAAGCTGAAATAGTTCTGTGGGGGCAAAATTAAGGATGCTTTATTTTCCTGTTTAAATGCATCTGTCATTAATTGAAAATGCAGCATCTAAATTGCCTTCTAAAATTGTTTTTTTATTGTCAGAAATACTACTAACCCTATTTAGTTTAATAACAGTTCACACTGAGATGTAAATATGTGATAATGTTAGTATTTATTATGTGATATAATTAAGATGTGAACATGTTATTATTATTTGATATAATGTGGTGTAATTGAATGAAACATAATTCCATTTGAGAATCATTTATAAGATCACTTGCTTATGGAAAAGTCATAAAATTTTAAGTCATGTGTTTGACAAAACATGAAAAAGTCATTAATGAAGAAGAACTAAAAGTTTCTTTTTCACTTTCAACTCTTTAGATTTATAACAAGACTTTTAAAAGAAATGTTGCTAGACATTGAAAAAAAATGTTTTTTTTTACATTACAAATCTTGTTGTTTTTACATTATAAATCTTGTTGTTTTTACATTATAAATCTTGTTATTTTTACATTACAAATCTTGTTATTTTTACATTATAAATCTTGTTGTTTTTACATTATAAATCTTGTTATTTTTACATTTCAAGATAATGCTAATTCAATTTTTAGTTATTATAGGCTTAAATGTTAAGTAACATAATTAAATTACTTAAATTTTCTTTTAGTTATTCTAATGTAAAGTAACATAATTAAATTATTTTTTTTTAGTTGTAATTTCTGTAACTTTGAAAGAAGACTTGAACTTTACGAATTAATGCTATTCTCTCAACGGTGTTTTCAAAGCAGGTATGTTCATACTTTGTAACAGTGCATGCATTTTTTTAAAGCAGGTATATTACATTTTATAATTAGATATTACTTAATGTATGTACCTATAAAACAAATCTTTTTTAAAACAAGTCATAGACACTTTACATTTTTGTATTGACCCAAGTAGTATATATAGATTAATTTATAAATACTTTGCAGTTTGTCATACAATATTCAAAATTTTTTACCAGTTTAGATTTTATTAGAAAAATTAGATTTACGTATATATATATGTATATATATATATATACATATATATATATATATACATAAATATATACATAAATATATACATATATAGACACTTACTAAAGCGTGTTTTGATAAGCATTTGCTCACTTTTTCTGCTTACCTTAAGCTATAATGTTTTTTTTTTGAAAAAGAAGAAAAAACGAAGAATGATGAATAAAATGATTGCTTCTCCATCTCAAACCCTCAGTCGATATAGCAGCACTCCACAGCGAGTCAGGCTATTTGTCAGTCGATGTATGTACTGAAGCCACCAGCAGCAGGCTATTTCAGTATGACGTCAGATTGCTTACCTTAGTACGCAATACTATTTGTGTATATATATATATATATATATATATATATATATATATATATATATATATATATATATATATATATATATATATATATATATATATATATATATATATGTATATATATAATCCATATAAAAGCATGTGAAAACTCGAAAATATGCCAAATAATAAGTTTATTATGACCTGTATAATATGGGTCATTGTAAGTCTAGTTCACATCAACCATTTCTATACTTATTCTTTATATAGTTGTTTTATTTCAATAATTTTTAGCAGAAAATAAAAATCTTTAAAATCTTTGTTTTGGACTTTATAACTACTTATTGTAAACTTTAAAAAAAACAGGAGCAGGCTTATTAGTTTTTTTCTTTGTTAAGTTTTTAAGTTTTTATTAAAATTTTTCAAGACCATCTGCAGCTTATTAGGACCGTCACTCATTTGATTATTTTAAAGAAAATAAAAATTTAAATGTTAAATCTTTTTTACTATAAGAAAGAAAATTGTCTCTTTAATGTGTGTTAAATGTGCAAACAACTAATTACCTAAGCATGTTAATAACATAAGCATCATAACATAAATGTGTCAGAATTATGTGCAACAAATTTCTCCTGGTGTTTTGATGTTTATAGAAATTTTAAGCTTATTTAAAAGTTCTCTCCCATTTCTTTATTATAGTATATAATACCTTTATATATGTTGTGTATATAATATCTAGAAGAACTTTAAAGATGTTTTTTTTTGTATTTTAGATTAAAAAAAATAAAATTAAATGTATATGCAAAAGCATTTGAACCTTTGCTATGCACTTCAGAAGCACAGCATGTTAAACAATTCAGCCACTAAGGCATACTAAATTAAAAATTTTGAACTCTATTTTATAAACAAAAGACAGTATAACTTTAAAAAATTGCAAATGAATCAAAATTAAAGAGATATTGCTGCAATGCAGTTTTCATGTAAAAGTAAAACTTGATAAAATTTTTAACATTACATAGTTTGAAGTTTACATAAGATATTTGCATACACTCTCGTTCACATTTTCTTATAAGAAAAGTGCTACTCTTTTTTGCTATTAACTAAATTTTAGTCGTACACATCAAAGAGCTACACATCAAATAGATGTCAAGAAAAGATTTTTAATTTAAATGAATATTCAAGCAAATATTTGCATCATCAGAACTAAATATATTATCCAATATTGTTTACATTTATTGGTATGCTTTTAAAGTCTTAAAAAATACATTTAAAAAAAGTATGCCATAACGAACTAAAAAAAAAAGTTTGGTAATATTTTCAAGATATCTTTATATTTATTCAAACTTGAAAGCTTTATGTTCGTTTTAACATAAAAAAAATTTTTCTGGTAAAATGAATATAAAAATAGTCAGGTATTTATGATTTTTCTATGTCTTATACTAAGTTTGGAATTTTAGATTCTTTTCAATAAAAACTAAAAATTTCATAATTTTATCAAATAAATTTAATTATTGTATTTTTCATGCTTTTGTTCAAATGCTCTTTTTTTTTCAACATCTTTAACTTTGATTAAATCTTGTAACATGCGCACATGTTTTTTAATTACTGTTGTATATGTATTTAATTGAATAAAAAATAAAACGATTGAATACTGTGTCAATTTTATTCAATAGTTTTGTTCATGTAAAGTTATTTAAAAGGTAACAAAACATGCACCTTTCATAAATTACTTTTATAACAATTAAGTTGATTTTTAATTATCAATGTCCTTTTTTAACGCAAACTTTTAGTAAACTGCTTAAATTTTGTTTTTAGTGAAAATGAAAAAGTATCTGGACTTAGACTTGAAACAGAAATGGAAAAATTGTTTAAAGTGATTTTATCTTTTGCAAAAACTATTGGTAGTTAAAAATTTTGTATATAAATTTTGAAAACTTTTACTTTTAAAAGTGTTTTGAGTTATTAACATCTTATAAATGGAACTTGAGTATTACAGAATACAGTTATTAATACCTTACAAAATGGTGATATTAACACCTTGTAATGTTGTATTATAAATAAAACTATATATCTTTACAATTTAAATTTTTTTTGTATGTTAGTTAATTCACCTCCCCAAGGCCATGAAAGGCCACTACAGTCGAGAAGGCTACTTTATTTGTGGTTACAACCCTCTCTCAACTTTATAACTCCGAAACATCAACCTTGACAATTGAGTGATCGAATCCAGAACTTCTTGCTTATGAGGCGAGTGCTCTACCACTACACCACTACCACATATAAGTTTTATGCTTTAGGTTTAAGTTATCATGAAACCTATAGTTGTAAAAAATATATAGTTTTATTTATTAAAAATATATAAATACAGCCCGGTGGGAAATCGGCTAGCGAATAGCTAGCTATAATCGCTTACGATAAAGACAGCGATTTGGCCACGAGGATCGCTAGCTTTTTTAAGTTAGCGAAAAGCTATCGATATTTGTAAAGATAAAAACAGCAAATTGGCTATAGGACAGCTAGCTTAATAAGCTAAAGACTAGCTTAATAAGCTAAAGACTACCGTCATATCGTAATATAATCGCTATCAAAAAAATTTTGGTATGTAGCTATCAATCAGCTATAGATTTGTAGATATTTTGTAGCTAGCTACAAAGCTACAATATGTAGCTAGCGACACATTGCTACAAAATCGTAATGTTTAAAGTTCAATTATTCTCATAATTATAATAGACTCAAAACTAAAAATCGAATTTTTAAAGATTTTAGAGACATTAGTAAAGAGTAAAATTTATTAAAAAAAAATCGCTTGAAAATCGCTATAAAGCTAGCTAGTTGCTAGCTCTTTTCCCACCGGAAGCACTGTTTCAACTAAATTTATTTTAATTATATATATATAAATATAAATATATATATATATATATATATATATATATATATATATATATATATATATATATATATATATATATATATATATATATATATATAAACACACACACACACACACACAAACACACACACACACAAGGAACAAGCAAAAAATAATTATATTATTTAGTAATGATAATATTTGATAATAATAAAAATAATATCAAAATTTTATTTTTATATTCTAATTTTTTTTTAACAAAGATTTTTTTTGGACAAGTACCTTTAAAGTTTATGTTTCAAATTAAAAAGTAGGTATATAAACAGTTATTGCAATCTTCCTACAACCCAATCATCAACAGCATCATTGTTAGCTCTGCTAAAAGTAAAAATTAGATTTTGTTTTATTGCCACTACTTAAATGAGGGTGTTTTTTTAAAATCTATTATATAGAGCAAGATAAGGATTGACAGACAACTTAAGAGATTGTAAATTATATGAATCAGGAAAGCAAGATGAAGGAAGTGAATTCCAAAGAAATAATGCTCTAGGAAAAAAACTGAATTGATGGTAATACCTTATTAGTTAAATTAAAACTAAACCTAAATTTGCATTTTAGGTTTAGTTTTAATTTTTTCATAAGTCTAATCTTTTATAGTCAACCTAAATGGAGAATGACTAATTATCTAATCCAATAATGTCTTTAATTTTTATGAATTACTTGAGATTGAGAACTATTTATATCCCAAAATTTCTTTATATTTAAAGTTTCTTGCAAACTATTCTATGAGTAATTACAGCTAAAACTAAACTATGAGTAATTACAGCTCACATTTATCTGTGCAACAATCCAAAGATCAAAATGTTTGTACAGGTTTTGTAAAACTTAATCATAAATTAAAATGTTTATAAAAAAATTAAAATTTTTTGTCTGGATTAACATTTGTAGAAGCATTGGTGCTTATCTCACTCTCTTGGTTAGTAAATCACACAATAGAAAAAAATTTCAAGTTTCTTTGATTTTTGAATTTTTTCTTTTTGTGTTTCTCCCCTTCTAGTATCTTCACTTCATGCATTACCTTATGGTACATAATTATATTACAAGTGTTTTTAGTATGCGTATATCCAGTTTTCCCTTCATTTATAATTGCCTTATCATATATTGTAAAATCTTTACTGAATAATTTCCAAAAAATACTTTATATATCTACTATAAAAAAAAAAATTGCAGCCCCAACTTAAACACTCGATGTCGATGTTGATGTAACTGTAGTCATTCGAGGTAGGTACACACACACACGCACGCACGTACACACATATATGTATATAGCACTACAGCTTTTATGTCTGTTCTCATGAGAATTCCTTAGTGTGCATGAGAATTCCTTAGTGTGGGAGTAATGCTAAAAAAAAATTACTAATCTAGCAATCATTAATAATTTCAAGAGAGTATTGTACCAATTTGTTAATAATGTCCAAAGAGAACTATTTTTGTACCAATCATTACAATTTGTATGTTGTGCATATTAAATATAAATCATTATATAAGAAAACTTTTTTATCAAAACCAAATAAACTTGATACAAATACTTTGTTTCTAGATTTTATTACTTAATATTTAAAAGTCATACGTTCAATTTGCAAAACACAAACAAAAAATAGTAAATTTGAACATAATTGATTTAATTTTTCATAAAAATATTTTTTTGTAGCTTTTATTTGTTCTTGAAAAATTATTTTGAAAAAATTTCCTAATTTAAATAACTTTTTATTTTTAAAGAACTTCTTATTTTTGGTAGATGCTTCTCTTAGTATACTGAATCAAGGGAAGGAATATATGAAATATGTGGATGCATTAAAAAAGGAGTTTAAAGTAAAGTTTATTTTATTTATTACATTACTTAAGAATCTAATTTGTGCATATTAGTAATTATTTGAACTAGAGCGTCTAGGAGTAACTTGGTAATTTATGTCAATAACCTTTTTTTTAATTATTAGTTAAAATGAAAAAGATGATGATTTTTAATATTTTTTGTTATAAAAAGTTTATGTATTTTAGTGTCTGCGTATACAGTTTTTATTTTATTATCGTCAACTACAATTGTTAGATGAGCTAAACATGTGTACAATGAGAGTACAACTCAAGCAAAATAGTGAAGAAAATTCCTATACTTTAGATGGACAAAAGGTTAATACATATCAACATTCAAGTTATTTAGAAAATAATAAAATTTATAATTCAACCACAATCATTACTCTTGTATACTTTATTTCTTATATAATAATTATTTCAAACTAATTATTAGAGGTGTGCTGGGTACCCGGCAAAATTTTTTGTTATTCTAGGTACCTGGTAATTTAAGGAGCTGTTAGCTAATTTTTGGAGGTACCTGGCTTCCCCTGAAGTAGCTAGGTAAATTTTTCAAATGCTCAGGAATCCTGGAAAATGATATATACGCTGTAATTTATGTATATTTGCCAGGTAATTTGAAATTTGCTGGTACCCAGTATACTGCAGGATTTTTCAGGTAATTGACACCTCTTTTTGTGTTTCTGTGTTGCTAAGCACCTTTAAAAATTAAAAAGCACCTCCAAAAGTACCAGGCACCTCCAATAATTGTAAACCAGCACATCTAAAACCAAGATAAACTAGCACATTTAAAATACTAATAATACATTACTGAACAAATAAAAAAATCAAAGTAGTAATGTAAATTAAAATTTCTAATATAAAGTCATAAAGTTAAGAGTAATAGAAGTCATAAAATTATGATATATATATATACAGTATCGGAGAAAACATTTGCAACCAACATCGAACAATGCTAAAATATGTTCCTAATTTTACATGTCTTAAAAATGAAGCGAACTATACTACTACAGCAAACAGTTCAGGAGTCTGGAGTCATAGCATGCCATGACATGAGCAATCAGCTGACAGGTGACAGCACACAGGCAGAATTTTGTTGACAAGTGCCGTTTTGCAGCGGACAAAACAAGTGCAACTTTTTTGGTTTGTTTCATTTTCTTAAGTCTGTTTCGTGACGTGTCAACGTCACGAAAGTTTTTTTATAATTAAAGGAAGTATCCAAACGTTGTGTTCCACAGATCATTATTGTATCATCACAAGTTAAATATAACACGGTAAGCCTTGAGAAGCGTGATTATTTACTTTAATTATTTTTATGACTTCAAGTGCAAAAATGGCTCTCAACAATCTTGGACTGGAACTAAGAAAGAAAATTATTGGCGATTACATAAGGGGAATGTCACAAAAAAGTATTTGTGATAAATATCGCGTGTAAGGTGGAAGACCGCGTTCCACCACTTCTAGAGAGGATTCTATGATGCTCAAATCCGTCAAGAAGGATCTCTGGATATCATCAGTCGAAATACAAAAGCAATTAGAACTGCCTGTATTGAACTGAACAATCAGACGATGTGCTGTTGAAGCCGGATTGTTTTCTCGACACCCTGCAAAGAAGCTGCTGATTTCACTAAAGAACCAGAAAAAAAGACTCCTGTTTGCTACATTTCATATTGACTGGAATGTGCAGAAATGGCAAATTGTCCTGTTCAGTGATGAATCGAAGTTCAACATCATTGGGAGCGATGGCATTTGCTGTGTACGTTGACCGGCCGGAAAACGCCTTGATTTACGTTACTGTCATAAGACCATGAAGCATGGTGGAGGCAATGTAGTGGTCTGGGGGTGTTTTTCTGCTAACGGTCTAGGTCCAATACATTAAATCGATGGAATAATGGAATATTTCATGTATAAAAATATCCTGAAAGATGTTATGTTACCTCATGCTGAATGGAATATGCCAATAAAATGGGTTTTTCAGCAAGACAACGATCCAAAACACACGGCAAAAGTAGTCAAGCAGTGGTTTCAAGACAACCACCTATTGGTGATGGGTTGGCCGCCTCAATCTCTGGATCTCACCCCTATCGAGAACCTGTAGGAAATTGTCAAACGCAGAAGTAATCGTGAAGGTGTTCGTAATAAGGATCAACTGTTTGAATAAATCCAAATACTGTTTGAATAAATCCTGGGCAGCGGCTCCACAAAGTTTCATTAATCACCTGATCGAATCTATGCCTCGAGGATGCAAGGCTGTGATCGACAACAAAGGATTTGCCACGAAATATTGAAAGCGAAACACAGCTTGGTCAACATTTTGTGGAGTTGCACTTGTTTTGTCCAGAAGGAAATCAATTTTTTTTAATACTTTTGATTAATTTATTAATTTTCGTGTACAAATAATGAACTTTGTGATGAATAAAACTTGAAGAACGTTGTCTCTAAACAGTTACATAGTTATTTCTCTATATTGAAAAAATGCAACACTTTTATAAAAAGAAACTAAATTAGCATTATTTGGTTGCACTTGTTTTGTCTGATACTGTATATATATATATATATATATATATATATATATATATATATATATATATATATATATATATATATATACATACATGCATATGCATATACAACCCTCGGAATTAGGGTTGGCATTCGGCAATTTAAGACCTTTGTATTAAATTTTTGCCGACCTGATGCCGACCTCTAATAGGATCAATTAAAAATTTAGAAACTATAGGATCATATAGAAAAAGTTCACGGTTTTCGCTTTATAAATTGAAAATGGTTTATCTTTTAGTTTAGTTTTAGATGCCTTTTAGTTCAAATCTAAAGTATCTTTTTTCTCTTTGTTACTTTCATTATTATGTTGGAATTATAAAAATTAAGCTTTTTCAGAACAAAGCAGAGAAAAATATTTTGAAAAAGAAAAAACAATTTTTGCAATGGCAATTAACTGTTACACAAATTAGCAAAATCATAATTATTACCAGTACAAACAACCTTTGTAATGCGATCAAAAGATAAAGTTGTTCATACCTTAATTTAGAGGTATATCAGATATTTTTGCCGGATATGTTGGATAGTGAACTTTTCTAAAGTTCTATAAGTGTTTATGAAGAAAAAACAAGTCTTGCGAGTCTACAATAAATAGTATCCAAGATATTACTTTGAAAAATCAAGAGGAAAACTGTATGACATGGGATATGTGCTCACAAAGTATAGAATGTAGTAATTGAAAAAAAAAAAAATTTGGCTGAAAAAACAATTTTTCCTTAAACATTATTAACGCATATATACCTGTGTTATACCAGTTTTTTCTTGATTTTATTTTTTTAAATCTTGAACACTGAAATGTGATTGATAGAATGGTAAGACTTGTTTTTTCTTCATAAACACTTATAGAATTTTATAAAACATCAATATCCGGCAAAAATATCTGGTACAACTCTACCTTAATTGCAACAAAGTAAATTTTTTTGAAAACTATTAGCTAATGATCAATTAAGTAAATTTCAAATTATTAATATTTACTAAATGAAAACCATACTATAACAGTAAACTAATGATAGTTAGTAGAACACCAAGGTTAAAACTAAAGAAATCAAATAATAATAAAAAGTAGACATGTTTGTAATCTTTGCAGTTATGTTTATAATACATAATTTTTGCATTTAAACATGAAAGATAATCTTACCATCTTAAGATAATAAATGTAAAACTGTAGATATAAAAAATATAATAAAAAGTTGATTTTTAAATATGTAAACAAAATATAATAAAACTTGATACGAAATGCATGATCCATCTTACATTAAAAAAAATATAATTTGATAAATTTTGATTTGTTAATTATTAAACTAAGTGCTTTTCAAACAATTTTAGTATTTGTTGATGAAAAATGAGATGTATATGAGAAAAATTTGTAGATATATAACTTTTAGGTTTATATTATAAAAAAATAAAACCAACATATACTTTAATTTCTTAATGAAACCAAACTTGATGTAAATACCTATCTATTTGTGGACGCGTGTGTGGTTCTTCAGCTTTCTTTTTTTTTAAATTTTTAAAATGCAAAATAAAACACTTCAATAGCAATATAGATATTATATATACATACTATATTCCCTTTTTCTTTAGATATTATATTCCTTTTTCTTAATATATTATATTCCCTTTTTCTTTATATATTATATTCCCCTTTTTCTTTAGATATGAATTAGATTAGATACTTATTTTCCTAACTCAACTAATAAAAGCAACTCAACTTATTTTACTTAAAAAACTTATAAAAGCGTGAAAAGTAAAATTTAAAATAAACTTTAACATTTACATAAGTTGCATTTGTTCACATTTTTTTATAATTGCTAAAGAACTTTTTCAGAGTTATTTAGCAATTATAAGAGGGTTCTTGTCATTAAATTATTGTGATAGTGGTAGAGCACTCGCCTCATAAGCAAGAAGTTCCAAGTTCAATACCTACCACCTCCCATACTATAATCTATTAGGTATTATCTATTAGGTATTATCTCGCTTAACTTGTTTCTCTGGGCAGCAGCCATGTTTGTCAAAGTTTGTGTTGTGGAGTTATAGAGTTGAGAGAGGGTTGTAACCACAACTAGAGAATCCTCCTAGACTGTGGTGGCCTTCATGGTCTTGGGGATGTAAGCTGAAATTTAAAAAAAAAAAAAAAAATTGGGTATAATGGCTGCCCAAATATGCACAAATGAGTTGCTTAATATATACATATATATATATATATATATATATATATATATATATATATATATATATATATATATATATATATATATATATATATATATATATATATATATATATATATATATATATATATATATATATATATATAATATAAGTTGCTTAATATATAATATGGTTATAATTATATATACATATATATATATATATATATATATATATATATATATATATATATATATATATATATATATATATATATATATATATATATATATATATATATATATATAGTTATACATATACAAGCCTTTTCGCATTCGCCCACACTCCTTTAAAAAAATTGGTGAATGTTTAAAAGCACGCTAGAAAAATTAAAGGGTTTTTATAAAAATTGCAATAAATCTTTATTGTTTATCAAACTCTTTTTATGAAAAAATCGCGAAAACACATTTATCATGAATATAAATAAAATATTAGTTTTGCCGTTCTTAAAATATTTTTTATTTTTTATTATTTAAATATTTTTTTTATTATTTAATTTTATCTAGAATTCAAATGAAATGTTTGTTTTTGTTCATCTTTTTTGATTTGTTGATTTTGAATTTAAATAAAACGTTTGTCTTTCGGATTTTATTTGTTTTGTCTAATATAAATATTACCAAAAATTTATTTTATTTACTGTTTTTATTATTATTATTTTTTGATTCTTTTTGTTAGAATTTAAATAAAGTGTTTATCTTTTTATTGTTAATCATCCTTAGGATATTTAACAATTAAACATACTAAGGATGATTGTTAAAAATTGATCAAACTTTGCTTGATATATTTTAAATGTTTTCCAGCAAAAATTTCTTTTTTGATCCATAAACTTTCCACCATTCTAGGTGGATACTAAAAGCAATTACTGTTTTAAAATATAAAAGTGTTTAAAAAGTAATTTAAATTTACATATTTGGATACAGTTATTTTATTAGGAAGTTTATAACTTTTTTTTTAATTTATTTTGTCTTGTTCAGAGAAAGGTTTTTTTCCTGCACAGAGAAAGGTTTTTTTCCTGCACACCTTGTTCAGAGAAAGGTATTTTTCCTGAATATAATAAAACACTAAACAAAATGAGGAATAAATTAAGTTTCTAGGACCTTTTTCAATTAATTAAGGAAAAGCAATGAATTTTTTAAATTTCAATTTTTCAATACTAAAGGATCAATTAGACACAAGTTAGCACTGTCTAATTGAGCTAAATCTTCACATACTTCATTCTGTAGCCAAGTTTCACATGCATATATATATATATATATATATATATATATATATATATATATATATATATATATACACACATACACACACACATGCGCGCGTACACACACACGTATGTGTGTGTATGTGTGTGTGTGTGTGCGCGCATGTGTGTGTGTATGTGTATATATATATATATATATATATATATATATATATATATATATATATACACACCAACACAGTGATTAAATTAAGATCCTTTTTATAAAATATAAACTTACATTAAAGTTGAGCAAATGTTAAAATTAATTACAGTTGTTACATTAATGTTGTACAATGATAAACCCTTTATCTTTTGAATGTATTTATCTTTTTAATTAAGGAAGTGTTTGTTTTTTTTTTCAGTTAACTCAGTATAGACTTTTATATGAATCTGAAAAAGAAGCAGCTTCATTAGAACTGGCCAAGAGAAAAGGGCAACTACTTTACTTGCAAAATCTTGCAACTGTAAGTAAAGATTTTCTCCATATAATTTTTTTTTTTACATTAGTGTAAATAGTGTGTGTATATATATATATATATATATATATATATATATATATATATATATATATATATATATATATATATATA
Source organism: Hydra vulgaris (assembly GCF_022113875.1). NCBI lineage: Eukaryota > Metazoa > Cnidaria > Hydrozoa > Anthoathecata > Hydridae > Hydra > Hydra vulgaris. The sequence goes on along the minus strand of NC_061162.1, from coordinate 26,576,943 downwards.
TATATATATATATATATATATATATATATATATATATATATATATACATCTAATAAAATTTCTAAAGTTAGATCTTTAAAAAGTCTTTAAATTTTCTTTTTATTTTGGATAACTTTTTGAATTGAACTAAGAATTTAACTAAAAAGTATTGATTGTTCTCTTTAGCAAGTTCTGGTGGTTTTAAAATGCTAAAGAATAGTTTTTTACAATTATATTAACTATTAATCTATATCATTTTTAAAAACATTTTTTTCCTTAATACCTTTATGCCATTTATGGATCATATTAGTTACACTGTTTGGTGACATGAACTCAATATAAGGATTCTATTGACATCAAATCAAGTTTTTTTGGATCATCAGGATCAACAAAAAAGATCTCATTTTCAAGCATGCGTTTTAGGTTTATAAACTTTTATTTACAAAATCTTACAAAATATGCAAAATATTTGTTGTTGGATAATAAAAAAATGAACACTGCTAGACATGAACAGTTCTTGAATCCATTGTTTTACATAAGTTTTGTGTTTTTAATGAATACCCCTTTATTAATTTAAATCTTTGACATGAAAGTATGCTTAGTATCAGTTTTGTGTTTTTAAGAGCCAATGAACATTCCTTTATTTATTTATATCTTTGATGTCAACAAAAACAATGCCTATTAAGATTCAATAACTTTTTAATCAGCCCAGTTTCATGGATTTGCATCTTTTATAACAAAATTGAATTTTTTTTTAAACCAATCCATTACTTTTTTGAAATAGTGGGTCAATTCCAGATCTGGCCTAAACAAATATTGTCATTTATGTTTTTTAAACATAAATGACCATCTTTGGTCATTTATACTTTACAACTCTTAAACACAAACCTTGACGAACAAGGGTGTTTTGTGGAGAAATAAGTTAAGCATGTGTGGATCAAACTCAGAACTTTTTGTTTATAAAGTAAGTGGTCTAGTGGTGTAGTGGTCTACCACTACATCACTACCGCATAATATATCGTGTCGTAATAGCATAAAATAAGTTAATTTATTTGTTATTATTTACTGTATATATATTTATTTGTTATTATTACTGTATATATATTTATTTGTTATTATTACTTCATTATTATTTACTGTATATATTTATTATTATTTACTGTAGTTAACAATTTTTAAAAATAACACAATGTTTTTTATTCTTGACATGTTTCGTAAAATTTATTTATATTTTCAAAAGATTATTTTGCAATAATAAAACTCTGAAATAAATATTAAAAAATAGTCTTTACAGAGAAATAATAACGAACAAAAATTTACATAATCAACAAGTATATTTATTACAAAATAACTTGGTAAATAACCAATCAAAATAACTAACTGTCAAAAAAAAAATAATAGTAATAATAATAAACTGACAATAAAATTAAATAGATAAGTTTATAGCATAATGTGAGGCTTGTTTATTAAGTGAGGGACTTTCCCATTTAATGTGGAGGGCTTCTTTAATCTTTAATTTGTGTTTGTTTGGGGCATTATCCAAAATCTCAAAAGAATCACCTAGTTAGCCAGATTTTTGCAATTAATAGATAAATTTAAGTGTTTAAATATATGAGATTGTTTATCACTTTTAAGGTGCTCATTTATTCTAGTTACCAAATGTCTGGAAGTTTCTCCAATATAACTAATATTAGAGTTAGCGCAAGAATTTATGGACAACCTGAGAATTAAGCAGTTTAGGAAGTGACTCTTTTAAGCAAAAGAATCTTGTATTTTATTAGTATGAAAATTAATTTTATTTGAACTTCCTTGCAATATTTATGAAAATTTTTTGAAATTTTCATTTTAGTATAATTAGAGTACATTCCAATGTATGGAAGCTTAAAGTATCTTACATTTAAACTACTAACAATGTTAGAAACAGATGTGTTCATTTTCTTATTAATATAGGATTTAATTTCAGAGTCAATAATTTTTTATGGAAATTTATTATTTTGTATTAACTAATTTATCATTTGTATTAACTAATGATAGATTCTTAATATCTTTATCAAAATCAACCCAGGTATTATTAATTTTAAATGTATGATTAATCAAACAACGAACAAGTCCAAAATTTTAGCAAAAAGGAAAAATTTTTTTGTAAAAGACCTCTAAACATTTTTTTGTGATAAACTGAAGTCGAAAATGAATTGGATTTTTAATAAGTACATCTAAAAAGGCAATCTGGTTATCTTGTTCTTTTTCAATAGTAAATTTCAAATTTTTATGTTGTTTATTGAGGTGTTTGAAAAATTCTTGAGCTTCATATTCAGAATGAAAAATAGCAATTATATCATCCACATACCATTTATAAAATAATGGTGCTGTAAAGAAGCAGTTATTGACCCATGTTTGTTGCTGAAATCCAACAAAAATATTAGCTAAGACGGGCGCTAAAGGAGAACCTATAGCATCACCATCCGTTTGATCGTAATATTTTCCTTCAAATAGAAAATGTGAACCAGATGTAGAAATCTGAAGTAATTTTTTAAAGTGATTTTTTGAAAAATGTTTTGAGTTGATTTTATCTTTAAAAAATAAATCAGTTGCTATGATGATGGTTTCCTTAAGTGGAATATTCATGAACAAACTTTCAATTAATTTTCCCTAGTAATAAAATATAAGATTGTTTTTGCTTAAAAGAATCACTTCCTAAACTGCTTAATTCTCAGGTTGTCTATAAATTCTTTGCGCTGGTTTCCTTAAGAACATTGAGCACTCTATTTGTAGAATACGCTAACATAATATATATATATATATATATATATATATATATATATATATATATATATATATATATATATATATTTTTTTTTTTTTTTTTGCAACAGATTTGATATATGGTTTCCAAGAAAGATCAGAAGTAAGAGTTTATCCTAGAAGATGAAGGGTAAATGACTCATCGAGTACATTACCATTCATAAATATAGGAAGGTCTAAATTATTGCGATAACAATTGGCTAAAAAAAATTGAGTTTTATCTGAATTAAAGTTCACCAGCCATTTGAGCCCCATGCTGTTGCAAAAGTGAGATCCTTTTCAAACTCAAATGCCCCATCCAAGCAATTAGAGAGAGTTGGCTTCTTATCATGACAAGAATAAATGGTAGTATCATCAGCGAACAATGCCATCTTAGATGTGAGAATATCTGGAAGATTGTTAATGTAAATTAAAAAGAGTATAGGGCCAAGGATTGAACCTTGAGGAACCCCTGAGGTTACAGAATAAGAAGAAGAATGCTGTCCATCAAGGACAACTTTTATACTACAATTAGAAAGGAAGGATTCAATAACCTTAAAGATGTTTCCAGATACACCGTAAAAAGAAAGCTTATGGAGAAGACTAGCATGCCAAACTTTATCAAACGCTTTAGAAATGTCAAGAGCGATGGCCTTAACATCTCCACCTTTATCTATGCACAATAAAACCTATTGGTTATTACTGTTAGTAAATCAGCTTTAGAATGAGAAAATCGAAATCCATATTGATAATCAGAAAGTTAGTAGTAAGTAGATTCAAGATGATAGATTAAGTGTTTGTTAATTAAAGATTCAAAAACCTTGCTTATGATAGGACGAAGACTAATGGGACGGTAGTTAGACAAATCAGATCGCTCTCCAGAATTTTTAAAAATAGGGATAACAGATGCTACTTTCAAGCAAGCTGGAAAACAGGACTCTAATAAGCACTTGTTGAATAGTTTCGAAAGGATAGACGACAGCTCCGAAGAACATTTCTGCAATACTATAACAGGTATGTTGTCTGGGCCACAAGCTGTAGAAGAGTCTAAGCAGGAAATCACTCTAGATACAGAAGCTGGAGTGATACAAATGTCAAGCAATGGATCAGTGTGTTTGATGGCTATATTAGGTAGAACGCAATTAGTGGAATCAAGAGATGATATTGATGAAAAGTTTTTAGCAAACAATTCAGCTTTGTCTTTAGGTGAGGTGACAAAGTCTGAACCATACAAAAGAGGTGGAATTACAAACTTGCCTTTATTATGGATACTATAGCAGATTCTCCAGAAGTCACAAGAGTCTAATTTTTGTGTTGAAATACGAGATTTCTTGACATGAGAATAGCGAGCTTTGGCGTTAGACAAAACCTTTTTACAATGGTTCCTAGCAGTAATAAACAGAAGTCTGTTTTCTGGAGAATTGTATTGCTGATAGATTTGGAAGTAATGGTTTCGATTGGCAATTGCAGCAGCACAATGTGAGGAAAATAATGGAGAAGAGTGAAGCTTGACCTGAAATTGTCGAGAGGGAATAAAGGATTTCATGCCAGCCTGAATCCACGAAGTTATGTAAGAAGCACATTTGTCAACAGGAAGACGAAAGATTTCTACCCAAGGGCCATCACAAAAAAAATCACGGAAAGAGTCCCAGTCAGCTCAAAGGTAAGATGTACAATGATAAAGAAGAATGAGATAATTCTGATGATAAAGAAGAATGAGATAATAGTTTTAGAAAGATCAAACTGTGATCAGAGGCACCTAAAAGTGAATGTGGAGAAACTGAGCACTGACTAGGATCAGAAACAAGACATAAGTCGAGTAGAGAAGGTAAATGATTCGGGTTGTCTGGAGAGTGAGTTGGAAAGTTGACTATTTGAGTGAGGGATTGAGAAAGGCAAAAAATGTGGGCTTTAATGCCTTGAAAGTCACTGACACTAGAGCCAAGCCACTCAGTGTGATGAACATTAAAGTCACCGACAACAACAATACTGGCTGATGGATAAAGAGAAAGGGCTTGGTCAATATGATCAGAAATAACATCAAGAAAAGTGCAGTCTTGAGATGAAGGAGAGCGATATAGACCAAAGAGAAAGGTGATAGAATGAAGTGGTGCTAAACAAAAGCACATAAAAGAGTAGTCTGTGGATTCAAACCTAGTTTCCCGACAAATGGGTGAATTCTTACGAATATAAATGCCCAGGCTAAGCATGTGACTATTGGAGTCTTTACAATTAAAGGAAGATAACCATCAACACTAAGATCACAAGATGTGATAACTGAACTCAAATTAGTTTCACAAAAAGCAATTAGGTCTGGTGAATGTTGCAAGAGATAAGACTCAACAGAAGAAAAGTTACTTCGAAGACCACTAGTATTAGTGAATGATAGGTTTAGCAAAATTGTTGACAGTGGTTTTTTATGTTTTATAGTTTTTGATACTTAAATCATTTTTAAATTTGTTAAAGAACTTGACTCGAAACATAGATATTATTCAGTATACTGTTTAATAGCCCAAGCAATTACCTCATTACTATTATTAAACCCTAAGGCGTAACAAAAAGCTCCAATGTGGCCTTGGCAATGCTCACCAAAAGTGCAAACAGGGACACCATCCATGGGCAACATGATACTGTTAATACTTTGATATTTTTCAGCTGTTGATGGAATCAGCCTCTCTGAGAGTTACCACAGAGTTTGGGAAACCTGACTACCAGCCGGCCTCAGAACCATAAAACTGAATTTTAGAGCTGTACCCTCATTAGGAGATAATAGAATGAGTTGCCTAGTCATAAAAACAGAGACACAAGCAAAACCATCGCAAGCACAAGCAAATGCATAGAGTCAAGAAGATCCAGCATTCAGCATCCTAAACTGGAAACAATGTATTAACAATACATCTGTGCCAGCCTAATAGATAAAGAATAGGTGTGAGGCTGGTCAACAGATAGAGTCTGTTTACCCCTTAAGTTGTTGCCTAGGAGGCTTTCTACAGGACAGCAGCCGGATGCATTCAACATCTGCCCAAGATGAGTATTTTCATTGAGACACAATCTCTAGCCTTTACTTAACCAAGAGCCCCAAGGCAGGGGGTGTTTAATGTTGGAGTTGGCATCTCCTAGCCTTTACCTAAAAAGGCGTATCCTACAAGGCAGCAGGACATGAAGCAGATTGTACTGGATTACATGTTACCAGTAGCAGGATAAACCTGACCTGACAGATTATATACATGTATATGTATATATATATATATATATATATATATATATATATATATATATATATATATATATATATATATATATATATATATATATATATATACATGTACATATATGTATATATATAAATAAATAAATATATATATTTATATATATATATATATATATATATATAAATAAATATTATACATACAAGTATATATATATATATATATATATATATATATATATATATATATATATATATATAAATATTATATATACAAGTATATATATATATATATATATATATATATATATATAAATATTATATATACAAGTATATATATATATATATATATATATATATACAAGTATATATATATATATATATATATATATATATATATATAAATATTATATATACAAGTATATATATATATATATATATATACAAGTATATATATATATATATATGCATATATATACATGTATATGTATATATGCATGCATATATATATATATATATATATGTATATATATATATATATAAATATTATATATACAAGTATATATATATATATATATATATATATATATATACATGTATATGTATATATGCAGGTTTCACAGGAAGACGTGCAATTTTACATCTTTATATGACCACGCAAGTTACATTTTGCTATGACAGTTTGACCGCGGCTAATTCAAAAAACATTTTAGAAACGCGCTAAATAAAAAATATTCTAAAAAAGTGAAATTAATTACATCAAAACTTCTTAACAAATGTTTTGATATTAGCAAAACAATTTTAAATAAAGTAACAATTTACTGAAAAAATTTTGTTTTTAAAATATAAATGACAGTTGTATATATTTTTTTAAATTAAAAAAATATAAATCGGTAAAGTGTTCATTTCTAAAATAAATCTTATTAAAAGATAAAAAATTGTTTTGTTTTTATAAATGATGATATTCTACGACTACGAAAGTCTCTTTAACGCATTAAAAAGATAAACAAAATTTCGTTAAAAAAAAAAGTTTTAGAAAACCTTTACAATTTAATAAGTTTGATCTTAAATGCTTTTATATTATCGAAACCCTTTTAATGAAGTAAAAAAAAAAGCACTTCTGATTAATTTAAAAAAAAGTATTTATAAAATGTTTTTTTATTTTATTTATATAACTATGTATTTTTTATGAGAAATATTTAACTTTTGAACATATTAAACAAATAAAAAATATATAAAAATGTTGAAACAAAGATTGAAAAGGTTTTTTAATGCGCAAATTAAAATAGACTAAGCATTTTAGTTTGACGAGTTTTATTTTAGTTGCGTTATATATATATATTTATTTTTTTGTGTTTTTGCCTTACCTACGTTTTTTTTTTTTTTTTCTCTTTCGTTAATATTTATTATTTTTTTAAATTTTTTTTCAGATAAGTTTAGGTAAGTTTTTGTAGCGCGTTTTTAAATTTTAAAAAAAATATGCCGTGGTCAAATCGTTAAAACATTATTTTTTTTGCGTGGTCATATAAAGACATAAAATCACACGTCTTCCTGTGAAAGCCTGATATGTATATTCATACCAAACAATTATTTATAGTTGCTTAATCTTTATTAATCTTTTACAGGTTCAAACAGACCAGGAGGGTTACAATCATGAAATTTGTCCTATTTGCGTAGATAAACTTGGTGTGCAGGTATTACAATTTGCATCTAAGTTCTTTTTAAGATAAAATAGTGATCTATTATACTTATGGATATTATAAAGTATTTATGATATTTGTATTTTAATTAGTTATTTTATTATGCGTTTTCATTTATTTTTATTTTATTTACTATGAAAAATTGTTTTTGATGCATAGCACTTAAAATAATCATATATCATCACAGATTTTAGATTTGAATTTGAAATTATTAAATTTTGATTTGATCATCTAGAGAATCAAGTTAAGAGGTTGTTTTGATTGTTAAATTATATTTAACAATCAAAACAACTTAAAATATTTAAATTTTTTTTTTTTATTTATTTTAATTCACCTCCTCAAGGCCGAGAAGGCCACTACAGACAAGGAGGCTACTTATTTGTGGCTATAACCCTCTCTCAACTCTATAACTCCGAAACACGAACCTTGATGAACAAGGCCGCTGCGCGGAGAAACGAGTTGAGCGCGGTACTACCAGGGACGTGGTGAGGATTGAACTCTGAACCACTCGTTTATGAAGCGAGCGCTCTACCACTACACCACTACCGCATAGTTATAATTAAATCATAACTTATTTAAATTTTTTAACAACATTTATTTACTAGCAAATAATACTTTTTATATAGTGGGCAGTCTTTAACTGTGGTCACTGTATATGCTGTCAATGTCTGGTTGAATTACAAAAACATCCTGTTTCAAATGCTAGATGTCAAGTGATTAAATGTCCAGTATGTCGAACAGCAAATAATCATGTTTCTATTGTTGTAACAAAGCAGAAAAAACCAGATAGTTTTGATGCTCATATTACATATAAGGTAATAAGAATTGTTTTTTGAATTATTTAAGGAAAGTTGTTCTTGTTTTTGTAAAATTATAAAGTAATATTCTTACAAATATTAACTCATTAAGATTGTTGCAGCAAGTAATAATCTTATAAATATTAACTCACTAAGAACGTTGCAGCAATATTCTTAGTAAGTTTAAAAGTTATTGAAATAATATTTTAAAATTTTTCTTTATTTTTTTTTTTTTAATATTTGAAAATATACTCTCAACATTAGGGTGTCCCAGAAACATACTTTTTTTTGTAAGAAAACCTCTCAAGTTTTATTCCCATTCTCTTACTATAAAAAATAAAAAGAAAAATTCATCAAAAAGTCTGAAAAAGTGATATCTGAAAAGTTTTTAAAAGTTTAATTTTTTGGAAATAAATATCAATGTCAATGTTTGATTATTTTTGAAATTTTTTTTCTAATGTTATATATGTTTTTAAAATGAACTTATTGATAATCTTTAAATTTAAAAAAATTATTAGTGTGAATAGTGTGATAAATGTGTTTTTTTTAATTGATACATGTGTTTTTTTTATTATGATACGTGTTTTTTTTTATTGCGATGCATGTGTTTTTTTTATATGAAATTTTTAAAAGGCTTACAAATATGCTTAAGGTTAAACATATTTCTTATAATATGTTCTTATTTCATTTTTCACAGTAACTTCATTAAATGGTTTTCAAACATCAAATAAGCTTTGAAAACTCTATTAATAAAATGTCAATTAAAAAAAAGTCAACTAAAAGTAAAATGCCAATTTTACTTTTAAAACACTTATTTTTGAGATATGTACTACATTCTTATCTCAAAAATGGAGTTTTACAAAAGGGATTTGACCACAGAGGAATTTTATAGGGGGAGTTACATGAAGCTCTGTAAAGAATTCTGACTGTTCCTGGACTTTGTTGTTGGAGAGAAGAAAGAAGCTAAAGAAAAACCTGACAAAGCAGTGAATCCAACTTTTTTAAACTGGAGATTTATTTTCAATACATTTCTTAAATACAATTCTTTGCATAATTTTTTTATTCCAAATTTTATTTATTTTAAAAAACTCCACTTTTTTTTAAAAAATGAAATTTTACAGATATTACATTTACTGCTTAAAGAATTGATAAACTTGAGAAGTGTTTTTTTTTTTTTTTTTTTTTTTTTTTTGTTATTTTTTTATATATCCTTAAGGTATTTTAAATTTTATATATAGCAATGGTTGTAATGTAAAAAGAAATCTGAAAACATTTTTATTTCTAAATACTTGTAGTTTCTGAGTATCTCCCACTGTCCAATATTTGCTTTAAGTAACTTCAACTGACAAACAAAAGATTTTAACAGCTCCTATTGATAAACTTTTTCACAAAGGTAAACATTTTAGCAAATCCTTAATTAAAGTAAAAAGATTACCTTCAAATAGTTCATCTGGCGTGGATAATTTCTATGATATTGAAATTGCTGAAAAAGATGTCATTGATTATATAAAATATTTAATGTGTGATTATGAACAGAAAAAAGCCGAAACTTTTGCTTTTAAAAGTCTCGATGAAGAATCTGGATTTTGGCTGAAGGACTTTTACTTTAAAATTCTTACACCCAAGAACAGGGAAAATCAAAAGGAATGTTTGGAAAAAAAGTGGATATCACTGCATGTCAACATTTTAATAAAACAGTAAGTAGTTTTAAAGGGATGTTCAAATATAAGTATAGAAATATATATTTAAACAAATATTCAAACCTACGGTATTATCTTTCTATACATCAAGAAGTTATTGCAAATAAAGAATTAGAAAATTTTTAAGCATTTTTATCACTGTATCTTGTACATTGCATGAAAGTGATTGGATTGTAGTTGTTTATATAGGCAATTTATATCCTGTGTTTGTAAATGAGGTATTTCATTCTCATTCAATTTCAAAAATAATTATCTTTCAACTATTGTTTGATCTTTTTTATTGTGTAGCTAAAATTTAGATAAATTTTCAAGTTTCTTTTGTCAAATGATAAAAAAAAATTATTTGGGATTTTTCAAATATTTTTTAAAATGAGATTTTCAATCTGTCGTTATTGATGGCTACATAGTTAGCTGAATGAAGTATGCTTTTTGAGTCAGAATCTTTTTTAAGTGACCAATGCTTTCAAATTTTTTTGCCAACTTGATTCTGACCTAAAACAGTTTAAGGAAGGCAATTTATTGCTGACAAATATTTCTAATTCCGAGGGTCGCTATTTATTTGTCATTGTATTTTCTATTATAAGCATAGTATAATACACAATGACAAGATAAGTTTAAGATGAAGGCATATTATATGGAGTAAGTATATAATATATGGAGTAAAAACACTGTAACATTTGGTAATTTTTTAAAAAATACTTTGAAAATTTGACATTTTGCAGTGAGGTTATTTTAGCAATGCAATATTACCCTTAAGTTTTTCATTTGCATCGGTAATATGGAATGATAAAATGACTCAAACCGTGACATATTAGGATACACGTTTAACCTTCCCCATTCCCTAATTTGCTGTTTTTTGAATGCTAGTTACAGCATTTGACAGTTTGATGGCTCAGAAGTTTTCTTAGATAAATCTTTTGAAACTAAGACCCAAATTCGAAGTTTAGTGGTTGCGGATTATGATTCTTAGACAATAGTATAGTTGTTTTCCTGTTTTTGAATTTTTTTCTTAAAAAGTTTTACTTATACATGCATAATATAAAGAAAAACTTAGAGTGGTTTCATTGCCTTTAAACTTTTAAAATCGTAAAACCTCAATTTTGACTTTTGAAGTATTAAAAAAAAGTTTAATTGACCATAACTCAGGAACAAATATTCAAAAGGAAAAAAAAATTCCAAATTTCCTTTTTTACTTAATTACTATCACTATATGTAAAATTAAGGATAATTGATTGATATCACTTTGGAACCAAAAGATTGAGCCTTTATCTGGTTTTCTCAGAAAATGGCTTTTAATGACTAGGAAAAAAATTAGGCAGTATAAAGATTGCAGCAAGATAAAAGTTAAATGAACACAATTTAAATACTGCTAGTTGTATGAATTAAATAAACACAATAAAAGAGAATTTTGAAACATAGAAATTGTTGCAAAGAAGTTAGATAAATAATGAAGTTAAACGGTAGGTAGAATAAAGTTTTAAACGTTAGGTAGAATGAAATTTTAAACGGTAGGTTGAATGAAGTTTTAAATGGTAGGTTGAATGAAGTTTTAAACGGTAGGTTGAATGATGTTTTAAACGGTAGGTAGAATGATGTTTTAAACGGTAGGTAGAAGATGTTTTAAACGGTAGGTTGAATGAAATTTTAAACGGTAGGTTGAATGAAGTTTTAAACGGTAAGTAGAATAGTGGTAGGTTGAATAAGAATGAAAAAAGAAATGAAAGATGGAGATAAGTCACCTTGATATAAATTCATGGTGATTATGAAAGTGTTAAACTGATTTTAGTGTAAGAACTGATTTTAGTGTAAGAACTGATTTTGTATAAAAAAACAAAAGTTCTAAAATCAGTTCTAAAGTCAGCATAGAGAGACAGACATTAAATTACAAAACATTGCGATTGAAATTGCTGAAAAGTCAGTAAATGAGCTTTTAGGCTTGAGAAAAAATAAGCATATAGAAAAACCTAGTTGATTAATATCTAGTTGATTAACACCTTCTTTTTTTCTAACATTAATTCACCTCCCCAAGGCTGAAAAGGCCACAACAGTTGAGGAAGCTACTTAACTGTGGTTATAACCCTCTCTCGACTCTATAACTCTAAATAATGAAACTTGAAGAACAAGGGCACTGCACGAAAAAACAAGTTGAGTGCGGTACTACCAGGGACGTGGTGGGGATCGACATCGGAACCTCTCGCTTATGAAGCAAGAGGTTCTGAGTTCAATCCCCACCAACGTTCTTTATTGTTAATCAACCTAGTTGAATAATAATAAAGAAAAGATTTATAAATTTTACAAAGCTTTTCTTCATTATTAAACTAGTAAAGTCACTAAATAATCCATAATGTAATATTTAATATTTTGTTTTATAATTTCTTTAAATTGAGTTAAAAATTGACTGAATGAGAAATAGTGAGTGGTAAAAGTTTTCTTAGTACCAAAATAGATATGCTTAGTCTAATAAATGATAGAAGCAGGAAAAATATGTAAGCTGAGGCCATTTAACTAAGGTTATCTTGTGAATTTTGCAGAAGATTTTTCTAGTTTTTATATGGCAGCAGAACTTAAAAAATATTATGTAATTTATTATAGCACCAGAGCATGGCACAAATTATAAAACATATCAGAAGTTAAAATAAACACCTTGGACTAAGAAAGTAACCTTGGAGAAAAAAAATAAAGAATAAAATTCAAAATACCAATAACTATATTATCAATGTTCTTGAACTTGGCTGATTTCAATTTTGGGATTGATGTTGTTTATTTTACGCATCTACATTAATAATTAAATAAAGATTTTTACTAAACTTAGGTATTGAAAAATGAAATAATCTTTATTTAGAAGATATTACCTGATACAATAAAAATGACATTTTCAAGAATTAAACAGTTTCAGATCAACTTTTAAACCAATACTTTACCAACTTTAAAAAAAAAATGAAAACAGAAATTTATGAGTTATATTATTTTTATACAGTTTTAGATAATTAAATTATTTTTTTGGTATAAATTTTATAACAAATTATAACAATAAATAAATATTACAAAGATAATTTGATTATAATTGAATATCAATGATGAATTAAAGTTTAACTATAGCAAAATATATTTGATTAATAATATATATATTAATAAACTTTAAATTACATTTTTACAGGGTTCTCATTCAACAAAAATTGGTGCAATTGTTCGACGAATTCTTTGGATACATGAGCAAGATTCTTCTAGTAAAGTTTTAGTATTTTCATCATGGCATACTGTACTAAATCTTTTATCTCTAGCATTGAAAGAAAATAATGTAGTTTTTCGTATTCTTCAAGGTGGCGGCAATAAATTTCAGGTGAAAAAAACATTTAGAATAAATAAAATGAAAAACTATAAACTTTTATTATACATATTCTTTTTAACTTTTTATTTTTTTAAAACTTTTTGAAAAAAAATTATTGTCTAAAAAATTGGTAACATTAAAATTTTTTTTTTTTTAGTTGATCAACTTCACTTTTTATGCTGTTAAATCTTTATATAATATAGTTATCATTTTTGAAATTTTCATATGATTTTGCTTCATATCATTTTTCATATCATTTGACACCCAACATGATACACTTTTAAATAATT
>NC_061162.1:26473160-26560660 GCF_022113875.1 Hydra vulgaris | reverse complement strand
TTTGCGTATCTGAGCTTGAATGGTGTCTCACTGATACCAAAATATACTTTTTCCTTAGGATCTGGATCATCAGAACTCACAGTGGCTTGGTAAATAATATTACTTACTAAACATTGGTTACTTAATGGAAAAGCGGATTTAGTAATGCAGTTGCATGTTTTTGTAGTTATATTTCTTTTACCTTGTAAAATCTTGTGGTTGTGTGAACTAATGATGGATTTAATATTTTGCATGCAGCTATAACTAACCTTGATTGAATTTCTATTGAATACTTTGCGTAGTATGTGATTCACAGGGAAATGTAGATCAACCAATGCTAATAAACGATTTCCTATTTTTGTTTCTACATTTAGACTAAACATTTAGAGGGTTATACCATATAATATTTCGCTTGCGATTTTTATTTTTAGGTGATGTAACCTGGGGTTGGTATGTAAGCTTACAGTTATGGCACGAAACTTTAAGTACTATTATAATGTTGTTTTTCTTCATTTAAATAAAATAAATATATATATATATATATATATATATATATATATATATATATATATATATATATATATATATATATATTTCAGGCGTATCTTGAAGAGTTTAAGCAAAGTTTAAGTATAAATGTTTTGTTATTACCTATACAAGCTGGTGCTAAAGGATTAAATATCATTGAAGCAACACATGTTATATTTGTTGAACCAGTATTAAACATAGGAGAAGAACTGCAAGCAGTCGGAAGAGTTCATCGAATCGGTCAAACAAAGTATTATACTTTTATTTTGTCTTTTATTATACTTTTTGTATTAATTTAGTTAAGCTCTTGTTCTTTTTTTGTGTTTTAATAAAACAAATTTCTTATGACTTAAATCACAAATATCTTATATCACAAATGTGTGCTGTTATTGTTTTCATTTTTTGTATAAATCACTATAATCACATTATTTACAAAGATATTTAATAGTTTTTTAATAGTAACTTGTATCTAATACCAACAGTAATTTATATCAATCATAGAATTTTTCATCATTTTCTACTTCTTTCTCCCATCCTTTTGGTAATATAGAAATACTGTATCAGAAGAATGATTTTTCAACATTTTGAAACATGTACTAGCCAAACCATGTTTTATCGATCAGAACAAGTGATAATCAGAAGACACAATGTCTGTTGAAAACACCGGGTGTGGCAGAACATCCCATTCAAACTGCAAGAGTGTATCCTTCACAGCTCTTGTAATGTGTGGTTGAGCTTTGTTATGCAAGAGGATAAATTTGAATTTGTTACACTTGTTATTATCTTTTTTTGCAACAATATGCCATTCATCTTAATCAATTAATATTGGTAAACATCTGCAGTTACAGGTTTTTAGCAACTCATAATAATCTACACCTACTTGATCCCATTGTATACACAACAAAACTTTAAGTTTTGTTTCAACAAAACTTTAAGACTATAAGTTTTCTGCATATTAGTGAAGTACTTTCTCTAAAACTTATTTTGCTTGAGATTGCAGTAGTAGATCCGCTTTCACCACCTGTCACAGTACACCAAAGAAAAAGTTCACACAAATAATTTTAGCCCAAAATCTTTAAAGTGTCCCAAGATATTTCAATTTTAATATACAGTATATTATAAATAGATATAAGCTTACTAGATCTACAAAGAATAAAAATCAATCAGGAAGACCACGCAAAACAACGCATTATCAGGATAAAAAGCTTGTGATACTAAGCAAAAAAAATCCCCGTTTGATATAAACATACAAATGCAACATTTCTATGGAATGAATTGTAGTATTTCTACTATAAAACGTTGTTTACGTCACTTTAATTTATTTGGAAGACGTCCAGCTAAAAAACCATTAGTTTCCTTAAGAACTGTGGGGTCGGAGTTGCGGAGTTGCGACATTTTTAGTCGGAGTCGCATAACAAAATCTCGACTCCAACTCCAATAGTTAAACTTCTCGGTATTGCACGTGCATGTATAAAACATTCAATTAACCTTATATTAATACTAAACCTCAAGAGAACATTTCATAAATTTGTCAAAAAACTTTTTTTTAACTTATCGCATAATATTTTTTAAAAAATTCAAAGAATTTTTCAAAAATTTTCCTTTGGAGTTGGAGTCAGAGTTGGAGTCAGAGTCGGAGTTGTACTCACAAAATTTCAACAACTGGAGTCGGAGTCAGAGTCGTTACTTTTTTTTTATGACTCCACACCCCTGGTTTCCTTGAAAAACCGTAACGCCGAAAAGGAATTTGCATCAGAACATCTAAAGTGGAGTAGTCAAAATGATTAAAAATTCTTTTCAGTGATGAAAGGAAGTTTATCCTGATGGAATCAGGTATGTGCAATGACCCAAGCCTTTCCAGGAAAGGCGTGCGGTTTTTCGTCTTGTATGACCAAGCGCAAGTATTTTATTTTAGACAACTTGGTCACGGCCATTTGCAAGTTTTATTTTAATCATTGCAGAAAAGGTTTGAAAAACAAAACAAAAAAAACAAAAAAAAGAAATTAAAATTAAAAAAAATAGAAAGAATTTAATAATTTAAATAATTTGTGTACTGATTTTATTTTTGTTTCTTTAGACTGGTTGTTACATTCAGCAACAAAATTAGAAAAGGCGAAGCAAAAATAAAAAAACATTTTTAAATCTGCAATAAAAAGAATGACTTTCCTTCAACTTTTTTCTTAAGAGGAAAGCAAAAATGTAAATTGCAATGTGTTTGTAAAATATATTTGTATAATTTTAATGTAACAATAAGGGTTGAATTAAGCGATTGCGAAATGCAAAATCTGGAAAAATATCTGGTATTTAAAATTTTATTTAATTCAAACAACTTTGTTTTCAAGGAACGAATCAACATAAATTTGTAAGGGAAAAAGTTATAAAAAATAAAACAATAAATTTATGACTACAAAAGTAATAACACTCTAGTCACTAACTGCATTATAAAAGTAATAACACTATAATAGTGTTATTAAACTTGTTATTAAAAAAATGTGACAAACGTAATGTATAAAAAGTTTTGCATTATGAAAAATGTTACTAATGATCCGTAAAAACAACCAATAAAAGTTGGTTGATTTTAAAATTAATGCGCATTTTTACGGACTATTAGTAACCGTTAAACTTTTTATAAAGTTGTTCCTGAAGTTTTTAACAATATTTTAGTATCCGCTTTACTTTTTTTTAGATTTTTGGAATTACTAATGTTGTTTGAACAAAGAATGAACTTTAAAAGTAATAAGTGCTATATAAAAGTAATAACACTATTATAGTTTTATTACTTTTATAATGCAGTTAGTGACTAAAGTGTTATTTCTTTTGTAGTCGTAAGTTAATTGTTTTGTTTTGTTTTTTACAGCTTTTTTGTTAACAAACTTATAATAATTGCTCCTTGAAAACAAAGTACACAACTTTGAATTAAATAAAATTTTAATTACCAGATATTTTTTGTTTTATAAGTTTTTGTCTGTTGATGTATATCTTCGTTTGTTGTCGCGGGGTAAAGCATAAGTGGCGATGACGTTTGTCTGACAGGATAAACTAGTTATAAATGCTGATCCTCATCAAAACGCTAGTAATAATAGACACGACTCTGAGGAGATGTTTATTACTTAATCACTACACTAATTACGTTTACACATTAGCATTAATGTTTTTTTTTTTTTCCATTATTAGGCTTTTCATTGTTGTTAGCATATTTTTTATTTTGTGATCTATTAGGCTTTTCATTGTTGTTAGCATATTTTTTATTTTGTGATCGGTTTTTTGTTTTATAAGTTTTTGTCTGGTGATGTATATCTTCGTTCATATTGGTGTTTATAAAACAATTTTATTTATTTTTATTGTTATTATTGTTGTGGGTGTATAGCCTTTTTTATATTTATTTTTAAATATTTCTCTATTAATCTTTATTTTTGTCTTGACAACTGTCAAAATATGCTTTGTCTGATAAATAATTCTCCTTTATTCTAATGTACTTCTTTTTTTTCCCTCAGGCGTTCACTGCTCGTGTGTGACCATTCAGCAAATTTTATATGCCAAAGTTTTTTAATAAATTTATAATAATTGCTCCTTGAAAACAAAGTACACATCTTTGCATAAATTAAAATTTTGAATACCAGATATTTTTCTAAAGTTTGAAAATCGCGATCGCTTAATTCAACCCTTGATATATACTTGTAACATTAAAATTATAGAAATATATTTTACAAACAGATGATGGAACATACTTTTGCTTTCCTCTTTTAAAAAAAAAACAAATAAAATGTAGGAAAGTCATCCTATTTAATGTTTAAAACTTTTTTTACGTTTGTTTGTTTAATTTTTGCTTTGAATTTTGTTGCCAAAAATAATAACCACCACGAAGAAACAAAAATAAAAACAGTTCACAAATTATTTAAACTATTATTATTATTTCCTATTTAAGTTTATTTTAATTTCCTATTTTGTTATTTTGCTTTCTTTGTTTTTAAAACATTTTTCAGTAACGCATATAATTAAACTTGCAAACGGCTATGACCAAGTTGTCTAAATTAAATACTCATGCGTCATCATACAAGATGAAAAACCGTGCTCCTTTCCTGGGAAGGCTTGCATCCAGTAGGTACAAGATACAATCCTAAATACCAATTGCCTTCCGTAAAACATGGAGGAGGTAACGTAATGGTTTGGGGATGTTTTAGCTGAAATTGAGTTGGTCCTCTCCATAGAATTAATGACTATAAATCAAGGAAAGTACAAAGATATATGTAAGACTATTATGTTACCTTATGCAAAGGATAAAATGCTTCAAGGATGGATATACAACAGGATAACGATCCCAAACAAACAGCCAAATCAGTTTTAGAGTTTTTTAAAAAGAGTAAAGTTAATATTTTGAAGTTGCCATCCCAATCACCTGACTTAAATCCCATTGAACATCTATGGGAACATGTTGACCGTCAAATAAAAGGAATCAAGCCTACAAATTATGCTGATTTATTTAATAAAATTAAAGAAATTTGGGACTTAATTCCCATTGACGTTTGCATTCATTTAGTTGACTCTATGCCTCATAGATGCCTAGCTATTCTTGATTGTATAGGATATCCTACAATATATTAATGTGATTTTGTTTTATATAAATTTGTGATCAAATATTGTTGAAAAATTTGTACTATTTAAAAAAATAATGCTTTGTTTGCACTGGTAACATTGTTAATTTCTTATAATTCCAATACAATTTTACCAAATTTTTAACTGAACTTTTTATGAATAATATAATTTCTAAAATTTAATAAAGAAATACTTCATAATAAAATGTTGATTTGTATACCAATATAAAAATATTAATTAAATTATTATTCGATCAAAACCTAATTGTAAACTTGAAAACCTTTTAATTTGTATAAAGTATATTGGTTTTAGTGAAGTATGTGCTGAAATATAATTCCTTATTTTATAGAAATTAAAATTCCTTATTTTATTGCTTGTCCTCAAACTTTTGGACTCTATTGTATTTGTCTGGTTTCACAAAACGACCTGGTTTTCATAACATTTTGAAAAAACATTTTCCTTAATAAAATAAGAAATAACAACGAAAAAAATATGAAAACATTTAATGTTTTTTTGATTGTACTTTATTTTATATATTGATTGTATTTTATTGTATTTTAATATACTTGAAATGATGAAATATTAACTTAAAATTATTAAAACAACTAGTTTGTATGACTTAACTTAATATCTCAAAATTATTATTTTTTTGATTTTAATATCTCAAAATACCCCATTTAAATTATTATTTTTTCGATTTTAATATCTCAAAATACTCCATTTAAATTATTATTTTTTTGATTTTAATATCTCAAAATACCCCATTTAAATTATTATTTTTTTGATTTTAATATCTCAAAATACCCCATTTAAATTATTATTTTTTCGATTTTAATATCTCAAAATACTCCATTTAAATTATTATTTTTTTGATTTTAATATCTCAAAATACCTCATTTAAATTATTATTTTTTTGATTTTAATATCTCAAAATACCCCATTTAAATTATTATTTTTTTGATTTTAATATCTCAAAATACCCCATTTAAATTATTATTTTTTTGATTTTAATATCTCAAAATACCCCATTTAAATTATTATTTTTTTGATTTTAATATCTCAAAATACCCCATTTAAATTATTATTTTTTTGATTTTAATATTTTTCAGTTAGTTGCAATGTTACATGTCACCGAAAATCTAACTGAAAAAAGTAACAGTAGTATATAGAACTATAGATTCATAAATCACTTTTTCAAAAAATTATTAAAAAAAAACTTGGTGACAGAATTCTGATCAAGTATTAAATTTGGTTAATAAACTCTTTAAAAGATAAAAAAGCAGTTATATTATATTTATGGAAGTCTTTTATAATTACATATTAAAATTTATAGTTTTAAATACTAAAGAACACACCCTGTTTTAATTTTTTATAAAAACTGATTAAGTGTGATACTGATGTATTTGTTTATTAAATTTTGGCAATTATATTGTTCATAAAAAGTTTAGTTAAAAATTTGATAAAATTGTATTAAATAAAAATTAACAATGTTTACCAGTATAAAACTTCATGCTAAAGAAGGAATCTAAAAAGGTTTGAGCTATTTCTAAATTAAAACTTTTTTTTTTAACAGAAAAAATTAAGTAGGAAAAATGAATTTATATATTTGCTTTATGAAACACTTTCGTAATATGGTTCATACTAAGTAAACTTATTAAGGTTTGTTTTATTGGCTAAATGATATCAGCGACATGCAAAGGCCAACAAGATGTTATTGAAACATTAGATAATGAAGGAAAAACAAATATATGTATATGAATTTCATAAATTTATGTAATATGCTGTAACATTGAATTAAGTCATGATTAGAAATAGTTTGAGTATAGCTCCTGAGTATAACTCTGTAAACTTTGTAAACAAAAGATTGCCAGAAAAGAAGATCCAAATGATGAGGGTTTTGTAACTATCTTTATTCAAAGTAAAAAGACAGAAGATCAACGAAGATCTCCAAAATTTGAATATATCTCTTCTAAAAACTCATTCAAAATCATCAAAACATACTCTCAAAAAGAGAAATGTATTATGAAATAAATAGCATAAAGAAGAAAACTTTGATAAAATTAGAAGCTTGATTAAAAAAATAATTTTTTATTCTGACAATAGAACTATTGTTCAACTTCTCACACTGGCACCATCAAGTAGGTCGATATCAGAAATAAAATATAACTTTTACGTTACAGAATACCAGGCAAAAATGGCTAGACAAATTTTTTAACAAAAAGGGTTGTTAGCTACTTCTCAATTGAACCCGTCATTTCGAATAGGGTTTAAGTCACACTTTTTTCGAATTTCACTTTTTAATGCAATTTTATTTATTTAAGTGTTTTACATATTCCCTTTGAAAGAGAAACATTTTCATATGCCACAAGTCAACTTTAAATGCAAATGAAAATTAAAGTCTGTTTGAAAATGGCACAAGTCCCGGACTTATGCCTTTTTCAAGTGAACCAAAACACAACTGTAGTGACGTAATCTCACTTTATTTGTAACAAAAATGGAAAATCGCGAGCTTGCTGAAAATGCATATAAATCTAGAAAAAGAGTGTCTGGTATAAAAAACAGTGGAAATTATCAACACAAAAAAATAAAAAAAGCCAAAATTGCTGGAAAAGCTTATGAAAACCTTAAAGGAAATGATGTGGCACCATAGCAAACAGGTGCTTCTTAGTTAAACAGGTTAGTTTTTTGTTCTATAATATAGAATGACTATATTTGTTCTCAAATTTTTGCTTATTTACTCATGTTTTACCACCAATATTTGGAGGTAAAACATCTTGATATATAATTATTATAATAATTCTATTTATTTACAGATGTAGTTCGAAGTGTATGGAGCTTGTATCTGAAGATATTATAGAAAGTACAATTCAGTTTGTTAACAGATTTGATAGTAAAAATGCCCAAGACACATACTTGCAGTCATTGATTGAAAAGAAGGAAATAAAGAGAAGATGGTTTAGATCTGAAGAACCTAAGGAAAAAGAATTTTCTTTTATTTATCACATTAAGTTTGAAGGTGTGATAAAAAAAGTATGCAAGAAAGCTTTTTGCAGTATGCATAGAATTTCTATGAAACAAGTTAGAGGTTTATGCATTTTATTAAAAAAAAAAGAGCAGCCTATAGATTGCAGAGGTAAATCTCAGGGTTCATGATGCAATGCATTACCTGGAGATACATTAACAAAAGTACATAAGCATATCGAATCATTTCCTGTTAAATATGTGCATTACTATAGTAAAGATGCATCATCTTTTTATTTGGATGAAAAACTTAATGTGAAAATTATGCACACATTATACGCACAAAAATATCTAGATCATTCTGTTAAATATAAGTTCTACCTTAAATTTTTCCAAGAAAATTTTAGTTTATCATTTGGTAGAAAGCAAATAGATGTCTGTGTACTGTGCAAAGAGTTAAAAATTAAACTAAAAAACCCACACTTTAATGACATCTATCAAGCAGATATTGAGATCCACAAAAGACAAAGCAAACAAATTTTACAAAAAAATACAGGAAGTTGAAACTAAGTGCAAAAATGATCCAAATGTGTATGGGATTGCATTTGATTTTATGCAAAATTTGCTACTTCCACATATCCTTGTCCAGAAAATATTTTATCTACATCAACTATGACTGTATGAGTTTTGCATATATGATTTTAAAACTGGTAAATCAGTATTTTATTCTTATTGTGAAGGAGTTGCTAACAAAGGTTCCAACAAAGTATGTACCTTTGTGCTGGATTATATTTTAAAAAATATTGGCAACAACGCCAAATAATTGCACTTATTTTCTGATGGTTGTGCAGGCCAAAACAGAAATCATGCCATGGTCCGAATACTTTTATCACTGGTAGCTGAACTAGATAGCAATATAAATGAGATATTACATACCAAAAAGAGGTCACTCATTCTTGCCTAATGATAAAATGTTTGGAACAGCAAAGCGACATATTCGAATGTTTGGAACAACAAAGCGACATATTCACACACCAACAGAGTATGAAAATCTTATAGCTGAAGCAAGCGAAAAATTTGAAATTAGAAGGCTCAAAACTGAAGATATTATTGATGTAAAAAAATGGTGGCCAAATCATTATAAGAAACTTGTGCTATCTGTGGATTCCTATGGAAAAGGAGTACCCAAGGACAAAAAAGTTACTTTTAGTATTTCTAAAGTGTCACATTTCACATTCTCTAAGACCACACCAGGGTTTAGTGACAACAGGTGAATCCATAGATTGTTTAGTCAGTTATGATTTTCAGCTATTACAAAGGATGGGTACAAGGCCAACCTTACCATTAAGTAGTACTCCTGCATATGTTGGAAAATTGCCTATCAATGAAAAAAAGATATCAGATTTGAAAAAGATAGAAAAATATATTCCATATTCAATAGAAGAGTACCAAAACTTCTATACAAAGGTTTTTGCTTGGCCAACAACTTCGGCAAACAATAAATTAAGTGATGATTAACTAACAATAACTGTTTTTATCTAATAATAAATAATTGTTATTCTGATAATCTTTGGATTTTTATATACAAAAAAGTATTCATTTCAAAAATGACATAAGTCCATAAATTTAAATTAAAAATATATGTGTTATATGTTGTTTTTTTATAATAAATAAAACTCTAAAAACTTATGTATGACTTTTATTTATCTACTCTTATATTCAGTTTCTTAGCACCATAAACTTTTTTTCAAATCTGATATCTTTTGAATAAATTGAATTGAAAAGTTTGAATAAATTGACTTGTGCCCTTTTCGAAATGACGGGTTCAATTGTATAAATGTAAAGTTTTTACATAAAGATGTAGAAAATTTTATTAAAATATTTTATAACTTAAGTGATTCATGTTGAACTATGCATGGAAAACAAGATTATGTAAGCATTGGAAAGTGTATCAGTAAACAAAAAACTCTTTTTGTGTAATTTAAAAGAACTATATTATTACACAAAGAAAACCTGAAATACCAATAAGCTACTCAAAATTTACTTCATTTCAATTGGTTCATTTTATCAAGTGCAAGTGTTACCCATTCTATTTTTTAATTATTGATGAAGCGTATAAGTATCTACTTTTAAAAATTGTTTGCTCAGTAAAAAATAAAGAATCCATGCTTACACAGTGATATAATTGTCCTGGTAAAGAACCTTTCACCACACACTTGTATAAAAAATTTTAGAGAATATGAAGATGATTTTGATGATTAGCAATGTCAAACTACAGATTGTGTATCACTATTGATGTTTATGACATTTCTTGAACTACTATTAACTAGCTTTTAAAATGCTGCAATCTCATTCTTTAGTTACCCTCTCTCAATTACAGTATCTTAATACTTAAAACAAAATATTGATTAATCAAGCATAATAATAGTTGGCAACAAATTCGAGACAAATGTGCAAAAAATTATGGTTTTGTAGTCCAAGATGATAGCTATCACTGGAACTCCCAACAATATTTTTACATCTATTATGATATGATAAAAAGACGATGAGCGTGTACTAAAACATTTTTCTTATTTTTTTATATCAGCCCACATTACACACAATGTTACCCATGTGCAAAAATTATTTCAATATATAACATATATATATATATATATATATATATATATATATATATATATATATATATATATATATATATATATATATATATATATATATATATATATATATATATATATATATATAAACTTATAGTTGCTTTGTTCTTATAAGAACATTGAGTACTAGGGTTGAATAAAAATGACTTATTTTAGAAATTCAGTTTATTTCCCTCATTTATAATGATTATTAATCTTATAACTATTTGTTATAAGAAAACTAAAAAAACGAGACTAAGATGAGCAAAACTAGGCAAGAATTACCCCATGCAACAATTTTGGTTATAGTAGACAAATTTTTAGAAATTGCTATATTTGATATTTTTATTCAAAATAATGACTTGCATTTTATTGATTTTCAAATGCGTCATTGCTACTCCATTGACATGTTATTATTAAAGAATTTTAGTATTGAACAGGTCCATTTAATAGGCTATAATATATTAGCATGCATATAGCAAAAATGTTACTTTTTAGTGTTATAGTGTGCCTTGGTGATAAATAATGTTATATGCTCTTTTGCCGCATCCAATTGCTCATCAGTGAGCTGCATCATTAGTAGAGGCTCTGTCTGCTATTAATTGCTCCAATCAATCAGCACATATGTATTCTTTGCTTTAAAGTTGAGAGTAGGAACTTTGAATTGCTGCATACTTCTTTGATTAGCTTATACACCTAACACCTATTTCTTAGATATGTGGCTGCTTATCTGATTTCATTGTCAGAAGAATAATTTTTTGGAGACAAAAAAATACATATGTTTAAAATAATTTTGTTTACTACCTTACGTAATGCATCTAGCAGATACTGTGATGTAAGTTTCTATGTAGAAAATCAAAATTTTAGATCTCTCAATTTTTCAAGGACTTTTCAATAGAGCTTAAATAGTATATAGGACCAGATGTTGGTCTATACAACTCCATAAACAAATGACATAGGGGAAGTTTATTTGCTTATAGCAAAGAAATTACCCACTGTAGAGACTACTGTTGAAGTTCTAAATTGATCAATTTTATAAAACTGCCCTAGTTTCTAGTGTTTACATTAATTCCATCACAACCCAGCACTTCCAAATTATCCAAAATGATATTGTATTCTTTAAAATAATGTAGAATTCGTTTTTTTACTATCAAAATGATAGTAAAAAAAATTTTTACTATTATGACTTTCACATGCTAATGCCTTATCTTGCTAACTCAATAACTTGCGTTTTGTCTTCATGTGAAATAATGTCAATATCCTTCAGTACAGCTGATGCCATAGCTACATCAGGTCTGTCTGAGAGCCCATAGCAATTATACACCAATAAAAGAAAAGTGAGATGCATTCGCTGGTACTATATTAACTTCGGCACAGCAGCATTTCTGTAGATCTTTGCATTGGCAAGTAGATATGTCTAACAGTTTGGCTAGATTGTCCATATAGAGGTTGTTTTTTTTTGCTTGCTGTCAGCAAATTTCTAGCAGCTTTTTGCTCTGCCTTAAAAAGTTAAAAACTCGTCCAAACCTCGTCGAACCCTCTTCAACCCTCTTCGTCAAGATGTAAATGATGACACAGTTGATATGTTGCATTTTCTACAAATATAGAAGACCAACATTGCTGATGAAGATGCTATATTCTTTTTGTTAGTTTTTTCAGGAAGTTTCTGTAAAATTATGTCATATATTTGTATAAAAATTTTTCTTTTAAATGTGTTTAAAAAGATTTCTTTAACTTTTTTAATAAAAAAGTTATTATTTTGGTCATAATACTAATAGATAATGCAAATATACCTATTATGTTTTCACTTTGAAGCTTTTTCTAAAAAATATTTTGAAAAATGTAAAAATTGTGCTACTCTGCCTTAAAAAGTTAAAAACTCTTCATCAATGATATAAATGATGACACAGTTGATATGTTAGTAATATCAGTAGTAAGTAATATTAGTTAAAAATGTAAGAGGTAATTACTTTGCATTTTGCTCATATCAGTCTCATTTTTTTAGTTTTTTTACAACTAATATAGAAATCAGGGAAAAAGAGTTATTTTTACTCCACACACACACACACACAACACACACACACACACACACACCATGTGTGTGTGCGTGTGTGTGTATATGTATGTATGTATGTTATGATAGACCTAAATATCTTATTAATTTTTTTTTTGATAGACCTAAATCTCTTATTAGTTTTTTCTTCACTAGATTAACATTTATTCATCGGTTTATCATTTGTGACACTATTGAAGAAAAGATTGTAGAGTTTTTTAAAGATAAGCAAGATAAATCTCAAGTGTAAGTTTTTCAATAATTGGGTATCATATGGGCTATGCTAATGCTGACCTAATCCCGTTCTTTACTAAATTTTGTTTATCTAAATTTTTTCTTTGCTTTTTAAAGGCTGAATTTACAAGTAAGTAAGTATACACCTTGAATGCCAAATATTTTACTTTTACCTCACTTTAA
This sequence comes from Hydra vulgaris, assembly GCF_022113875.1. Lineage (NCBI taxonomy): Eukaryota > Metazoa > Cnidaria > Hydrozoa > Anthoathecata > Hydridae > Hydra > Hydra vulgaris. The sequence continues at coordinate 26,547,490 of NC_061162.1, read as the reverse complement.
GATTGTTATTAAAAGTAATAGTGAATAGTAGAAGTTACAAATGTGTTAATTGTATGCCAGAGAGTTTATTAGGTCAGTCATCTTGCCCCACTTTATCTTATTTTATTATCAAATCCCTGGGTAATGTATTTCAAAACTTAAAATATTTACAAGCATCTTTCCCCAAGCAGCCTAGAATTTTTGTGACTTACCCTCTCCCCCCTCCTTGGCAGAGTTAAATTTGCGATCCTTTTAAGCATGTTTAAATTTTCTTTGTACTTTTTGACATCAATGTCATCTTATCCTTATGGAATGCCTTCTTTGTCCCATTCTCTTCTAGCAGACTTAGCTTTGAGTTATGATGCCTCCAGTTTTTGCATTAAAATAAATAATCATTGAAATAAACATTTCTTTACGCTTACTTTTTTCAGCATACAACATACAAATAGTATTTTAAACAAATTATTTTCATTGCAATAAGTTTATTTAAGTTTATCTACTGTAATGGTCATGTTAGAGGTATTATCAGTGAAAACTGTAAAGACATTTTTATTTAACTTGAATTTATAATCAAATATCTCATATTTGATAATTTTCTCATATTTTTTTTCAGACTTATTCAGTTGCCTTTTTGTGTCTTGAACTACTAAAGTATGTATAACCAATTATTGAATTCAATAAATTAAATGAAAACATTTATAGCATAATAGTTCAGTGTCTTGTATATATATATAAATATATATAGTTTTTTTATGAACGCAGAAAGCTTTTCATATAAAATTTTCATCTGAAAAAAAATCTTCAAAATCTGTTGAGTTTTCTGAAAAATCCATCCTTCTATGGAATACAGTTGGCATATCTGGAGGGGAACTTCAAACGATGCTCTTTCTTGTTTAGACAAGGTGTAAAAACGTATTGTAAACATTATTAGACCAGCTCTTGCAGCCAACCTTTGACCATTGTCACATCGTAATGTTGCTATGTCATAATGTTGCTTCCCTTTCTCAATTCTATAATGGGCACTGCTCTAAAGAGTCAGTGTCTTTTGTGCTATCCACTAAAATTCATTCTTGTGTTACTTTTCATTCAACTAAGTCTCATCCTTTTACTGTGACTGTTCCTAAGTGCTCTGAAAATTTTTATTCGTCTAGTTTTTTTCCTCAAACATCAGTCCTTTGGAATTTGCTTTCTTTAACTTGTTTTCCAAATTCATATAATTTGCAATCTGTTAATCGTTATCTTGCTCTATAAATTTCATATTTTCTCATCCAGTAACTTCCAACTCTAATAGTGGTTGCTTGCAATCTTGTTGGAAATAAAGATGTTAAAAAAAAAAGTTTAAAAAATAAGCAATTAAAATTTGTATATCAAAAAAACTATTGATTTATTTAACAGAAATATGGTACAACTTTATTCTTTATGAGAAAATAATTTTTTTTAATTATATATTTATCGTGTCATATCCCTGTTTATGCAGGTGAGCTTCATATATAAGAAGTAAATTCTCATTAGAAAGTTTTAACATTGGAAATAATTTGAAAAACAATTCGTTTTTATGGCATTTGTAATGATGCTGATCAAATTTATCTCAGTACTTGTATTCCAAACAAATCACCATACATAGGTACATAGTATAATACTTCACCATATATAGGTACATAGTATAATACTTACAACATTTTGATGTGCATTTTAAAACCTTGCTTAATTGTACAAAGGCTTGTTTTCTATTGTTTAAGAAGGCTGGTTCTCTATTTTTTATAAAGGTTGGTTCTCTATTGTTTATGATAGCTGGTTCTCTATTGTTTATGAAGGCTGGTTCTCTATTATTTATGAAGGATGGTTCTCTCTTGTTTAAGAAGGCTGGTTCTCTATTGTTTAAAAAGGCTGATTCTCTATTGAAACTTGATGTACTAATTTTTCTCAAAATATTTTTTGATTGGCGTTGTGATAAAACTGTTCATTTTAATTTATTGTGTAAAACAGATAGTTTCTTAATCCAGTGTAAACTATTCATTAAATTTGCAAAATTTGTAATTATAAACAAATATTATAAAATATTTGTTTATAATTACAATATATATTATTTGTAAATAAAATATATTGTAACTATATTTGTTTTTTAGGCTTTTTCACTCATCACTCATAGAAAAACTATAAAAAGTTGAAAAAAAATTAGAGACAACTCAGCTAAAAGCGAAATTAAAAGAAAAATAAGGGAAAAGATATTCCGGATTTTTTCCGGATATTTTATCCGAACAATTTTCCGGATTTTTAAAATATGACTTGAATGATCTATGATCACAGTTTAAAGTTTTTCTTACTTGAAAGTAAATAAAAAATTAATTAAAAAAATTATTATTTTAGATTTCGCTTAATTCCAGTTAAAACTTTTTAAACAAAAATGTAAAAAAGTTTTTTAATTTCTTGATTATAATTTTATAATATGTTAATGTTAACTTTTTATTAATGATGCTTTTTATAAAATGATTATTTTAAACTTTATAAAATTATTATTTTTGAAGTTTTTATATAATTTTGCTTCATTTGAGACCCAACAAAACATACTTTTGAAAAACTTCTTTTTTTTTTATAATATTAGGGACCATTTTTGAATAAAATTTTTTGTTATGGGTGCCTCAAGACCCTTGAACATTTAATGAAATGTTCAAGGGTCTTGAGGCACCCCTAACGAAAATTAAAATTTTTTACTTATTTCAACCCTGGGGGGGGGGGGTTTTCTCTCTATTTTTATGAGTGAATATGATAGAATATATTATGCTGATTCAGAATCATATAAAAACATAGGTGTAAAATCTCAAAGACAGTACTAAAATTTAATATTAATGTTTGAAAAATTACACTAAAAACGCTGATAATTGCCATCTTTGGCAATTATCAGCGTTTTTAGGGGAGAGTTGTGCTCAGTGAAGTTGTGCTCAGTGAAGGGGGGAGTTCAAGTTGTGCTAATATAATAAAGATTCACACAAGTCATTAAAGGGGAGATCTAGTCATCTAAAAAACCATACCTCCCTAAGTGGTATTAAAAACCATAAAAAGTTGGTAACTTTTTGGAAATATTTTCTATTACCTCTAATATATATTTATATGTTTGTTTTACTTAATTTATCATATATTTTATTTCTAATCATATATCTGTCTAGTTCAATTTTTAGTAGTTCATATTTTTTGATTTTTCTAGTAATTTTAGATTATATGCAATAAACATTAAAAGTTAATGAAGCACAACGAAGTCAATTATAAAAATAAAATAAATTTAAAAAAGTCAGCAAAATCAAGTAGAGAATTTTTTTAATTAATGCTGTATATTTTAATAAACGATTAGTCATTAAAAAAAAGACTGCATAGATATTTTTTATTTATATACACAGCTTCCTACAACATTTTTTCATAAAATGGTCTTACAAACTTTCTTACAATGTCGATCTGCACCATATCAAATATTATTGCTAGTCTCCTTAAAAATTATTTTTTGAGATATTCAGATAGTTGCTGTGAATGTATTTTGTCTAAAGCCGGAAAGTTTACGATGCAGCCAACATTAAACTTGTTAGCAAAATACTAAGCAGTGATTTTGATTTTGATTCAGGTAATGGGGGATCAAAGTAAAGTCTCTAAAAATCCAGACAATAATTACAAAAATTCCAAATGATTTGGTAATGTTGCTTTTACTGCCACTGCAATATATCACAATGTTTTACCGATGATACTAAATGTTTTACTGGAGATACCAAATGCAATTATGTGTTGATCATAATGAACTTAAAAGCAACCGGATCATAAAGATGTTTAATTAGCCATTGCATCTCCATGTTTAATTTTGTCAAGACTCTTTTTGAACTGAACAAAAGAAAAATATTAAAGAGGGAATTATTTAACATTAATTAAGAGATTCATCTACTTGGTGTATTTCCAGTAGAGTCATCAACTAGTGAAAATCAGATTTTAGATAGAATGAACTTTATTAGTATCAACTTGCACGAACTACTTCTTTAATCTCTTTAAATTCGATCCACGAAATTTAACAAACAAAGCTGTTGCGCAGAAAAACAAGTTAAGAAGCAAAGAGTTAAAGACTGGCTCTCACTTCTTTTATCTTATTAGAATATTCAGCTTTTAAGTAATACAGAAAAAGATCACCAATTTTTATGATTTTTAATACCATCAAACATTTTAGAGATTTTAGATTTTAGAGGGGTAGGAAAAAAATCATACATTTTTAAATACTAATATAATTCTATATGTATATGGGCAATTCCGTGAGAGTGGTGGTCGTAACATTTGACACTCTTTAAGCTTTTAAAAATGAACCGAAAATGGAAATGACTTGAAACTTTCCAGAAATGTGAAATACTATCTTATAATTTAGTATCTAAAAGTTACAGAATTAAAGTCAAAAATTAACTCTACGTTGCGACCAAAATCAACAAATTTCAAAAATTAACTCTACGTAGCGTAAAAACAACTTTGTCAGACTTAATGCAGCGAACGGCTTGATTCAAAAAAAATCATTGAGTGCGTGTATTTAGCACATATTGATGTTATTATATGCTTAGTTGTATACAGGGCCGGCGCTAGTATTTTTTGGTTTTTGAGATAGCTAACTTCCAGACATGGAGCAAACTCCAAACATATATATATTTATACTTATGTCAAATAAGGATGCTTTGCAAAAAATTGCGATAATTGGAGCTTGGAAACAAAATAGCCCCAAAATTTTTGCCTAGTCTGCCCCAAACGTGAGAGCAACAAGTTGATAAAATATTTTTTGTACTATTTTTAACTAGGCTAATATTCATCGATAAATTTTAAGTTTTATAGTATAATATCTTAGTGTTCAAAAATTATAACAATATAAAATTTGCAACCCCCTCAAATTGAGGGGGTTGCAAATTTTATTTATTACAGGGTTTCTTCACAAAACTGTAAGTAGCAAGTGCTGTGAAAATAAAACCACATTTTGTAAAAATAGACCAAGGTTATGTGCAGAATTCAACAAAATCAATAAGAAAATATGTTTTTTTTTAAAGCCGAGGCCAAAACAATCAAGGCCAAGGTCAAAAGTTTTAAGGCCAAGACCAAGGCCTCAATTTTTGGCCTTACAGCCAGGTCAAGGCCAAGGACTAACATCTCTGCTTTTACATGTGATCAAACATTTAGAATCTACATTTAATATTTTAACTGTTTTGACATAAAAAACTGGTATCATAGCGCTTGTCTTGGCCATTCAGTTTGGTTCTAACCATGGCACCCACAGTATTTTCTGATGCTTTAGATATGACACTTTCAGGTATTATGCACACTCCAAACCTAGGTATGTTCATACTAAGTTCTTTTTAAAGTTTAAAATTTATACTCATACAAGATTTACAACCCCCTCATTTTGTGGAGGGAGAACTCTTACACGGTCATAACTTTTAAACACTAAAATATTTTTAAATAAAATTAAAAATCTGTCGATAAACTTAAATTTTTTATAAAAAAATAAAGTTTAATATTTAAATAAAGCACTGCTCTCACGTTTGAGGAGGTAAAAAGGTCTTTTTGGGGTATTTTTGTTCCCAGACTTCCATCACAGTAATTTTCTGTAAAACATTCTCATTTGATACAAGCATGAAAAAACTTAAATTTTAAGTCTGTACAATGGCTGAACGTGTCATATCTGAAGTATGAAAAAGTCATGCGGGATAACTGAAAAACCTTTACTACTTTCTGAACACATCTAACTTCACTTTAGAATAAATAATCTCCTTCTCCATTTATAGCGTTTTGTGTTTATTTTCTTTGTTTTTTAAAACAAAGACACTAACAATAGATATCAACAAAAAATAAAAATTATGATATTAAAAGCAGTTCAATTATAATATAATTATAAACAGTTATGTAAATTATAATATCATTAGAGGCAGGTATGTAAGTTATAAACTTATTATAGGCAGTTGTATAAAAGTATATTTTTAGAAAGCAATTTTGCGTAAAAAACAACTATTATTATTACTGATTTGTGTATTGTGTATCCACCCTAATCATTTGCGTAGATGTATTGTGTATACATCTAATCATTTGCGTATTGTGTATCCATCTAATCATTTGCGTATTGTGTATCCATCTCATCATTTGCCCACGGTTTAAAACCTAAATGATGACTTTAATTCGACATAGTTTGAACAGGAACTTTTTTTTTTTTTACTAAATCCTTTTTTGCTTACTTTTTAATTGTTACGCAGGAAATTTTGTTTAAAAAATTTAAGTGATTATTTACACAAGTTATACCTATAAAATTTTATATTGGCTTATAGTGACCTCTTTACTTGCTTTTTATCTAATGAATTCCCTTATGTCTTAAAATAGTTTAATTTCAAGTCGATTTGTATTAAGTATCATGACATTTGATACTTAATAGAAATCGATTTTTGACATGTTTGTTTACTTTAAAATATGATTGTTCAGTCATTGTTTGCATTTGTAAATTTAAATGGTTCATTTACGATACTTTACTCACTCTTCCATTCTCAAATTTCTAATTCTTAAAGTCTCGTTTTCAAATCCTTTGAACAAAGTTTGCATTCTTACTTGAACACTTGCGATTAAGTGAGTATAATTCCGTTTCTAATCCAAAAACTATTAAGTTTATTATTGTCAAACAATAAAATCTTCTTTTCCCTTGCTTTTACAAATCTTTTATCTTTTTTGATGTTCCGTATTATTATTATTATTTTTTTTTTTTTTGCTATTTCTTACTACTATTATTTTTTTTTTGTTCTTTATTATTATTACTTTTTTTTATTTCGTAATACTATTATTATTTGTTACTTCTTAATACAATTATTTTTTGTTATTCATTATTAATATTTTTTTTTTGTTGTTCCTTATTGTTATTATTATCTGTTATTACTATTATTTTTTATTACTATTAATTATTTCTTTAAACCTTATTACTGTTAATCCTAAAAATTATTGCTGTTAAACATAATGAATTATTGCTGTTTGAGAAAAATTATTTTTTTTGTGGTTGCCATTGGTAACTTATAAGATTGGTATAAACATTTAACTGTTGCATTTTTGTACTATGGTAGAATCATGTTTTGATGTTTTGGGTGTTTTGTAAAAAATCACGGTCATTTTTACTCTTATAAAAAATCACCGTAGAAGGCTGAGGACAAAAAAAACCCTTGAATTTAGACTTCCTTCTTGCCCCTATGTTAGGACGAAAAGATTTTGGATCAACGTTTGGGTTCAAATTTAAATTGTATTAAAATATATTTAAGTGTTTAAGGTTTTCAGCTGTGTCTTTATTTATATATCTTCCCAAAATAAGTAGACTGAGAGCTTGGCATAGCTATAACTTAATTCTCTAAATATTGTTTAACGAAATTTCAATTTTGACGATAAATTTTAATTTATCGTCATTAATCTATGTAATTTTTTAATATACTAAATAGACTGTTGTTTTTTGTTTTTAAAAAAAAGTCTATTGCAAATGGGCTGTGGAATCCAAGTTTTAAAGCTTTCAAAATTCCATTTTGAGTGACCATAATTTTTGAATCTTTATTTCTCATGAACATATAAAAGTTTTTAGTATGAACTTTTAAACGATATGATTTTTTAAAAGTTTGATTAAAATGTTACTAGAATCTAAATTTTAAAAATGTAACATGCGTAATTATATATATATATATATATATATATATATATATATATATATATTATATATATATATATATATATATATATATATATATATATATATATATATATATATATATATATATATATATATATATATATATATATATATATATATATATATATATATATATATATATATATATATATATATATAAATATATATATATACATATATATATATATATATACATATATGTATATATATATATATATATATATATATATATATATATATATATATATATATATATATATATATATATATATATATATATATATATATATATATGTTTGTTGTTAAAATAGATCCAAAAGGTGTTTGAGAAAATCATAATTGCACCGGTCAACCAAGACCAGCAGCTTATTTATTATAAAAAATAATTGAGTATTTTTAAAAACCTTTTAGCTGCATTTGTCAATGTTAATTTTGTGAATAAAAATAAAGCGTTCTATCAAACATGATAATTTTAATCTTTGAAAAATGCGGCTTTGCCAGACTGGTATATATAAATTTTGTTAGACAAAATCAACATAAAAAACATAAAATAGTTTTTCTAAACATCCATTAATAATTTTTAAATCTAATAATAAAAAAAAACCAATGAATATTTTAACACTTAATTTTTTTTTTAATTTTAACTTTTTTGTTTTTACCCAAATAATAAATACGATTTTATGTTGAAGAATTTTAACACGTGTATTGTTTCAAGTTATTCAAGGTTGGATTTAGAATAAGATTTGAAAGTGTTACTTATAAATTGTATGCATAAACATGACGAAGTATTAACTTTGAAAAGTAGTTTCCCCTCTTTTACATGATTAAAAAAATAAAACTTTGGTTATTGTTCAAAGATTTTTATAAGAATTTATGTAAATTTCCCATAAATTTTCTTGTAAATAAAAGTTTTTTTGAACACTTTTAAGTATGTTGTTTTTGTTCACTATGATTTTATATAATTTTTTAATTTATAAACAATCATATTCTTTAGAGAGCCTGGCTATTCAATGACACTTGGAGATATAACTTCGTTGATCGCATGATTTCAACATATTTTGTATTATGAATGAAAAAGAATTTCATTTTGATACTCACGAATAAAATAAATTTAACTAATTGTTGTTTTTATTAAATGTTTCCCGATATAAAAAATTTCATTATTTTAAAACGATTTTGGAAATAAATATTTTTATAACTGCTTGCATTCTTTTTTTATTTTATTTATTTATTACAATAGATAAATAGTTGGCTTGTACTAGGTTGTTTTTTTTGTATATATTGACTTGTTTCTATTGTTTAAAATTCCGGGGAACTTATTTGAAATATAGAAATATAGAAATATAGAATTGTTTATGAGCGCAGTTTGTTCATTTTAACTTTACGTAATGTGTAACCTCCGTCTCTTGACACTGTTTCCGTCGTTTTTACGGAAATGCCACAGCACCTTAAACGCCAGAATAGCAGTCGTTTTTTTCGTTAGAAGATCTGCAGAGACTTAAGTATGTTAAAATTGAACTAGTAAAGTAACTACATTAAAAACGCATAGAGTTTGTCTTATTTAAGTTTTGGAGCTTAGATCCGCCAGCTTTTATTAGCCATCCGGCTTTAAAAAGTTAGGAATGAATCTGTTTCTGCTACTATTAAGTATTGGGTATGCAACATCACAACTTACAGGTGAGATCAATAAACGTTTATTTAAAATATCCAGTTTTAGTATATAAAAATTCTATTTTTCCATACAGTAATAATTTTTTATTTGTTTTCGTGCTAAAAAAGGAACTGCTCTCCAGATCATTAAATAAAATCATTTTTATAAAATCATTTTCATAGTTATCTGTAAATATTTGTAATCGTTAATAAATACAAAAGGTAATTATAACAGTTAATTGAATAAACATAAAAAAAAATTTATTCTCAGTTTTCAATTTTAAAAAAATTCAATGTAAATTTGATTTTTCAAGCATTTCTGATGGTTTACATTAAACGATTTTTTTTTTCGGTTTACATTAAACGATTTTTTTGTAATATCGTTTTAACTTTATAAAAACATGTTGAAGATTTTTCTAAGATAAAAATTGTTGCAAATATGTAACATAATATGACAAAAAATTCTTTTCATTTTTTATACACTTAAGAAACATAAGTAACATAAATTTTTTTTTTAAAGCATATTCAACAGTATTTAAAATTAATAAAGCTATTATTACTTCTTTCAAAAGAATTTTACGTAATAAATACATTATCTTATTTACTTTTTCTTTTTTTTTCTCTTATGATCTCTGCTATCTTCATGTTATGTGGGTTCTATAGGTGGCGAGGTACGATTTAGTCTTTATTATTTTTATTTTTCAAGAGCGGATCAAAAAAATTTATAAAGAAGGAACATCCTAAACAGTGCATTTTTTAAATAAAAAAATATTCATTTATTATTTTGGAAATTTGTCATCCGCCCTTGAACTTAAATTATCTTTGTTATTATTAAAGACTATTTAAATATTGCTTGTTTATTAGTATAATATTATTAATAGTATCTTATTTTAAGTAATTAGATTTGTCTTATTATACCTGCTTATATATGTTTTTAGGGTACAATAGCTCCAAAAGGTGAAAAAGGGGCTAAAGGAGATGTTGGAGAACCGGGCGACGTTGGAATTACTGGACTTGCTGGAGATGCTGGATCTCGTGGACTGGAGGCGAGCTCTCGTTTAATTTTGTAATAGTTATGGCAAATTTAAAGTTTGGCATTATAAAAATCAAGTAATTTTTAATTAGGGTGATGAAGGTAAAGATGGTGAAGAAGGAGATGAAGGTGATATTGGTCCACCTGGTCCGCCTGGTGTTGCTGGTGGTAATCAAACGGTATATATAGTTTTTAAAAAATACATTTTGATAAAAAATACCGATTTAATGAATTGACTTCAACGCATTAGCAGAACTGATAACTTAAGAAAGTTTTTATTTGAGGTGTGGACAACCGGATTAAGTAAAGTTCCTGTCCATACGAAGTTCTTATTCATTTATGCAAATAATAACTATTTTTTATAAATCAGTTTACTTAATATATTTTTTTAATTGATATACTTTAAATAAGTTATCGGTAAAATGCGAACTTTTTTGCGTACCAAATCATTATATTTAAATATAAATAAATATCATATTATTATATAATACATTATTAAGTGTAAATACTTTGACTGACTAATAGCGAATTACAAGAATGGGCAGCGTTTAGTCGGCTAGAAAATCTATTACATAATCAACTACCCGGTGGAAAATCGGCTAGCGAATAGCTAGCTATAATCGTAACGATAAAGACAGCGATTTGGCCACGAGGATTGCTAGCTTTTTTAAATTAGCGAAAAGCTATCGATATTTGTAAAGATAAAGACAGACATTTGGTTAAGAGGACAGCCAGCTTAATAAGCTAAAGACCCACTGGCTATTGTAGCTAGCGTCATATCGTAATAAAGTTTTTTTCTAAAAAAATTTGATATTTAGCTATCAACCAGCTATAGATTTGTAGATATTTTGTAGCTAGCTGCAAAGCTACGATATGTAGCTAGCGACACATTGCTGCAAAATCGCAATGTTTAAAGTTCGATTATCCTCATAATTATAATAGACTCAACACTAAAAATCGAATTTTTAAAGATGTTAAAGACATTAGGAAAAAATAAAATTGGAAAAAAAAAATCGCTAGAAAATCGCTATAAAGCTCGCTAGTCGCTAGCTCATTTCCCACCCGGTACCAATTGCAACCAGTTTACAAAAAAGTTTTTACCGACTATTTATTTTTTTATTTTTTATTTTATTTATATTTATATATACTTTGTTTATACGTAACGGAGATTAATAAACAAATTGCTTTATGAATTATAAAACAGTTTTGTAAAATTAGAAAATAAATAAAATTTAAACAAATAAAAAAATAATTTTTAATTTAAGAACTTGTTAAAGAAGTTAACGAGTATAACCAACGAATTACAACAACAAAAATGATATATATACCGGATATAGGGCGTATTACATGTATATATATATATATATATATATAATATATATATATATATATATATATATATATATATATATATATATATATATATATATATATATATATGTACATATATATGTGTCTTTATATATATATATTTTTTTTTTATAAAAGTATTTTTAAAAAAGGGGGGATTTAATGTAGTTTTTTAGTTTTTATTTATATATATATACATATGCATATATATTTATACATATATATACACATATATATGTACATATATATATATATATATATATATATATATATATATATATATATATATATATATATATATATATATATATATATATATATATATATATATATATACATATGTATATATATACATATGTATATATATATATATGTATATATATATATATATATATATATATATATATATATATATATATATATATATATATATATATATATATATCAAATATCAAGGGGTTTGTTAATATTTTATTGTTATGAACAATTATATTAGTGGTTGTGCTAGAGTTGCACAACACCTAATATAGTTTTTTTTGTTAATAGATGAGGAAATGGTTTCGGGGTTTGTAGGCAAGTTAGTTACTAATATTTAATATAAAACTAATGTTATTAATATATATTTACATAATAAATATATAAATATAATATCACCATGATCGGGGTTAAATTTGGACGGTTTTAAATTGAGTTAAAAACTATTTAATCAATTGTTATGATTTTTATTTTATAATGATGCTATATATTTATTAGTTAATATTATACTAAACATTTATTCGTTTTCTTGTGTGTGAGTATAGTTTTGTTTACTCCTCATTAGTTTTTGCAATGTTGAGTAAAGAGTCTGAAAATCAAAAAAAAAATTGAAATTTTATATTGAAAATCTATCGTTCTCATATTCCATTATTTCAAAAGCATATAAAGTTCCAAAATCAACTGTTGAAATTATTATTAAATGTTATAAGGAAAACAAAACTGCAAAAAGAAACTCAGGAAGTGGTGGAAAATCAAAATTTATTTCCAAAAAGAAGGCAAAATCAATAGTTAAATTAATTCATCAAAATCAATCAATCATCTGACTCAGTCACAGCAGGACTTAGCTACGAAGTTTAAATGCAATAAAGCTTTCATTTAAAAAGTATTCAAAAAAGAAAATTTGAAAGCATATTACAAAAAAAAATACCAAAATGGTCACTTGATGGAGAAATCAAGGCAATGGGATGAGCTAAAAATTTGCTTAAATTAATTATAAAAAAATTTATGCATTTTAGAAGGCAATGAAAATTACTATTAAAAAGATCACTCAATGCTTCCAAGTAATCAATGTTATTATCAGTCAAAACATTATAAAGCTTCTTTCAAATTTAAGTACATTTGAGTAAGAAAATCACTTCCAAGTTCCTTGTTTGACAGGCTATTTGCAGTTGAGGTTTTAAATGCTCTCCTTTCATAACAAATCAATCTGTGACACCAGATCTATATGTGAGTGAATGCTTTAAAAAACGGCTTCTTACTCTATTTAAAAAGCACAAATAATCAACCTTATTTTGGCCAGATCTGGAATTGATCCATTATTCCAAAAAAGTAATTCAGTGGTATAAGAAAGAGTCGATTATGTTTTAAAGGATGCTAATCCTTTAAAACAAAATCAATAAAACAAATATACTGAGCAACAAGTTATTGAATCTTACTGGGCAATTGTGAAGGGAATTTGAGGAAAAGAGGCAAATGTGAAAATAGTGTTAAAAATTTCTGAGATTTATGGATTAATTCTACAAAAAAAGTGGCGCAAAGTAAAATTGTGGAGATGATGGCGGGTACTTTACAAAAAATTAAATTACTTGTATGTTGTGAAGTTAAGGCTAAATTTGTTTTTATTGAAATAAAAATTAATCATGTAAGCATCATAAAAAAAAAATCATTACAAATGGTTAAGTTGTCTTTGAGAATACTCAATTTAAAATAATCCTAATTTCAAATTATAATATATAATTAATGTATATAACTAATATAAATATAATGTATAAATAATGATGACATTTAAGATTGATTGAAAGAATAAGATTCATTCAATCAATCTTATTCTTTCTTTGTTAAAAAAAGAATAAGATTGATTGTTTTTAAATTTTAAAAATGGTTAAATGTGTGTTTTGTGAGGCAGAATGTGTGTTTTGTAAGGCTATATAAAAAAGAATTATTTTATTACACATTGTTGTAATCTTATCAAGAATGTCTTCACTTGGATGCAGTGAGCTTGAATAATAAATTATAGCAGTCATAGTCAAAAAGTATATTTATCGTTTTTAAGACTGTAAGTAAACATATGTATTAAAAAATTGAAAGTTATTAGAGTATTGAAGTATTGAAAGTTACTAAAATCTAAACCAACATTTTGGTTATCCCACAAATTATGGGAGTATTTTAAAAAATGCAGAATAATATGGCATAATATTCTGCATACACTGACTTTTAAAACGTCTTGTTGCACCTGATAATAAGTAATTGATAGTTTAAAAGTAATGAGAAATAATATTTTTTATATATGGATAAGCATGCAATTTTATAGTAGTTTAAAATCATTTTTTTATTTTTATTTTAATTAGTAATTTTTTTTTTGTGTGTGTGTACTTAAGATCATTTTGTATACTTTAGACAGTTGTTGTTATTTATGGTCCTCCAGGACCTCCCGGAAATCAAGGTCCTATTGGACCACCAGGCCCTAAAGGATTCAATGGAGAAACTGGCGAAACTGGTATTTCTGGACCACGTGGTCTTACAGTAAGTTTAAAGTAATTTAATCATTCTTGTATGACATTGTTAAGTCTCAAACCATATACTTTTACAATAAGAACATTTTTTTATTATTCAAGAAGTAACTTTAGGACAATTTTTTATGCTCATACCAGTTTTTTGTTAAAAAAAAAAAAAAAGTGTTTTGTAATAAAAGTGTTTTGCTAAAAAATGTGGAATTGGATGGGGACAAAAATGGCTTCCAATATAAACATACAAACTTTTGAATTTATCTGGCTTAGTTACTTACTGAATAGCAAAATGTCATAAATTCTCCTGGTTGTTATTTTATTTATGTAAATATATTTCTGATTTTTTATTTATGCATTGGAAGTTGTAGTTAAAAAAAATTGTAAAAAGTATGTCTTTAGGGTGACCCTGGAAATGTTGGTCCAAAAGGTTTGCGTGGTAAAGATGGACGTGAAGTATGTTATTTTTTTTATAAACATTTACTGTTTCATGATTTTTTAATAATTTATGAATGTTTATGTTTATACTCAATAACTTAGGATATATTTTTGAAAATAAACAATAATTTTTATCTATTATACTATTAAATACATTTGAATCCTAAATTAAAAACCCTTTAAACTGTACCAACTCAATATCTTATTGACATCAGATAAGATCAATAGATATTTTTTAAATATGAGAAAATTGATAGACTCTGAATTAGTCCTAAATTATTTTACCCTAAGAAACGTAAATCTTTATTTTTATAAATTTGGTACATTAAAGTAGTACTCTGAATTCTGGAATTGGAAGTCCTACTCTAGGACTTTCTATTTGAGAATAGTATGAATTATCTCAGTAACAAAACCATTATAATCCTCAACAACAAAGTGATGTTTAGATCTAAATAAGAAGTTCCCAAATAATTAAAATGACTGTTTGGCAAACTTGACATCCCATAATTTTTTATTTTAGTCAATTTTTATAGGAAAATATAAACTTTTATTAAGCTTTTATTTAAATTTGTGGCGTAGTTTTTGAAAAAAAAGTTTTTTATATCACTTATATTAGCAAAAAAAATAAAAATATATATATATATATATATATATATATATATATTTATTTGTCCTTGAGGATGTTGAATATTTAATAGGCATATTAATATATAGTCCTTGAGGATGTTGAATATTTAATGGGCATATTAATAAGAAAATATTTTTGATTCAATAAAATGAATGTTATTTGTATTTAATAATTAATAGTATTATTTTTTGAAAACACTTTTTCCAAATTTATAATTAACATTTCAATTTGCCTTGAATTTTCTTTAACATAAAAACGAAATTAGAAAACTAATAATTTTATTTAATTATATATTATATATAATAAAATTAAAAAATTCTCTGCAGCAAAATATCAACGTATCCCTAACAAAAATCAGGCTATATTATAGCCTGATTTTTGTTAGGGATACGTTGATATTTTGCTGCAGAGAATTTTTTAATTTTATCATTACTCGATGATTGTTGAGTTAATTATTATATAGTATTATGGTTTAATTTTTTAATTGCTTATAGATTTTTTAGTTATAAATATTTTTTTAGGGACAAAAAGGAGAGCCAGGAAGTAAAGGATTAATGGGAGTTACTGGTAATCCAGGTCCTTCAGGTCCTCCGGGCCAACGTGGGATAAAAGGTGTGAAAGGAGAACTTGGGGAACCTGGTCCAAAGGGAGCTAAAGGAGATGTTGGTCAGAATGGAGAAGCTGGAGAAAATGGTTTACCTGGTATTAAAGGAGATACAGGAGCGCGTGGTCCAAATGGAACAATTGGATTCCAAGGAGCAGCTGGTCCAGAGGGGCTGATGGGACCTTCTGGACCTACTGGACCTGATGGTGTAAAAGGACCTCAAGGACCAAGAGGTTCTGATGGTCAGCAAGGAACTGCTGGTTTAGCTGGTGAGAGTGGTGATCCAGGACCATCTGGACCTGTTGGACAACCTGGACAAAGGGTAAAACACTAATATACAACTTTTAATATATAACACTAATATATAATCTTTAGATATTAAACATTTAAGTTTTTATTTATTTGTCTTCTTTTCTTTCTTTTTACTTTTTAATATTACTTATATTTTAACTGTATTGTTAAGATTATTAGGTATATTTTATATTTTCCACTTTTTTTTTTATTTAATTATGTTAATTTATGTTTTGTATTATATAATAATATTGTTGTTGTTGATTTTATTTTTTGTTTATTTTATTTAGGTGTCACTCCTTTGACTACTTTTTAACTATATGGGTGACACCTAACCTGATTTGTAAAATTATAATTAAATTTGTAATTTTTAAAGTTTAGTTAAATAAATGAATGAATATTGATAATTTTTGCACCAATTTTATTTTAGGGTGAACCTGGTTATCCTGGCATTCGTGGAGATTCTGGAGATCGAGGTGACACTGGACCTCAAGGTCTTGATGGTCTTGATGGACCTCCTGGTGATCGTGGATTACCTGGGCCAGTTGGATTGCCTGGTGCACCAGGGCCTGTGGGAGAACGAGGAGAGCCTGGAAAGCAAGGCCCTAGAGGATTTCCTGGTCAACAAGGAGAGCAAGGTAGTCCTGGTATTCCTGGTGTTGTAGGAGAAGCTGGTGATAAAGGTCCACGTGGATTGCAAGGACAAGTTGGTGTTGCTGGACCTCCAGGAGAAAGTGGTTCTGATGGGCGTCCTGGCCCACCAGGACCTAATGGTGCTCCTGGGCAAAGAGGAAATCAAGGATTACCTGGTAGTCCAGGACTTCCTGGTCTTCCAGGAATTAAAGGTCACATTGGTGAAAAGGGGTTCACAGGGCCAATCGGAGAAAAAGGCAACAGAGTAAGAGATTTGGTTAATTAAAGTTAATAATATTATTTTGAAAATGAAAATTAATTTCAACCTTAGCCTATGAAATTTTTTTCTTTGTTTTGAATACTAATGTACAAACCTAAGAAAAATTGGTTTTTTCCTTCAAAGTTTCAGAATTTACTAAGCTATAAAAAAATTTGTATATCTTTAGTCTAAAAATTGTTTAGAAAATTGAATGCAAACAATTTTTATTTTGACTAAAAATTTTGTGTTAGCACACTTCAATAATATATAAATGATGATAACAGTAAATTTGGATACATTAATTAATGTATTGGAATAAGCATAAATAATTATAGATGCATCTGCATCATATGTTTAAGGATAGACAAAAAAATCTCTACACAAGTTTTACATAATTCAGTTTGTATATTCACATTTTAGATATGTACTATTTAATGTAAATAGTATTTACAATTCTTTTTTGTTAAAATAATTATTTGCGTAATATTAAAAAAAATATTTATTAAGTTAATTTATATTTTAGGGAGAACCAGGTCGTACTGGACAAATGGGTATTCCAGGTGCTCGAGGACCTGTAGGTGATCCAGGTCCAGTTGGTTTGGATGGTAAAGAAGGTGAACGCGGTATACCTGGTAAAGATGGTTTACCTGGACCTCCAGGACAAGCTGGTTTGCGAGGTATTCCTGGACTACAAGGTGCCACTGGGGAAAAAGGTGACAAAGGGTTTAAAGGTAATAAAGGTGAGATTGGTTTTGATGGTGCTCCTGGTGATAAAGGTGAAACTGGAGATGTAGGAGATCAAGGTGCTCCTGGACTTCCTGGAAAACAAGGAGAAGCTGGTGAACCTGGAGAACAGGGAAACCGTGGAGCACAAGGTTTTGTTGGACTTCCTGGTGCTCCAGGTCCTCAAGGTCGTCAAGGAAAACGTGGTACCCCAGGAACACCAGGATCTCGAGGTGCTGATGGATTACCTGGTCGACCTGGAGAACGTGGTTATAGTGGTGAACAAGGAACTCCAGGTTCTCCAGGAGTAATTGGAGAACCTGGTCGAAAAGGTCCTCCTGGCAAACAAGGACAAAAAGGAGCCCAAGGAGACATTGGCATGCCAGGTGAGGCTGGATCACCAGGAGAAATTGGTGTTGCTGGCATACCAGGACCTCAAGGAAATCCAGGATTGCCAGGGGATGAGGTGCTTTTCTTTATACTTTATAACAAGAATATATTTTTGAAAAACTATATCATTTATGTTATTTTTGTTAATTTTGCAGGGTGAAATTGGCGAAGCTGGTGATCGTGGGCGAGATGGACAACCAGGTGGTAGAGGTGCGCCAGGACCAAGAGGTAAGCCTGGATTGCCTGGAAATCCAGGTTTACGAGGTGATACAGGAGTTCCTGGTGAGGATGGTAAACCAGGAGAAATTGGAGTGCCTGGTGCTCCTGGAAATCCTGGAGATATTGGACAACCTGGATCTCAAGGACCAATGGTAAAATTGTATTAAAATTTTGTATAAAATGAAACATTATGAGGGGCTAATGTCCCTCATTTATTATTGTTATTATTATTATAAAAATGATATATTTTAACTTGAAAACATTTCTTAAAGGGTAAACCAGGAAATCCTGGTATGCAAGGAGATGTTGGGCCAAAAGGATTTAAAGGTGCTCGTGGACCACGAGGTCGACCTGGAAAAATTGGACAAATAGGGGAAATAGGCAAAAAAGGAGAATCTGGAGAAAAAGGTGATCAAGGCTTGCCAGGTTTGCAAGGTGCTATTGGTATCCCTGGAAATCAAGGTTTACCAGGATTAGCAGGATCAGCTGGAGAGCAAGGACCACAGGGACCACCTGGTCCTGATGGAAAGTTAGGACCTAAAGGTGATAAAGGCCGAAGTGGACCTGATGGTAGACCTGGATCACCTGGACGACCAGGGCCTGATGGAATTAATGGTGTAAATGGACAGCCAGGTAAAGATGGAAGTAGAGGACCTCAAGGACATCAAGGTCCACGAGGAAAACAAGGCAATATAGGTCCTATTGGGTTACCAGGAACTTCTGGAATGCCTGGACTTCCAGGACCTCGTGGACCAACTGGTGATAATGGAGCTGATGGTAGCGATGGAAGTGATGGAGATATTGGTGATGATGGGCAAGTAGGATCACAAGGACCACAAGGAGAAGCAGGAGCTGATGGTAGCAATGGTGCACCAGGTCGTAACGGTAACCCAGGTGTTCCAGGTCCAAGGGGTGAAAAGGGTGAAAAAGGACCATCTGGTGATGTTGGAGTTAAAGGTGCAAAAGGAAATGTAGGCCCAGCAGGTGAACCTGGAGTTAGAGGTGATCGGGGACCTTCAGGAGAACCAGGTACTGATGGAGAGAAAGGAGAGAATGGTATTAAAGGAGATGAGGGTTCACCTGGACCTACTGGGGCTACTGGCGATAGAGGTGATAATGGTCAACGTGGAGATCAAGGTGATACTGGTTATATGGGTTTCAAAGGAAGAAAAGGGCCTACTGGACCCAAAGGACTTAAAGGTATGCCTGGAATTATAGGTGAACAAGGTGATATGGGACCAAAAGGAGTAATTGGTGAACCTGGACCTCAAGGAGCTCCTGGGCCACCTGGGCAAATTGGATTACCAGGAAGAAAAGGACCAATTGGTGAACCTGGATTAAAAGGATTTCAAGGAAGAGATGGACGCCAAGGAGCCCCAGGACCCTCAGGACCACCTGGTCCACCTGGACCAGCAATGCTTCCTCCTTGGTCAGGCGGTACATTAGGATCTAATGAACCAAAAGATCATTCAGATCAGAATCCAGCACAACCTCAACCAGAGAACATACCAACTGATCAAAGAAATGAAGAGAATCCATTTTACCAAGTGTATCGCTATTACTCAAGTAACAAAACCAAGACAGTTGATGAACTTACTGAAATCGAAAATAACTTTAATAATAGAGTCAAAATTTTAAAATCATCTGTGGAAGCGTATAAGAAACCTAATGGATCTAAAGAATTCCCTGCTCGTACATGCAGGGATATTTATGCATTTTACCCCGATTCAAGTTCTGGTATGTATTACATTGATCCGAATAAAGGATGTATAGATGATGCAATTTATGTTCATTGTAACTTCACAAAGTCTCATGATGAAGAAACAAAAATAACTACATGTGTTTATCCTGAAAAAACTATGGTAAATTTTTTTTTTTGCTTTGGTGTTTATTGGTGTAGTAAATTGTTTGTGCTTTTTTGCTTTGTATTTATTGATGTAGTAAACTGGTGTTTATTTAAGTACTAAATTGTAGTAGTGTTTTTACTTTGAAAATTTTTTTAACTTGTTTTTTATTATTAATCTACTTTTTATCATTTTTTAGTCTGTTGAAAAAGATTCATGGCCAACTAAATTACATACTAAAGCACAAAGATGGTTTGTTGAAGATCACGAGTTGGGAAAAGTAAATGAAAATTAACTATCTATCTATATATATATATATATATATATATATATATATATATATATATATATATATATATATATATATATATATATATATATATATATATATATATATAAATTTTTTTTCTGTAATTGCAAATAGGCTAATAATTTATATCAGTTTTATTTTACTTATTATACATTAGGGTGGAGCGATTTTCATAGCAAAAAAAAAAAAGTTTAAAAATCAATATTCCTGAGACACGAATCGATGTCTATTAATTATAAGATAAAAGTAAAAAAATATTTTTTGGTTTTGATAAGATCTTGAGGTTCCTCTTTGGATTCTAAATCCTTGACGGATCCTAATATTTTTGAATTTTTTTTTTCTAAACTATATCAACCTTGGACTCAAAAAAAGCAGAAAAAAATGCTTGTTTTATCAATAATAATTTTATTAAAAAAAAATTTTTAGTGAAAAAAATATTTGCAAAAATATACCTTAAAACCCCCGTTTTGATGAAGACGGAGGTTTTTTAATGAAAAAAACGACATTATTTTTTTCTCTTCAGTTTTAAATTAAATATTATATTCAAAATAAGCGTATTATTCTGCTTCTTTTGAGTACCAGGTTAATATAGTTTAGATGAAAAAAAATTTCAACAATATTAGGATCCGTCATAAATTTAGAATCCAAAGAGGAACCTCTAAAACTCATTTATATTAAAAAAAAAAAAAAAAAAAGTAAGGCTCTTTTTTCACCAAAAGACATCGATTCGCAGCTCAAGCAAATCAAATTTCAAAAATTTTTAAATCGATCCACCCTATTATACATACTTTGTTATTATATAATCCACTGAAAAAGTGCTTTGTTTTTATATAATGACACAGTTTGAAATAAAAATAATCTTACAAAAAAAAATGATGATTTAAATGGTTGATGAACGCATTAAATTGATTTTATTATAATTTATTGATTTGTATGTTGTTTTGATAAAATCGTTTATAATCAAATCAGCAGACTTTAAACTTTTAGTTTTTAAATCGTTGCTTTCGTTGATGTTTTTGTTGTTGCTGTTTATTATTATTTTTTAGTTATTAATATTAATGTTTGTATTTTGAACTTATTGTTTGAGACCTTGAAATAAAAAATTCTAATAAGTAATAAAAACTAAGATGAATTCTAATAAATAATAAAAACTAGTTATAACTTTACATGAATGAAACTTGGAATGGACAAAATAATTACTTTTAAGATATTTTGTTGCTGAAAAATCTTTTTTTTTTAACACTATTATTTTTTTAATATTATTATTTAGCTTTCATATGCAGCTGACCAATCACAGCTTACATTCCTTGGGTATTTGAGTCGTGAAGCTTATCAAAACGTAACATTTCATTGTCAAAATACTTTAGTATGGTATGATAAACAAAACAACGACTATAAAAAGGCCATGAAATTTAAGGGAACTGAAGATCAAGAGTTTGCATATTCTGAAGATAAACAATCTATGTTTATGCCTCATGCAGTTAATGACGAATGCTCTAATATATCTAAAGAATGGAGAACTACTACTTTGAGATTTACCAGTCGTAAATATATTCGATTACCGATTATTGATTTTGCTCCAATATCATCAGAGGACAATAATGCAATGTTTGGAGTTGAACTTGGTCCTGTTTGTTTTATGTAGAACAGACTAGTATTATACGTTGATTTATACATTCATGCATATATATATATATATATATATATATATATATATATATATATATATATATATATATATATATATATATATATATATATATATATATATATATACACAATATTTATATAGAAACAATAAGCTATATACACAAATTGTTAACAAGTTTTATGTAGGTTATTTTTAATGTGAAAGTTTTTAAAAATAAAGATTGATAATTGAGTTTCCTTTTTTACTGTAGTTCAATTTAATTAAGTTTAGTATACAATATCAATTTCCCTATCATTTAAATCTTTAGAAACTAAAAGTTTAGAGTATCAATTTCCCTATCATCTAAATCTTTGAGGCATAAAAGTCATTACCATCATCCCCTACGCCAGTAATTAGCTTAGCATGTTGAATACGTAATTTTTAAATAAATGATCTAGCAGTTTTAAAGTAGGTCGCAAATTGGAGTAAAAAACCAACTTAAAACATCATGTTTATTTCTGTTTGATAAGACAAACCATGACAAGTATGTGAAACTGTAGTGATTGTATCTATTGTAAGCTGGTTCTCCGTAAATGAAAAAAAGTCAATAGTTTCCACCAATCCATTAAAAATAGTTTCTACTTTACTATTTTTAAACAAGAGCAGCTAATTCTCAGAACCATTACTTGGTGTTTATTATGGTTAAAGTATTTTTTATTAAGATGGAGACAATAAATTTCATTCTCAAAATCTTATTGATATGATACTTTAAGTTTTTTGTTTTTGTCATCGTTGCTATGTATATTGATGACTGATTAGGTCCAACATCTTTAATCTAAAGTTTTAAAGTATCTCTTCATTTTAGAGTTAATATTAGCTATTGGTGTATTGAAACATTCATCCCCACTAGTCTTAACCTCCACTAGTTTTAATTGCCATAGTATCAAAATCAGTACATCCTTTATAGATGAGTTATTTAAGTTTTCATCTTTTGATTTTTTTGATTTTCTTTGACGGATGAATTTTTGTCAGCTACTTAATTAGAACTACAACTTGCTTTTTTTTTTTTTTCTTTGTATTTCTTTCTGCATATTGTAAACTTTTTTATCTTTTCTTACTAGCCACATACCCATCAATCAGTAATATCAAACATTTGAGGAAAAAAAAGTTTGCAGATTTTGTTTTAGTTTTCTTAAGTATTTATCATAATCTTTTATTATATATGTTATATATATATATATATATATATATATATATATATATATATATATATATATATATAAATATATAAATATATATAAATATAAATATATATATATATATATATATATATATATATATAATATATATATATATATATATATATATATATATATATATATATATATATATGTATATATATATATTTATATATATATATATATATGTTAATGAAGTTATACCATAATATTGACAAACAAGAACACAAAAAAACAACTTTAAAATAAAAAATAAAAAAATTTGCTTGCTGTGGTGGACAGTTTATTTAAAGTTAAATCAAATAACAAATATTTTCAAGCAATATACATCTACTAACACTTATCTACAAATTTTTGATACTAAATTTACAAATCAAATGTTTTGCGCATTTTTTTTTAAATAGGAGATTTTTAAATATCATTTATTAAATATAAAAAAATTTTGTTGTCTGATGAGTCAAAATACAACCTCTTCTCATCGGATAGAGTCCAGGTTTAGGGTATGAGTTGGAAAGGTGAGGGGATATTGACCTTTATTGATGACAATATGGAAGCCTTAATGTATTATGAAATTCATAAAGCCAACTTGCGACCATCGACTAAAAAAATGAGAATGGGAAACGATTTCATAATCCAGCAGGATAGCGATCCAAAACATACCGCTAAGAAAACAAAGCTATACTTTGATACAAATAACATACAATTACAAATAACATCAATGTTTTGGAATGACCATCTCAAAATCGGACTTAAATCCTATAGAAAATTTGTGTTATATTTTGGACAGAAAAACTGGCGACCGAGTATTTTGACGCAAAAACAACTTGAAAGAAGCTAAAACGAGCGGATGGGATAATATAACATCAGAAGAGGCCCAAAGTTTGGTCAACTCAATGACAAATCGATTGAGTGAGGCCATCAAGGACTCAGGTAAACGATTTGGAATTGAGTTGATTATTAATGAAAATAATGCATTGAGTTGATTATTAATCAAATTTGATCAATTTGCATTATTTTTGAACGGTACGATTAATTTTTTTTTTGCTCTTTTAATTTTTTAAAATTTAAATGCTCTTTTAAATTTTTAAATTTCCATCGCACAAAAGTTGTTTAATACAAAAATTTTGGTCATAAACACAAATTTTTTTTTTGTGCATAATGGATATAAAATAGCTAAACCAATTATTTTATTAATTGATAATTATTAAACAGTCCTAATCAAATAAATTAGCATAAAAGTGTCGTCATATTAAAATACAGTCAGAGATTTTTTTTTTCCTTCAATTTAAATAACGCCATGTGTCGCTTATATAGCACAAGTATCTGCTCTACGAGCTAACATATTTTAATCTATTACTAATTAGATATAAATGACAAAATTGAAAACAAATAAATAATAATTTTATAAGGATGAATTAAAAATAAATCATTTATTAACATCAACAACAATACGATGCAATAATTCCATCTGAACTATGTCTAAGAACTCGAACAGCTGTTCTTCCATTTCTAACAAAGTCTCTCCGTCAACGGCTTGGGTTGCCATAACTACAGATTGTATTAACAAAAACAAATTATCTGGTAAAATAGGATCATTATCTCGATTTTCCCAAGTGTATTTTTCTAGTATCTTTAAATGTTCATCATTCAAATCCATTGGCGATGACTTCAATAACAACAAAGCTAAAACTCGGGTTATTTCGACATGTTGCAATATTTGTAATAAGCTATAAGTTAAGAAATCTTTGTTACTAGTTACCATACTCTCAATAGTTATAGCAATCTGACTAAGATGTCGCAGAGCTACTGGATAATTTTCTTTAATAAGTTTACAAGAAGAAGCATCCTGCATAGTGCATAAATAATCTACTATACTAAATTGCTTTTGAATTTCAGCCGCTTGAATAAAATGATTGTAAGCTTCATCTAACTTTCCAATACTAACAAGATTGTTAGCAACTTCGTACGATACAGAAGCACCCAAGGAAAGATTACCTTAAAAACAAAATGATGTAAGACTTAAAAATAAAATGGTGTAAAATTGTAAGCTTTAATTAGTAACTCATTTTATCTGATGTTTTATTAGATTTATTTTGCAAATTATTTAGATTTATGATAACATTAATGTATAATACATTAACTATTCTTATATATTTAAAATTTTAACGCGTAATAATTATTTGTATACATAATGTACAATGCAATGTAAATTGTATAAGGAAACACTCCCACTCGTAAAATTCTTCACTAATGTAAACTCGTTATATTTATAAAACTTAAAACAAGAAAAAAACAACATCAGCACCTTATGGTCACATTCGCTGTGTAAAATAGGAAAACTTACTGAATGTGGTAATTTTATGAACATTTTAAATAAATAAGAAACCTTTTTAATTAAATATGAAAAAAAATGTTTTTGTTAAACTTTCATCTTTTAATTAGTCATTTTAGTCATTTTCTGTTCAAAGCAACGCAAACCACCAAAGCAACGCAAACCACCAAAGCAACGCATACCACCAAAGCAAGATATTTCATATAACAATTTTTTTTTTGTTAAACTCGAGTTTCCAATAACAGTCTGTCGTATTTTAAATCCCAATACTTTCTGCAGGAAAAGTGAGATATGCAAAAATTTTCTTTGAAAAATAATCTTCAAAATATTGCAATTTTCAACGACACACAAATGTGTTGTAACAGAAGAGTAGTCATTATAAAAGGTAATCAAAGTGAAATCGCTGGATTGTACCTTATAACTTTCTTTTTGATGCTAAACATTGTAGGTAGCAATACTTTTTGATGCTAACAATACGGCGATTAAAAGTTTTTAAAGTAATTGCAATAGGAAAAGTATTTTTTGTAGATGTTTACATTTTAAAACATGCTTTTTGTTTTTTTCCACAAAAAATGTATTTATAAATAGCTCAATATACTCTTTTAGTACAAATACTTTTAGTACAAAAACTCTACAACACTATTTTTAAACGTAATATCAAAATTCAGTGTTTAATAGCATTTAAGGATAAATATGATGTCTGATAGTGATCAGTTTGTTCACTATAGGGCACCAAGGAGGATTAATTATGATTGATGAAATCTTTGATGTGGTAGAAGACGGTGTGAATTTTGGGTGAGACACTTGCATCAGTTATCATTAAGTAACACCTTTTGAGATTTTCAATTTTTTCAGTGAAATCCGGCTGAAGAATGAATCCAAAAGGAGCCTTGACAACTTAATTGAAACTTTTGAGTTTTTTAATTATGTAAACAATATTGGGAACCATGTTTTTAATAGCAATGCTTAGATAAGATTGATAATGATAAGATTTGCATTAGCAACAACCCCGCTAGATTGCTCAAGACTCGAAGCTAGATTTGATTGAGCCCAGTGTTCGGAAGTTTATAGATTTGGCAAGCCATTTAGATTTGATATAACACCATGTGCAAGGGTGCATACTTGAATAGGTTTGAAGACCACAAACCATAATTGCAACTTTCATGCCACAAGCCAAAATTAATTTAACTCCATTTGCATTAATCAGTGACCAGGTTTGTTCAACTTATTGGAGTGAGTTTCTGGTAAATTTTCTGATAACAAGAATTTACCTCTTAATTCTAATGTCTGTAGTTTTATCTCTTAATTCTAATGTCTTTGCAAATTCTTTGAGCGAAAGTTTACTGTTGTGGCGGTGAGCTAGTTTCATCTCTTAACGCAGTATTGACAATGCTTAAACAAAACTTATAGCCACCAGAAATCTTGAAAGATTAAATAACATGAATCATAAAACTTAATAAACCATTGCAGTAAGCAAAAACCCGAACTGTAACAGAATCTCCTTTTCCGTCAGTGATTTTTAAGTCACTGCTGATGACCTGCTCCTAGAAAACTAATTTAAAAATTTGGCTCTATTATCTTGTTGCTTGATGTTTGGTGTTTTACAGTTCTGACAAGTTTCTTTCATCATTTGTTTGACAGGTTCGTATTTAATTGTACATTTAAAAGGAATAGAGTGTCTAATTTCAGAGCATTTCATGGTGGCAGGACACTACTTGGACCTAAAACCAAAATATAAATATTTTTTATTTATAATGCAACTTTTTTGGAAAATTTGTGTAAAACTTTCAAGATATTTATTTTTAAAGAAATTAGAAACTTGTCAAAATTATACTTCCTGAAATCTATTATTATTTCTTAATGGCAAAGACTCTTTAAATATATAAGTTCAGCTGCAGTGGCATCTTTTGCTGCTAAAGATTGAAGGTTTTCCCTAAACTTTATTTAGAGCATTTATGGGGCAAATCTTTTCCTAAAGGGTCGAGGCATGTGCTGCAACGCACACATGGTTCTTTTTCAATAGCGGTTTGCTTTTCAAGTAGATATTTTTCTTGCAGCTTTGAACAACCAATTCAGCAGATTAGGCAACAACACATGCCTCTTGTTTCAGGTCCCACTTGTATTGACTTGAAATCAAACAAAGGGAAAATTTCAACTTTTCCCCCCTTATGTTTCTTGCGTAAAGTAGTTCTATACAATTCACCGAGTCCTTGTGGTACCCAAGAATCACTGATATTGATCTTGATTGTGCATAGTTGGCCTAACCGATCTGCTTAGAAAGCAGTAAGGCCTCATAAACATTTTTTAAGAGGCAAGCCAGCAGAGGTTCAAATTTTTTTTATTAAAAAACTTTTTTTAAATAATAATAATAATAAGAGTAGGCTATGTCAGATTTATTCATATATGAAACAGGGCTATTTTTAACACCCCGCCTTAGCAGGGTTTTAAGAGTATATATATATATATATATATATATATATATATATATATATATATATATATATATATATATATATATATATATATATATATATATATATATATATATATAAATATATATATATATATATATATATATATATATATAAATATATATATTTTTTAATATAATTACTAGATACGGCATAGGCAGAAAAAATTGAAGTCGGGCAAATTTTACCGTGATGATGCAGAGTGAGGAAAAAATAAATTTAGATAAAAACAGCGTATATATTATTCTCATATTTACATTTTATATTTACATTTCAAGTTATATTTTGCATTTCATAGATTTTAAAGTTATTTTGAGACATTTGAAATTTATAAATAATTTTTAAATAAAAGTTAATTTTAATTGAACTTAATAAACTTACTCATGACTCAAGATTTATCAAACTCAAAAAAATGAAAAATCTTTTCAAAAACTCTGCAATGCAAGTGAAATTTTATTAAATTAGTATGCCACCGTATATAATTCGTATATGACCTTATATTGCTTATATGAAGTTTCTAGAAGACTAACTTTGAGTATAAAAATATACATCTACATATTATATGTACAAATTTGTCATATATTTATAATATATTTATGCATAATATACATATATGTATATTATGCATAAATATATAACAAATCTTGGCTATTCATTAAGGTTGTAGTATACATATATACTACAACCTTAGCGGATATACTATACATATATACTACAAGTGCAACTTTTTATTCATATATACTATACATATATACTATAAGTGCAACTTTGAGTATATATGTATAGTATATATTTTTTGAGTATATATTAATTGATAACTTGAAAAAGCAGACATGTCCTGCAAAAATTCACATGTTATGTGAATTTTTGCAGGACATGTCCCCTTTTTCAAGTTAGTTATTCATATGTATAGTATATATTTTTTGAATATATATATATAGTATATATTATTTTAGTACATTACTGTTCATATATACTATACATATATACTATAAGTTCAACTTTGAAAAGATAATTAATACTGCAAAAAGATTTATCTAAGAGACTACATAGAAAGTGATTCAGACAATCTGCAAACCTTCATCAAGAAGTTGTTTTTTGTATTAATTTTTTTTTTTCAAACTTTGAAATGTTATTGATGATTTACAAGCTAGAACAGATTTAAGTAGTTTTAATTCTGACATTAAAGATTTAATTCTAAAACGAACGAGATCCAAAACCAAATTACATTTTTTTTTCATAAAATTTATATACTTTATATAATTTATATATCTTTTAGAATAATGCCGCACATCTATCTGATCATTATATTGTATAATGCATTCATTTCAAACAACATGTACATACAAACAGGAACAAAATCCATAGATCAGCCATAGGAATTAGAAAAAAATGAGGTCGGCATTAATTTGCCAACCTAAATTTGTTAAGGTCGGCATCAGGTCAGCAAAAAGATTCAATACAAAGATTTTACCATAAAACATAAAAACAAGGTCTGGAATTTTTTCCGACCTCAAATACTTCTAGGTCAGCAGTTAAGTCAGCATTGCGAAATGCCAACCCTAATTTTGAGGGTTGATAAATACAATGAAATAAAAAAAAAAGAAAAAGTTATTATTAATAAACAATTAATAGACAACTTAAAAGATTTAAAAAATTATATGAATCAGGAAAACAAGATGAAGGAACCAAATTCTAAAGAAGGAGATGCTAGCTCTTTAGAGCAATGCCCATTATAGTATTTAAAGAAAAGAGAAAGAGAAGCAACATTACAACAATGTGATAATGGTTGGAGGTTGGTTGCAAGAGCAGGTTCAACTATGTTTGAATTGGTTTTTTGCATCTTGTGTAAAAGAGAAAGGGCATCATTGGAATATCCACCCCAGATATGGCAACAGTATTCCATACAAGGACGGATTTGAGATTTATAGAGATAAAGAATAGAATCATGAGTAAGAAAGTGGCAAGCACAATAAAGAGATTCAACCTTACCAGATGCTATTTTTGCAATGGATTTAATGTGGTTTCCAAAAAAAATCGGAAGTAAGAGTTTATCTTAGAAGATGAAGGGTAGATGACTCATTGAGTACATTACTGTTCATAAATATAGGAAAATCTTGATTATTGTGATAACAATTTGCTGGAAAGTTTTATCTAATTTAAAGTTAACCAGCCACTAAGAACCCTGTGCTGTAGTAGAAGTGAAATCCTTTTTTTTATTGAATTATGGAATCCTTCCTTACCACTATGATTGGTAAGGAAGGATTCAATAATCTTAAAGATGTTACCTGATACACCTTAAAAAAAAACCTTATGAAGACCAGCATGCCAAACTTTATCAAGAGTTTTAGAAATGTAGAGTGTGATAGCCTTAACCTCTCCACATCAATCAAATGCATGATAAAACCTGTTATTACTGTGAGCAAATCAGCAGTAGAATGAAAAGATCGAAATCCATATTGATGATCAGAAAGTTATTAGATTCAAGATGAGAGAATAGGCATTTGTTAATTAAAGGCTCAAAAACCTTGCTTATGATAGGAAGAAGACTAATAGGACGGTAGTTAGACGAGTCAGATCGCTCTACAGAATTTTTAAAAACAGGGATAACAGATGCGGCTTTCCAGCAGGTTGGAAAACAAGACTCTGATAAGCACTTTTAAAATAGTTTTGAAAGTAAAGACAGCTCCAGAGAACACTTCTGCAAGATTATAACAGTTATGTTGTCCGGGCCGCAAGCTGTAGAAGAGTCTAAGCGGGAATAACAGTTATGTTGTCTGGACCGAGAGCTTTAGTTCTCGTTCTTGCTCACACTTCCCTAAAATGGTTTACAGGAGCAATTTACAGCTCTGGCAAAAGTATAATTTTTTCTCTCAATAGTATAATTATCTATGTAACTAAAATGAAAAATAAAGTCATTTTTATAAAAAAATATAAATTAATTGCATAATAATCTACATTGCTTTTTAAAAGGTACTTTGTTGTATAAAATATAAAACATTTTTTATAAGCAGTAGAAAGTTTATTGCTCTTGGTCAAATTTTATATCAAATAAGTAATGTTGTTAACAAATAAATGAATAGCTAGTGTTAAAACCCAGACAACGCTTGTCTAAATAAAATTTTCACGGCTCAATAAATTACGCTTGTCATATATATATTCTTGTAATATTTATGTTACAAACATATGCTCGTAACAAGTATAAAACCAAATTTTGTATTTAATATGCAATTTTTTAAAGGAGTAGTCAGAAAACTCGTGCAAAAACGAAAAGCTCTTGTAAGAAGCTGTTGAGAGGAGCAGCTCGCATGGCTTGCCATGTTCGTTTTAGAAGAGCTTTTCTCTTTTCTCTCGAGCTCATTTTCTCCTATACATACACACACACACACACACACACACACATATATATATATATATATATATATATATATATATATATGTATATATATATATATATATATATATATACACACACTCTTACACGGTTGTCTTTAAGTTTTTACTATAAACTGTCAGTTTTGGTTTTTTTTTAATTTTAAAGACCGGAAATATTTTTTCATTATTATTTCACTGACTATCTGCATAAACCAAACATTCAGTCTAAGTAGCAATACTCCGTTGCAAGTCAGGCTATTTGTCAGTTGATGTAGCAGCACTCTGTTGGGAGTCAGGCTATTTGTTAGTCAATGTAGCAGCACTCTGAATCAGGCTATAAAATAGTTGATGTAGCAACACTCTGTGCATGTTTTACAGTTAAAGAATAAATAAAAAACATTCAGAATGTTTTTAAAAACATTTATAATGTTTTTGAAAATACTCAAGTCTTTTAATTTGTGGTTTTGTGGTTTAATTACTTCCTGAAATTAAATTAATTTGTTTTGACATAATCTAACCTTAATTTAGTCAGCTTTAAAACCACAAACAAGCAAAGAATCATTTTTTACCACAAACACATTTTCTTAGCTGTAAAGTTTAGGAATTGAAAATCTTATGGAGCTTGTGATTAACAGGGAAGTGTTTATTGATAAGGGTTAAAAAAATTTTTTTCTATACTTGTGCTAACGTTTTTGCTGAAAGGGGGGTTAGACCAAATGATGCTGCTTTAATAACTAATCTTTTTTAACATAAACAGTTGATGAACTTTTCTAACTATACATAACAGTTGATGAACTTTTTTAAGTATACATAAACATTTTTTTAACTATACATAAACAAATGATATTGCATAAACGCAACATCATTTGGTTTAACCCCCCTTTCAGCAAAAACATTAGCACAAATATAGAAAAAAAATTTTTTAACCCTTATAAATAAACACTTCCCTGTTAATCACAAGCTCCATAAGATTTTCAATAAAAAAACAATAAGTACAAGTAAGTTACAGCTGCATGCCAAATATATATTAATATCTTAAATGCACACAATCGTCATATTTTAAACAGCAAGATTTCCGCTAAAAGCAATTGCAACTGTCTTGATAAAAAGACCTTTAGCAAACCAATGCCTAACAAATAACATTGTACACCAAGCTAATTTAACCTCAAACTTTTATAAACAAATTTTACATCAGTATAAGTGAAACACCTTTCAAAATTAGATACGCTAATCACATAAAATCATTCAATATTATCAGGTATAAAAATGACACTGAGTTATCAAAGTAGTTTTAGAAATTAAAAGAAGCTAATTTGAATCCTATAGTTAAATGGAAAATAATTAAACAATGTGCAATGCTTATAACCCTACAAAAAAATTTTGTAATTTATGCTTAAATGAGAAATATGAAATTCTATTCTCTAGAAATCCAAGCTTATTAAATAAAAGGAGTGAAATAATATCTAAGTGCAGGCATAGAGACAAATTCCTTCTAGCTAATTTCAATACCAATGATTAATCCAGTTTCTAGGTTACTTTTTGTTTTGTTTTGATGTCAGAACCTGTTCTATAGTTGCTTTTGAATTTTGAATTTTGGAGTTTTAGAGTTGAGAGAGGGTTATAACCACAATTAAGTAGCCTCCTCGTCTGTAGTGGCCTTCTCGGCCTTGGGGAGGTGAAATAACAAAAAAAAAAAAAAAAAAAATTTACATTATATTGATCTCTCTAAAAAATGAACAAGAGGATTTGTATTTCTACTTGGGACAAAAAAACTTGTAACAACAACAACAACAATAATAATAATAATATATATATGTGTGTGTGTGTGTGAGTATGTATGTATGCATCAGGGTGGCCACACTTTTTTTTGTCCGAAAAAATTCGGATAATTTAGGATAATTTAGGAGATTTTTAAAGGTTTTAAAGGAGATTTATTGGGAAATTTGAAAAAAAAAAGGATAAAAATCTTAGGAGATTTTAGGAGGATTTCAAAAATAAAGTGGCACTAAAAAGTTTTCATTTTATTTAAGAACTGTAAGAATGCCTAGCTAAAAAAATTAAGATAAAATCAGGGCCCAAACACTGTTATTTAGAATTATCTAACATCTCTACACATACAAAAACATTAACTTGAAAAAATCAATTTTATACTTGCATTAGACATTTAACAAATTTAACATTGCACTAAAAAAATGACTTTATGACTAAGTAACAAACAATAAATAATCAAAAATCATTAAAATACACAGCCAATTATAAAAACTAAACTTTATGTTTTATATCATCCAGTCATAAAAAGAAATAATCAAATCAGAAAAACAAAACAATTGAAAAACTTAAACATCCAAATCTAAATCTCAACTTTCTTGTCAATAAGTACTTTTTTTGCTACTGTAATTTTTTCTAGTAAGTCCTGCTTTTCAGAGGCAACCTAAATTAGCGCATTAGATTTTAGAATTGTTGACTTTTTCTAACAATGATTTCTGCTTTTCTGCTAGCAATGCATACTCATCTGCACCATATCCCAGCTGAAGTATGGTACCTTTAAGGGTGTGAACTTGTTCATTATAAGTAGTAATCTCTTTATTACAATTTTTCAGCTTCATGGTCAGTTTTTAAGGCATTCAGGTAATTCTCTTTCTGACTGTTAAAGTATTGTTTTCATGCATCCTTGACATGCACGATAAGTTTAGTTGTCATAGCCAATTAGGATGATTTTATATTTCACTGCACATGTACAATTTTCTGCGCAACAAGAGTATCAGTTAGCATATTATTATCCAGAAGTTGGTTGTTTATACTCCATGCTCTAATTGTGCTTGGCTATGGAACAATATGAGTAACAATTGGTAAATTTTCATTAAGTCCTTGAATCTTGAAGTACCTGTATATTGAACCAAAAAAGAATCCAATCTATCATTTTCTTTTTTGAACAAAAGAAATTTTTCCTTGTTCACTTTCACAATAGTAGTTAAAAATTGTGAATACTGCAATTTGGCTTGATCAGCAGCTGAAGGTTTTTTATAAGCAACTAATTTCAGCAACAACTTGTCAAAATAAAGGTCACACATCTTATGAGATTCCACCATGTACAAAGGTGATAAGCATAATAAATATCTGGCAAAGTATGAGTTTAGAGCACTTTTTTCAACCATATGTTTGAACATTATAACTAAAAACTGTTGAACTTTTGTTTTAAAATTATAGATTTGTGCATCAATAACTTTTTTTTCTAGTTTTCAGTTGCTGCAACTCATATTTTATTCCAAACCCAAGACCAATATTTGCAACTAACACTTGATTTTTAACATCACTGATATTAACTTTTAATAATTTAAAAGTTGTGGATACTTCAGACAAAATTTCTTTTTTGATAAATTTTGATAAAAATAGCCTCAGCAAATTCTCAAATTACCACAAGAAAAGTGTTATCACAAAAAAAGGTGATAACCACAGTGTTACCACAAGAAAAGGTGATAAAAACTTTTATAGTTATTGTCTTTGAACCGCTTTTAAAACTTAGCTTTATATTTGACTGACATTTCTATTCTGAAAATACAAAATTATTTTAGGTCAACTTAATTAAAATAATAAAATGAAAATAAAAATAATTTTAATTTCCAGAATTGCCACAGACAGAAATAAGAAAAAAATAGAGCTAGAAATAAGACTAAAAAATGAAAATATAAAAACTTATATTACATAGATCTATTAGAAAATATAAAAACTTATGTACCCGGTATTAAAAACTATAAATATATTCATACATAGATAAATAAATAAAATAAATAAGTGTAAAAAAAAAATTCAAAACTGTTAAATATTACCCATGTTAACATGTTAAATCTACCATATTAAATTGATACCATTAAACAAATATATTTTAAGTGTACACAGTGTACACCTTTGGCGCAACTGTTTTGTTGTGCAACTTATATATATATATATATATATATATATATATATATATATATATATATATATATATATATATATATATATATATATATATATATATATATATAGGTTTACAGGAGCAATTTACGGCTCTCGCAAAAGTATAATTTTTCTCATGAAGGTATAATTAAAATTACAAAAGAGTGCTAATTTAAATGAGGAGCAGCTCGCACAGCTCCCTAAATTCGTTTTAGGAGAGCTTTTCTCAGCTCTCGTGCTCATTTGTTCCCGCCGAGGCCTATATATATATATATATATATATATATATATATATATATATATATATATATATATATATATATATATATATATATATATATATATATATTTTTTTTTTTTTTTTTCTTAGAGGATTGCAAATATATATGAACTACATAAAATATGCTGGTCTGTAAAAAAAAATTTTTCCAGATGAAGTGTATTTGGGTTCATTTATGTTTCAATAACTGAACTTTTAATTAAATAAGATACCAGAAATTTTGAGCATCATTGATTGGCAAATAATGTGATTTAGTTTGGAACTATCCTAATGCATTGCATAATTATTGTAAATTAGTCAATAAGTTTTTGTTTTTTTGCTTTATTGTAGAAATGTATAAACGTAGAACATGATTTACCCTTGAGCCACCAAGTATGATGAATGTTTCCAAAAGAGTTCTTAGAAATATTATTTGAAATCTCACCTGATTGAATAGATAAACAAATAACTAAATTAACTAAAGATTTATCAGGAATTAAACGAATAGAAACTTTAATATTTTTGAAATAAGTCTTCTGTTATCTTTTCACCAATTTCTCCTTTAAATAAACCAGGGCCAGAGGTTTTTCTATCAATCAATTTAAACATATATTTTAACCAAAGTTCATTTAAATGAAGTTGAAAAATGAGCCACTGAGTCAATCAGGTCTATCAAGTTCTGTTTTTATTAAATAAGTTCTGCTTCTGTTAATTTCATAACTTCTCCAAACTTTTTTGTGTTTACTACAGTTACATTGCATAAGAGAGCATTTCATTAGCAGTGCAGCAAGAAATTCCATTATTAAGTGCTTTTAAACTCATCACGTGATGGAGTTATTACGTGATGGAGTTATTAAATTCCATCAAGTGCTCTTATTTTTTTCAATTGAAACCAATACACTGTAGCTTCAAACTTTTGCATTTTCTCATAATAATATTTTTTTTGTCCAACACAAAGTCTTTCTCTTTTGACTTTTTTTCTATTAAGCATATTTGATTCATTTAGTTTATGTCTTTTAGAGCAGTATTGACAATCACAGTTGCTCTGCAACTGACTCAACTATCTACTATGATTGCTAATTCATTGTAAGGAATGAAGATTAGAATTTTTTAAGACATCATTCATATAATTTGTAATATTTATCTTTAGATTCATCTAGTTTAATATTTTTGTCAGATTCATACAAATTGCTATCAGTAATGTGATCCATATTTTCCTCAATATTTGTATGTGTATTTAACTGTTTTTGCCTAATTATAATATTTTTTTTAGAGTTTCAGTTTTAAAGTAGATATGTAGACCTGATTAAGTAGTCCCAGTTGACTTTTGCCCAACACATCTTTCTTTGGCAGTTTAAAAGTACATCATCATTACTCACTTTCTACTCCTATATTATAAGAATTACATGAACATATATTAAACACATAAAATTTTATATTAAACAATAAAATTTTAAATTTCAGTGTTAACCTTGACCCTTTGCATTGAGCAAAAAATTTTTAGAATAGGTCATCATCATGGCCTGAATCATGCTTTCAGTAACCTTTTTCATTCCTGCTATCCATTTTTGCTTAAAATATCAGTTTGTCAAAGTTTTGTACTCTGAAACCTGAGAGATGCATTACAGGTACTCACAATGTATGTAAATGTATACATCACCAAAATACAAAATTTCTTATTGACGCAATTAGATGGAATAAAGGTTATAAAAATTTTATGGCTTTGGTTGTTTGTTCTCTGCAGAGCGTTGCATCGATGTAACTAATGCCCTGTTATTCAAGCATTAAAAAGTTTTTTAGTCCAATAGTTTATGGACCAAAAAACTTTATCAATCTTTGTCATCACAGTAAAGACAAATGATGAATGGGTATTTTTTGCTACTAGTCATGGTAAATCTCATGTGATGGTATTGGTGAGACTGTTAAAAAAGTAGTATGCCAAGAAAGGTTAAAAAAATAACTACTGGACAGATTTTGGGTGTTAATCAAATGTATTCCTTTTGTAAAGCTAATATAAATGGAATTTGTTTTAAGTTGCTTTCAAAAGATGAAATCAACCAAACTAGAGCATAAATAGAAAAAAGATATTTAGGTAGAAGAGCAGTTCATGGAACAAGGATGTATCATCATTTTATTCCTATTGGTTGAAATACAATAAGTTATAAAAAAACAAGAATTAATGCATGTAATGAAATATTTGATATCATTCCGAAAAAAAAACATAATAAAGAGATTTCATTAAGGATTAAAAAAATGGATTATATTGCATGTTTTTATGATGGATTTTGGTGGGTAGGGATTGCTGAAGATGTAAGTGAACTTAATATAAAAGTTAGATACATGCATCTGCATGGACCAGGTAAAAACTTCAGAAATGACAAGTGCAAAGTGCTCAATTCCGAAGTTATGTCTAATTTCTACACCCACAACAATATCAGATGGTATATACAACATATATGATTTAGAGAATATAAGCCATTGGTTAAAAAATAAAAAAATATTTGCATTTCAAAAAATTGTTTTGTAAATTTATTTATCTATTTAGTAATTTAGTATTTGTCTTTCTTTTTTTTTCAAGTCTTTAAGGTGGAAGGCTGAGGATAATGGGAGTGCGAGTGGGTTGGTGGAAGAGATCCTCCCTTTCCCCCTTATTATGACAATGACTATGGAAGCCTTAAACTACTAAATAATACTATAAAGAAATTATTTGTAAAAATGTTGAAAAAACAATTAAAATCTCTTTTGTTGCATAATTTAAGTTTTTGAATACTTTGAAATAAGAAGTAAACAATTAGTAATTTGAAATGAAAAAGAATTCAAGTGCAACAAAATTTAACGTTTGAAAACTTATTATAACTTTTTACTATAACTCATTATGTTTTTAAATTTTATTTTAATAATTTTTTATTATTAATTCATTTGTGCAAAAAAAACAAGCAAACTGGGGGATGGGGGAGGGGGAGTTAGGCAGGAGTCCCTATGCCCTCCCTTGGTCCATGACTATATGTGTCCTAAACTAGTCACTAAATAACACTATACTGATGCTTTATTCAAAAAAATGTTTTAAAAAACATTTCAATTGCTTTCATTATTTTTCTGAAAAGACACTCTTTTTAAA
Organism: Hydra vulgaris; assembly: GCF_022113875.1. Classification (NCBI taxonomy): domain Eukaryota; kingdom Metazoa; phylum Cnidaria; class Hydrozoa; order Anthoathecata; family Hydridae; genus Hydra; species Hydra vulgaris. Next base: position 26,508,316 of record NC_061162.1, on the reverse strand, counting down.
TGCAAAATTTGATCAAGTATTAGAGGGACAATTTATGAACCTAATTTTTTTCAGTAGATCTAAGATAAAATAATGATATACAGTTAAACCTTTTACTCGGAATTTCGGGTGACAGTCTTCATTTTACTTCCAAAGATCATAAGTTTACAAGTCAATAAATTTTGAACAAAATCGGATAAACGAGTCATTTCTTGAGGCTATCAAGTCTTGAGGGTGCTATTTTTGAATTCCTCAAGTAAAAATCTATTAGGGTACCAATTTTTAAAAAATTTCACTAAGTCATTATCAAAATACTATATGTTAAAGTTATATTGTAGGCACTTCAGATAATCATTAAAATGCTGAGTCAGCATTATTTCAACTGATGACATCTCTAGAACCGATGTGTATTTTTAATAAAAAAATTTTTGTAGTTGTTATTTATTTAATGTGGACTAAAAATGAACAAATTCTGAGACAAGGGTGCCGAAAATATATTTTTTTTTTTTGATGATTTCATACGGAATGACCCATACTGCCTCAATGTTTCCTGAAGATTTAGCAACTTATGACAATTTTGCAATTTTGGATGTGAATAAGTTGGATTTTTAAGGAAAATTTCCATCACCTTTTTTTGATCATTCATGTGTTTACTTATTTTGGAATGATAAACTGATAAAGTAAAAATCAATTAAATAAATGCATATAGAACATCACTATGAAAAAAATTTGGAATTAATTTGTTAAGTATTTCATGAACAATTGCTAAGTATATCTGGCTAGAAAGTACTGAGCCCAATTGATAGTATTTTTTAACGTCTCTTTTTCAGGAATCATTGTTGGAAATATAGAACCTTGCCTTAATGTTAAGCTGTCATTCCATGACCCTAATTCCGAGGGCTGTAGTAGTACAGCCCTCGGAATTAGGGTCAGCATTTTACAATGTCGACCTTAAAGTGTTTGGGGTCGGCAAAATTGCCAACCTAATTTCTATGTTTTGAGGCAAGACCTTTGTTCCAATTTTTTTTTGACAACCTGATGCCAACCTCTAAAAGATTGGCAAAAATTTTTCCTAATTCAAAGGGTTGGTACTGCGTGTATGTTCCTAAGATGCAATTGCTAATAATTAATTATACTAGTAGGATAGCCTGTACAATCGCAAGAAGTATTATTCAAAGATTTTTTAAAATCAATTTAAATAAAATATATTATGCTAATTTTAGTGATGCATAAACAAAAGTTGTACACATTAATTTAATTTGATGTTGATTAATGTCAAATAAAATTGCAAAAATGCTTTTTATTTAATATTTAAAAATATAAAAAATTTTTTGAAATAGTAAATTTTTTTCATTAAAAGGATCTTGAATCCTTGTTAAATTGATTTTAAAATTTTTTTTTTTTTGCAAAGATCCTTTTAAGATTGATTAAAAACAAAGTTCATTTTAAACTTTTTCTTTGTGCATTATAGTTTTCGAGTTTACCATGGAGAGCCAAAATGTCCACAGATAGACAGATAACCTCTATATTTTTATGATAAGAATATATAATTTTTACTTATTTAGAAATAAAAAGCATTGTACACTAACACACAAAGACATATACATGTCTTTGTGAGTGTGTTTGTGTGTGTGTACGCGCATTTATAGAGACCAAAATGCAAATAAAATAATATTAAAAATTACATATACTTGTACAAGCTGTTTGAATGCAAAATAAATTTTAATATAGCAATATTATGTTGTAAAGATGAAATCATATGTTAAAAAACTACATTTAAGGAATTAGTCTAATATTTGTGGAATAAAAAAATATTGTTAAAAATATTGTTAAAAGCAAAAAAAAACTATTACATATATATTTAAATTTTTTTTTAGCAAAATTGTTGTGTGTGGTGCAACCTTAAGGGGTGGTTAAAATTTTTTTTTCACTCTAATTTATTACACCAATTCATAATTGCCACATATTGCTGCTTATAAAGATTTAAAGAAAAGTATGGCTATGACCTCCCATATATATATATATATATATATATATATATATATATATATATATATATATATATATATATATATATATATATATATATATATATATATATATATATATATATATATATATATATATATATATATATATATATATATATATATATATATATATATATATATATATATATATATATATATATATATATATATATATATATAATTTTCTTTAGGTGTTAATTCATCGACTATCTTTAACTTTGAGAGATAGCTTTATAGTAACTATATTTATGTAAATTTATAATTTTACTATTGTAAATTTTTTCAAAAAAATAATAAATTTAATAAAACAATATAATCATTATAAAATGTACCTTCTTTAATATAAACTTTAATTGCTTGGTTATAACATAAAATAGCTTCAGAAAGGTGTTCCTCTAATGATGGGCATTTCATTTTTACATTTGTCAGCTCAGCTTCAAAGAAAAGCCTTCAAAGATATTGGTAAAAAAAAAAAAAGAGTTTTATTGCAAGAATAATAAAATAATAATGACAATAAAACTAAAATAAATTAATTAATTTCTATAAATAATATAAAGTAGATAGGCTTCTGATTTAATTTGAATTGGAACATTGTTGTTTCTATATATATATATCAAAATATTTAAGCACTACTTGGTGTTGGACCCATAACTCAATATGAATAATCATCTTATATGCAACATAAAAAATAACCCTAAAATTTTTTCAACCCTAAAAAGTTAAAGAAATGTTAAAAAAGCAATTCAGTTTCTGGGATATTATTGTCTGGCAAGCTGGTTCTTTGATAATATACAATTGTTTCACAAAGAACAGAGTGTGAAAAAAATTTTAGCAATCAAAAATACACTGTTTTTGTATACTTATTTAGGTGATTTTTTTCATAGTTGTGATGTTTTTATTATTTGCAGATACAGGAAAATAATATATGACCATTTACAATCAGCAAATAAAACTCAATACAAAGTTCACATTTATACAATGACGCTAATGATACAATAGTAAAGGGTTAAAAAATAATCTGAACTCTTTCATCATTAGTTTTGGACTTGAAACAAATTGAACATTTATATGATGTACCAAATGACAGATCAAAGAAACATTATTATATAAATAAGGTTAACTTAGTGCTTTATTTAGACAGGATCAAAATTAAGCTGTGGTTGCAACTTTTTATTCTTTTTAGATTAAAATTTCTTTTAGTTTTGATTCCTATTAGATTAAACAAATCAAAGGAGATTAAAGACTGCATCTCATTATTAAATTTTTTTACATGTTCATTGATTCAAAAATAAAATAAAAACTTATTGGTAGATGAATAATTGTGACATAGTAAAATAATGCAGAGAATATAAAGAAACTGACTAAATCCCACAAAAATCTACACCCATTTATGCCAATTGCAATTTTGAATGTGTTTTTATTAATAATTTATAATTTAAAAAGCTTTTCAAAGAAAACTATTTTAGGATATTAATATAATTAAATATAATTAACAGCCGTACAAAAGATTTTTCCATTATATTACTTTATCCTTCATTTTCAGTCATGGTCAAGAGTTGACTCACTAATGTGCGACTTTGAAAGCCCTGCACAAAAGGTATGTGAAAAAATTTCCATGTGTATAGATGGCCTGTCACACATTTGGTGCAATTTATTTATTATCTTAACAGCTAATTAATGTTTTAGCTATGAAATAATACTTAAGATAGCTTTTAAAATAAAATTTAAAAATTAAAATAATATAATAATAAAAGTAATATAAAAGCAATATATATATATATATATATATATATATATATATATATATATATATATATATATATATATATATATATATATATATACATATATATATACATATATATATATATATATATATATATATATATATATATATATATATATATATATATATATATATATATATATATATATATATATATATATATATATATATATATATGTATATATATATATATATATCGGAAAAAAACACATCTAAACTACTTTACAGTATTTGTGTTAATAAGTGGTAGCCCTCCTATAAAGACCAACTCAACATCAAAGAAGTAATCTACTGTTGTTTGTAGTGGTTGTTTCTCTTTCATTTCATTGGTGGAAATTGAGGATTGAGATATGACTAAACTCACTGACCAACAAAAAAAATGTATAGCTTTGATGATTAACAAAGCTTTGAAGAGCTAAAGGATGACTTTCAAGTGAAACTAAATCAACAAACTAAACTATTTGAAGTGAAATTAAAGGAAAAAGATGCAGAAATAGCTGAACTTAGTGAGAAAGTAAAAAGACTAGAAGAAAACAATGCAAATTTCAGCAGGTGAACTAGAACACCTTCTAGTTCACCTGCTGTTTGTTACAGCCAAACTGCTAAGCAACTAGCCAAACAGCAGGTGAACTAGAACACCTTCTAGTTCACCTGCTGTTTGTTACAGCCAAATTGCTAAGCAACTAGCCAAACCAGGTTCTGAGCTGTATAATGCTAGCATCAAAGTGTCAAAAAGTCATGAAATATTATCCAGTAAAAAGTCTAAAAATGTTGTAATTGTTGGTTTGCCTAACTCACAAAAAACTATAATCGAGGATCGCAAGACAGATGACGAGAACATGGCCAACGAATTAATACAATCGCTGAACAGACGAATAATAATAAAATCAACATTCAGATTAAAATCTAAAGTTCCCTTGGTAAACAATGCATCTGAACCGTTAGTTGTCAAATTTGAGAATGAAGTAGCACAAAACGAGATGTTGGCTGCAGCAAGAGAACTGTCAACTATTGAGGCCTACAAAAAAGTATATATACGGCCTGACCGCACTCCTGATGAGCAGGCTGAATTTTCACAATTAAATAAAGAAAAAAAGGAGGCGAACGAGGACTTGCAACGCAATAATAACCTAGACCAGCCCTTTCAATTTGTCATTAGAAGCAGAAAATTACTGTGCATCGACGTCACTACAACAAAAGACATTGGCAACCGCAAAGTTCACCCATTTGTCAAAGAGAGCGTTGCTAAGCAGGCCCGAAGGGGCTCATATCAGCCAATCTTATAAACCTTACCAAAACCTGAGTAATGTAAAACTTCCTATTTATTTAAAGCAAAATACTAGTACTAACTATAAACCAACTAAATTTTATTATACTAATGCTACCTCGTGTAACTCTAATAAATTATCTGAGCTGTCCACACTTGCTTTGGCATATGAAATTGATGATATTGCAATTGCAGAAACTTGGTTTAAATTGGATTCAATTAAAATAATTGATGGCTATGAACTGTATCAGGCAGATAGAGATAGAATTGGAGGAGGTGTTGCATTTATGTAAATAAAAGACTTACAAATATAGAAATTGTAAATGTGCATCATAACAACAAAGAGATCGAACAAGTCTGGTGCTCAATAAATTGTAATAATTTTCATTTAATTGTTGGTTGTGTATATAGACCACCAAACTCTACAGCTGATTACTCAAAATTGATTCTAGACTCAATCAGAACCGCTTCTAAACTCAAAAGTGGAAAAAAATACACTGATCTCATTATGGTCAGAGATTTCAATTTTCCTAATATAGAATGGACAGATGATGGTCCAATAATTCATTCAAATGGAAACTTAATTGAACATGAATTTATTAAAGTTTGAAATGATTGTTCTCTATACCAAATAGTAAATTTTCCGACATTCAAACAAAATGACTCTGTTTCAGCAGTTAACACCCTTGATCTTGTTTTAGTTTGCAATCCAAATTGCATCGATTTTCTTCAATGTGGTCCACAGTTAGGCCACTATGAAAAGGGAAGATACCATTACTCCATCACTTGGCAATATTTTACTAGTCTTAGTAACAATACAGTACTCACAAAAGATAAGTTTTGCTTTAAAAAAAGGTAATTTTTTTCAAATGAATAAATACTTGAAACAAGTCAACTGGGTTGAGCATTTTTATAACAAATCAGCCTGTGAATGTTATGAGTTATTTTTGCATACATATAATGAATCTTGTCGATTGTTTATTCCTATTTTGAATAATAAAAAAAAGAATAGTCAACCCTGGTTGGATGCAAAAGTTAAAAAAGCAATAAAGATTAAACATTCTATGTTTTATTCAAACTTGCATCGGCAAAGTCAAGAATCTCAAAAGACTTTTAACAAAATGTGTGCTAATGTTAAAAAGCAAATCAAAAGATCAACTCGAGAATACGAAATGGATTTAGTAAAGAGAGCAAAGCTTGCACCAAAACTTTTATTCTCATACGTAAATAGAAAACAAAACATTAAAACGCAAATTAGAGCAATCAAGAACAAAAAAGATCAAGTTACAACTAAGATATCAGACATTTCAGATATATTAAATAAGCAATTTTAGTCTGTCTTTGTTAATTATAATGACCAACCAATACCCGAATTCTTGCAAAGATGCGAAAACCACTGCGATTGCAGTAAATTATCTAATATGATTACCTATGAAAAAATTCTCAAAATGTTAGAAGGTATAGATGAGTCAAAAGCGATGGTTTTTGATGAAATTAGTCCGTTTGTTTTAAAGCATGCTGCAGAAGGTTTTGTGGACCCAATTGTTCATATTTTCAAATTAAGATTTGACACTGGATGTGTCCCTTACCACTGGTCTGTTGCAAATATATCACCAATTTACAAAGGGGGATCAAAACTTGAACCAGAAAACTACAGACTAGTATCCCTAACATCTGTGATTAGTAAAATGTTCAAAAAGCTAATTCGGGACACAATTCTGCAACATTTAGTTTCAAATAGACTTATATCTGAGGAGCAAACTGGTTTTGATCCAAACAAATCATGCACAACAAATCTTATTGAGATATTTGACACAATTACATTTGAAACTGCAAAAGGTAAACTGTTATGCGTCATATATCTTGACTTCGCAAAGGCTTTTGATAAAGTAGAACACAAAAGATTATTGACAAAGATTAAAGCGTATGGTATAACTGGTAAAATATATAACTGGATTAAAAGTTTTCTTGCAAATAGGAAACAAAGAGTTGCTATTAGTAATACAGTTTCAGAATGGGTATCAGTTACCAGTGGTGTGCCTCAGGGTTCCGTTTTGGGTCCAATGTTGTTTCTGCTATTCATAAATGACCTCCCAGAAGTTGTGCTAAACACATTTAAAATGTATGCTGATGATAGCAAAATAATAGCCATAGAAGATTCCATTGATAAACAAGCGGAAATACAAACCGACCTTGACAACATTGTGAAATGGTACAACAATTAGGGTATGGAAATAAACTGCAAAAAATGTAAGGTGATGAGATTCGGCAATCAAAAAGTTTTTCGAGGTATTGATAAAACATACACAATGAATATAAATGGAATGATTTATGACCTCTCAAACAGTGTATTAGAAAGAGATCTAGGTGTCTTTGTACAACCGGATATGATGTGGAAGCATCAAACACAAGTATGTGTTAACAAAGCTTCAAAAATACTGAGGTTATTGAAAAATGCCTTTGAAAGTAGAGATTGTTATATGTGGAAAATTTTGTATACTACTTATGTGCGATCTCATCTTGAATTTGCTGCTCTAGCGTGGAGTCCTCCGAATGTGGCCGAAATCTCAATGCTTGAAAGAGTTCAACATAGGGCCACAAAAATACCATACTCAAACCAAATGCTAAGTTATGAGAAACGGCTAGTTAAAATGGATTTAATTAATTTAAATCTCAGAAGAAAACGAGGAGACCTTATTCATTTATATAAGATATTAAACAATCTAGAATTTGTCAATCTTAATGTCAAACCAGTCTATAAGTCAAGCATTAAATTAGATAGCTTATGTTCCTCCATTAGAGGTCTCAAACATAAAATTAGAATGCAGTGTTTTACTCCTCGAGAAATAAATGACTTTCATGCATCAGTTAGCTCCAGAATCCATTTCTTCACAAACAGAGTTTGCCAAATTTAGAACAAACTTCCAGAAAAAGTTGTAGATTCCGAGAATTTGAATAGTTTTAAAGCAAGTTTAGACGAATGGCTTACGAAAAATAAGAAAATATTAATTTAAAAGAAAAAGAAAAAAAAAAATGTACTGGGCTGCTATAGCTGAACGTTACAACGTCTCAGCTTGTGGATAAGATCCACGCAGTTTACTAACTATATATATATATATATATATATATATATATATATATATATATATATATATATATATATATATATATATATATATATATATATATATATATATATATATATATATATATATATATATATATATATATATATATATATCAATCCAGTCGGCATGACGCCACTTTGTATTAAAAGGTATTGTTTTAAAATTAATTATCATTAGCAGTTTGCTGAGTTAATTTTTAAAAAATGCTAAAAAGTTGTTGTGCAGCGGTTGCACTAACAACATAAAAAATCTAGAATTTAAATCTTCCTAAAGATGAAATACTTCGAAGAAAGTGGTTGAATACAATAAATTGTGCTGCAGATAATAGTGTATTGACAAGCAATGGTCTCCTAAATTTTCTAACGTTTATGTTTGTTCAGCACACTTTATTGCTGGTGGGTTACTTTTAATTTACATCTTAATTTAGTATTTGCAAATAAATATCAAAATATTTTATACCCTAAAATAACCAAAACTATTTTTTATACCCTAAAATAACCAAAATAATATGTAGACAGCAATGAAAGGCATCATTTTATTTAAACAGAGATTTAAAAGCATATAAAAATAAAGTAAAACCATCTAAAAGATTTATGTCAAAGACATCTTTCCGCTGTTTCTTTTGATTAACTTTTAAAGTTATTGTAGGACATAAAGTTATTAAATAACATTTTCTTGACTTGGTGTATAACAAAAAATAGTTTGTTTTCCCCCAATTCAATATAGTTACTTTTGATTTTGCGATACAGTCACATGATTCTGATTGGATGGATGGATGGATATATAAATATATATATATGGGCAATTCCATTTTTAACTTACATTACACACGCAACAACTTAACCAAATTTTTTCCTATTTAAACAGTAAATTAAACTTTTAGCTATTTTCTATGAAAGCTGTTAGTTTAAAGAACAAAATAAGTTAAAAATTTTTGAGTCTGGTTGAATACGGGTGAACTTATTACTAAAAATGCCACTTATCTTATGTTACACAGAAAACTAGGTAAAAAAAATGCTTCAACTTTTAGGTCAGATTTTTGCGAATCAGTAAAGCGGTTTGTATTAGAAACTTTCACAAGATGTTAGGAATTCTATGCCAATTTAAAAAATATATAAAACTCTATCATAGGTGACCGGGTAAGGAAAAAAACACTGTTTTTTTTTATACGATGTTTCTAACTTACGTTACATCACTTTCGTTACCTTATTAAGTTATCCTGGATTTTTACTTCTATTATTTCAAGTTAGAGTTATGTAACAAAACAATTGAACTCATTCATTAAAAATAATTAACAAAGGAAATTTTAAAAAACTGGTGGCACTCTTCCTGAGTGATTTTTCATTACATTTATAAAAGTTATCAAATTAAAAACAATTTTACCGCAAGACCAAGAGCAACTTTGAAAAATTATTTTAGTATTAAAACTTTTAAATACTACTTTGAGTCATTTAAATATAAAAATCTTTGGTTTGTCGAAGCTTTTACTTCTTACATTTATGTGTATTGGATGCTACTGTATATATATATATATATATATATATATATATATATATATATATATATATATATATATATATATATATATATATATATATATATATACAGTAGCATCCAAAAGTTTGTGGACATGCATAAAAATAAGGAATTTTACTTACATTTCAGCACATTTTTCACTAAAGCCAACATATTATATACCAGTTAAAAGGTTTTCAAGTTTACTATTGTGTTTTGATTAAATAATGATTATCTAATTAATATTTTTATATAGGTCTACAAATCAACGGTTTTTTTGTAAGTTCAAAAATTTGCGAACAAAGCATTATTTTTTTAAATAGTACAAATTTTTCAACAATATTTGATCACAAATTTATATAAAAACAAAATATTATTAGTATTTTGTAGAATATCCTTTACAATTAAGAATGGCTAGGCATCTATGAGGCATAGAGTCAACTAAATGAATGCAAACGCCAATTGGAATTAAGTCCCATATTTTTTAAATTTTATTAAATAAATCAGCATAATTTGTAAGCTTGATTACTTTTATTTGACGGTCAACATGTTCCCATAGATGTTCAATGGGATTCAAGTCAGGTGATTGAGATGGCCACTTCAAAACATTAACTTTACTCTTTTTGAAAACCAATTTGGTTGTATGTTTGGGATTGTTATCCTGTTGTATATCCATCCTCGAAGCATTTTATCCTTTGCATAAGGTAACGTAATAGTCTTACATATATCTTTGTACTTTTCTTGATTTATAGTAATTAATTCTATGGAGAGGACCAACTAAATTTTGGCTAAAACATCCCCAAACCATTACATTACCTCCTCCATGTTTTACGGTAGACAGTTGGTATTTAGAATCATATCTTATACCTACTGGACATTGCACATACCTGATTTCATCTTATCCGAAAAGGATAAACTTCCTATTATCACTAAAAAGAATTTTCCAACATTTTTAACTACTTGACACTTTAGATGTTCTGATGCAAATTATGGTTTTTTAGCTGGACAAGTCCAAATAAATTAGTGTGACGTAAACAATGTTTTATAGTAGAAATACTACAATTCATTCCATAGAAACGCCTCAATATTATGTTTATATTTATTTTTTTTGATTATTTGATTGATTGATTTTTATTCTTTGTAGATCTAGTAAGTTTCTTGTGCAGTTGTTATATCTAACCGTAATCATTTTTTTTATCTTTTTCAAAAGAACAACTCTCATGAGAACAAACTTCTATTTATTATTGCAAAAAATTGATGTAAAAAGGTGCTATCAGATGCTAAGCTCTATTATTCTCAGTTAACTGAATCTGTTTGAAAAGGAAATACAGGATGAAAGTTTTAAAGAGGTCATCGCATGGTCAGAACCACCTAAAGCTGACTGATCTTATTACCTCTCCCAAGGATAAGGCAGAACTATTTACAAAGAAATGCTGAGCTTGAGCCTCTTTCCCATTGTCACAAAGTTGCATCTTTTTCTCTTTTCTATAAATACTATCATGGTTGCTGCTCAAAAGAGCTATCATCTCTAGTTCCATCAACTAAAACTAAATCTCGCTTGAGTTGTCATTCAGCAAAGTCTCATTCTTTTACTGCATGCTCTAAAAACTTTTATTCGTCTAGTTTTTTTCCCTGCACTTCAATGCTTTGGAACTCTCTCCCATCTTCATGTTTTCCTGACTCATACAACCTTCAACTTTTTAAGTCTGTCAACCATTTTCTTGCTCTATAACTTATTTCTTTTTTTCAAGTAACTCCCAACTTAATAGTGGTTGCTTGCAGCCTTGTTGGGAGTGAACCAGAATAAATAAAATAAAAAAATATTATATCTAACATGATGTAGACTAAGTCTGTCCGGCACTTTATGATTAAAATCCAGTGGCATGCTGGCTTCAAAAGGTTCATGCGTGATTTTTCCCATTTTTGCAGGATTTTACCATATGCTTGATTTGAATAAATACAATAACACCTTTTTATAACGATGTAACTTAAGTAGAATTACTTTGCATTGGAAAAAGAGTACCATTGACATAATTGTTTAAAAATGTAATAATAATAGATTTTAAACAGAGGTTTAATGTTTAGGAAAATGTTAAAAAATTGATTAATAGTTTTTAAGGTGTTAGAAAAATCAATGGGTAATTTTTATTGCCTAATGGTTAAGAGCTAAAACAATACTTTGTGTTTTAAAATATTTTTCAAATTTTTATAAAGTAACTGAACAATAGATAATCCAGGAATTATAAACAATTTTATAATATTGATATTATAATTAATATATACCAAGTTTAACTTGAAATAAAAGTTTTCCTGATAACTTGTAAAACTAGAAAATCTTTAACTATTGTTAACAAAAAGCACACATGTTGATATTTTAAAACAAAAAAGCGAGAATTAAAACCATATATAAAATGGTATTTGATAATTAAAATGGTATTTGCATTCATACAAAACATTTAAAAAAATCAGATGCTTAAATTAATTTTCATGCTTTGAAACCACCTTTTTAAATATCTTTTTACGTAACAACTTGGAATTTTGATTAATTTCTTTTGTTTAAGGAACTTTATCTATTTAAATATTTAATTTAATAATTAATAATAGAATTTTTTTTTTTTCAAAGAGATTTAATAGTAAAACCTTTTGGATAAGTAAATTTATTTAATCATAACAAGATTAAACAAGCTTGAGGTTTCAACTTAAGGCATCGTTTCAAGTCTATGGTTATTATTTAAATTTAAAACTAAATAGTTTTAGTTATAAAATGTTTAAACTAAAAAACTATTTAACTTTACAAGCAATTTTTTTTAAATACTTAAAAATCATGATTTAGTTAAAAAATTTCAGGATCACCAATTTCCCATTTGACCATCCCAATCTTAGTTTAACCCTTGACACAAGTTTTTTAATTTATTAAATAATTAACCATTAAAACCAATTTATGTAATGTAATAATAAACATTTTTTGCAAACTATTTTTGAGGCATTACATGTTTGCATTTAATTGTGCAAAGTATTATTACACTTTAAATCAGATAACTAAAGGATTTAATTTGTGAAAGAATAATTTGTGAAAGTGAATAAAAAATTATTTGTTGATCATTTAAAAATACAACTTTTTTTTCAAAAAAGCTTGTCTAAGATAAAAAGCTTAAGACCTATATGGCATTTTCCCATAGTCTTTAGGGGAGCAACTGAATATGTGCAAATTTCACAAGTGCAAACTGACATAAGTTCGAACTTGTATAACTAGCATAAATGTGAAAAACTGAAGAATTTGCAATCATTGACATATGCAAATTAGAGTTAGTGTGAACTGTTATAAGTATGAAGCAGTTGCAAAAACTGGCATAAGTGTGAATTGGCATAAGCTGGAACTAACATAAGTGGGAATTAGTTGCAAAAACTGGTATAACTGGCATAAATGCGGAATGAATGAAGTGAGCAAAAAGAATTTGCAAACATTAGATGTGATTAAACATTAGATAAACAAAGTGCGAACTATCACAAGTGTGAAGCATTTGCTAAAACTGGCATAAGTGCGAATCGACATAACTGTGCTGAATGAATTTGCAAACATTGACACAAGTGCAATTTGGCATATTTTTAAAGTAAATAAATTCTTCTAAGTACTCTCAACTGTGTAAAAATCAGTAAAATCTGAAATGTATGGTGACGTGGCCTGAATCAATTGACGTGGAATTACTCTTTAGTTATCACATTTCAATCACTGATTTCAAATTTTCAACAGAAGCTTGTGTGATTTAAAGTGTTTAAAAAAACTATTAATTTTTTTTACTTTTGCAAGAAAATGTTTGACTGTTGGTGAATTTTAAAATTTTTCTTTGCAAGAGACTTAATTGCTTTTTAATTTGTTTAATGAATCCAAAAAATTTCATTGTTTTGAAAAGATAAAGACAGGAACTTAGCTAGTGATAAAATCTTTGCAATAAATATAAAATATAAAGGATTATTTGTCATTGATTCCACTTCTGATGGTGCCCTTTAAACTTTGCTTGCTCTGCTAGTGTAAAACTACTGTTTTATACTGGCAGAACAAGCAAAGTTCACCATCACAAGTGGAATTGTGTGGGCAATCTAACGAGTTCTTAATTAGAACAGGCTGGATTACTTCTATCATAAAAAAACTGTTATGTTTGCATTCCAATGCCAAACATGTGAAATGACTAAAAACTAGTTTTTTTCTAGTTTTTTTCCACCAAGCGACGCCACAAACACAAAACAATTTTGGCTTCAACGATTTACAAAAAAAACTAATGTATTATTCTTAATGGTCTAACAAGAAGATGACATAATTTTAGCAATTAAATATTATCAAGAGAGACAAATCTAAAATTGAAGTTTCTAATATTTCACTTGGATAAGACAAAGTTTTTTTGAGACAAAGTTTTTTGCGATTGCGATTGCTGTATAATCATTTTTTATAAACTAAAGTTATTATTTTTTAATAATAACTTTATAGTTATTATTAAAAAACAATTTGTAATTAACCATAATTTAAAACATGATATAGAACAAGTGAAGCTAAGTAAAATTTAATTCATTTAAAAAATATACGCTTACAAAAAACAATTTGCATCAAAATAAAAAATCTAAAAAATTTATTATTAATGAAAATTTAAGTTATGGAATCTTTACATCTCTTAATGTTTTTGAATGAACATAAACAAAAAAACATTTACAACATTTATTTAAAAACTTCTATTTCAATTTCGGCACCAAATTTAAAGCCAAAGTCAATTTTGCCTTTCAGTAAACTTCGTAATCCGAATTTTAACGAATATTCGCCGCTCCTTATAATGGGATATCATAATAAAATAAAAACTTTAAAAATAAAGAAAAAATATATATATATATAATGAAAAAAAAAATTTTTTTTTTTTTATTATATTTTTTTTAGGTATTTCATTTTTTTAATAGAAAACATTTATAAATATATACTAAAAGTTTTATTGAATTATGAGAAAGTAGCATGTAAATTTGTATTTTTTTTTTGGTTGAATTAGTAAGAAATGTTTTTATAAAAATATGTTATCACATTTTTTTTATATTTGAGATAGATTCAATATTTACTGAATATGGCTGAACTGCCATTGTGCACATTTGGACTGTTGCTTCAAGATGAATGCCACAAGACAGTTCATACACGCAGTGTCGGCTTGCATAACCTGTCAGAATTATCTGATGCTAACTTTGAATTGTTGATGTTAAGAATCAAGCCTGTTGATCAATTACAAAGAGAGAACTACAATATATGCTTCCACCACAAACAGGTTCTACTTGAAAAATTTGATGAATTGCAGCGAAGTTGTTATGATCCATTCAATAAACATCAATGCAAAGTCACAAAGTCACTGAGGGCAGTCAGTATTGATAAAGCCAATGAGCTAACACTAACAACTGGGAGTCACATCAAATCTGGTGAGAAGCTATGTCCAAGCTGTCGAAAGTAGGATACATTCCAGGAACCTGAACAGAGTTATGAACATTCAGCTAGTGATACCGATATAGAAGACGTTGACTTGCATCTTTCTCAACTAAATGACAGTATAACAAGCATTGGCTGCACACCAGTTAAGCTTTATGCAATGCCTGTTCGTAGTAGAATTTCATATGCCAAACGTAAAATTGCAACTGCAACAACAGAGATCCAGAAGAAAGTAAGCAAAGTCATCCAAGTACCTCTTAATCTAGTTGTGAATGAAGGTGATGCTACAGAATGTGATGGCTGCAATGACTTAACGAAACTAGTGACTGAATTAAAGATTGAGTGCAGTACAGCTTCCAGGCAAGAAAAAATTAAGATGGCAACACTAGCACCATCTAGCTGGAGCCAACAAAAAGTCTCACAGGAATTCGGAGTAACCAGGCACGTCGTTAAGCAAGCAAGAAAACTGAAGAAGTCATGTGGAATTTTGGCATACCCACAGAAAAAACATGGCAAAGTTCTCCCAGATGATGTGATTGAAAGTGTATTGAAACAGTTTACTTCAGTGATGGAGCAGCAGCACAATATAAAAACTGCAAAAACTTAAAAAATCTGTGCGTGCATAAAACAGATTTTGGTATTGAAGCGGAGTGGAATTTTTTTGCTACCAGTCATGGAAAAAGTCCTTGTGATGGTATTGGTGGTACAGTAAAGAAAAAAGTGGCAAGAGCAAGTTTGCAGGCAACTCTGCAAAATCAAACACTAACGCCACATCAGATGTACCATTAGGCAACCAAAAACATTCCAATAATTCACTTTTTTTTTGCAGCAAAAGATGACGTTGAGGTACATTGTAGCTGTTTGGTTGAACAATTTACTTCAATTCAAACTGTTCCTGGCACATGGTCACACCAAGTTTGTGGCAGTAAGTGAAAGATATTCAGGTTGTCATGTGATAACTTGGGTACAATCGTCAATATGTCACCAGAACCTGACCTGGCAGTTGAACTGGCACCAAGTATAACAGATTTGCATCCAGGACAGTTTGTGGCTGTTGTTTATGACACTGATTGGTTTATTGGTTGCATAACAGAACATTCTGATGAACATCAAAATATCTTGGTAAAGTTTATGAACAAAACACCTACAAACAGATTAACTTGGCCACATTGTGAAGATATCTGCTGGATACCATTCACTAAAGTACTGTGCAATCTTTCACCACCAATGTTGTCTAACAGTTCAGCAAGACAGTATTTCTATAATGATGAGCATTTCGACAATTGCAAGAAACTGTTTGATAGTAGAACTGTGTGTAAATAGATAAGATACCAACAGTTAAATGCATTGGCACCATACGCTGATATTGCTTTACATGGTTGCTTGTATTGTTGATAAAAACAGTCTATAATTTGATTTTGTAACTTAAACTAACTATTTTTTTATAAAATTTAATTGACAGTTTGATGATTTACTACAATACACTTTAATGTACAAAAAATATTAAAAAAAAAATAAATGAAATATGGTTTTAATTAGCAATTGATTTAGTAGGAAAGGCTAAAGACACCAACATGAAATTTTCACTATAGCTAGTATTTACTGAGGTTAATAAGTTTGCAAAATATGAAATGTGCGAATTACTGTCAACATGGTCATCTGGGGGTCGCAATGCGCACAAAAATTGTTGACCATGATGCATAAATGTGCCTACAATGAGTACACTACTATTAATTAACATGAACTTTCTATGAAAATAATTAACACATTATGGTACTTATTAATAATATGACAAACATCATTCCATATTTTATAGGTTCTTGGCTATATCGGGTCAAATATTGGTGAAAACTGTCTAAAGTGCAATGTTTGGACATTTTTAAGGGATATTGTATGCAAGCTATATTTGATATAAAAACACCATTCAACTCAGCATAAAAAAATGAGTAAATGCTGAAAATTTGAGCCTGATACCTGTTTTAGTTTTTGAAATATTCACGTTCAAATATCGCGAAAATGTAAAAGTCACGTGAATTTGCAACAACCCTTAAAACTTTAAAAAATTATATCTCAGAAAGTTTTTGAGGAAATGGCCTAAAAATTTCAGAGATTGCTTAACTTTTATTTACTACAAGCCCTGAATTGTATTTACTTGTAATTTCAAATCATTGTAATTTCAGCAATTGCTTAACTTTGTATTTACTACAAGCCCTGAATTTCAGGAAGATCTGAGATAGTGTAGTGAACAATTGTCAAAATGCTGGTTGAGTTGATATGGAATGACTCATAAGATATTTTACTTGACAAGCCCACCATTTTTTTGATGCAACAAAATTTATTATAGAAATTATATAACTAAGTGAAATAATTCTGAATTTAAATAGTGTTCTTAACAGTATCATTTTAACACTATCATTTTAACACTATCATTTATCACTAAATTGATGTTGTGTACACTATACAATGTATACCATGTTTTGTTATTGATTTTTAAAATTCTACTTTTCAATATTTCATATTGTTTGTGTTGTCATACACCCTCCAAATACATTTAATTCTTCAATGTTTGTTAATTTTATTACAGTTGATGACATATTTATAAAAATTAAGACTTAGCATTTGGATTGCTATTTTAACATACCAAATAATGCTGGCAACTAGTCTTTTTTGCAAAAATCTGGTATAAAATTTATCATTATGGAAAAGTACTTAAATAATTTAATATTACTTACTATTATATATAAAACTTTAGAAGCTAGTTGTAAGATAATTTTTTTTGAATTTTCACAGAAAAATGTGTAAATCTTTCCAATTCAGTTATTCATTTTCAGTACTGGAACAAATTCAAAAAGTAATTTAATTACTCCTAAAAAAATACAATTAAAATACAGGAAATGCTAAGTATTATTAGGGGTCCATAAAGTATCTACACAGGTATGGAGGTAAGGGTTTACCTAAAAAAGTACAAATGCATACAAGAGAGGAGGGTTCTAAATTAGTAGTTTTATTGCATACATATTTTTCTGATGACTCTTAGGTGTTTACTTGATATCAATAATTTTATTATTTATAAAATATCTAAAAGATGAAATTGCTTAATAAGAAAACGTTAAAAATATATTGATAGCTAAGCTTTATAAAAATAAAAATTTATTAAAAATTGACATTTATTAAATAAAAGTTAATTAAAATTATGTTAAATTTTCAATTAAAATTTTACGTAAAGATTTCGTAAATGATTCAAAAACTCATTCTTGCTTGACTTGTCATCTGGTAAAGTTTTATCCTTACACTGTATCTGTCCTTACTTTCTTTTTCTTTACTATTTACTCTTTAACACTATTCTTTGTTTTTTAGTAACTCTCAACTTGATAATGGTTGCTTACAGCTTTTATGTGAAAAAACTTAAAAATAATAATAATAATAATAATAAAAATAGTAAACCCTAGATATTATTTTATAAAAAATACTTAACGTGAACATACAATAGTATATTGAAAATCTGTTTAAAAAATAACTAAATATATTAAACTCATTAAAATACTTTTTACAAGTTAATAACATTTGTATTAATTAATTTCAAAATACTATTAAAAAAAAATGTCTTGAAGATAAACTTAACAAGTCTAGTAAATCATAGATCTTATTATTTTTCCTTCAACTCATGTATTAGTGTGTAAAAAAATGCATAGTTTGATTTAACATTTGGCCAAAGAAATATTTTTCAAACTTAAATCTGTAAACTTAAAATAACATTTCAATACAAACATATTCAAAAATTCTTACCTAGCTGCTTCAAGTAATGTTTCTGCTTCGGCAACAAGATTATTTAATGTATTTTCACATCGAGCCTTTGCAAGACAACAAAAACCTGCATACTGAGGACATTCTTGTTGTTTTAAAAATCTTGAAAGAGTACCAAACTGCTCAATTGCCTCCAGGAAATTTGGTTTTTTCAAAAATCTCTTTTTAATATTATTGTTAATATTGCGATAATTTTTGAATACATCTAGTTCCCGATCCATTTTTAAATTCTTATAATTACTATATTTCTATACATTTTTTAATCATTTTATATCTTGATCAAAATAATTACATTAATTTTTTTGTAACTTAAATTTGGTAAACAATATATAATGGTTAACGATCTTTAGCATGCACCAAAAGGAGGTGCCATAGATTTTAAAATTTGCAGACTACGGAAAAATTTATTGATATCAACTATGACACAAAGATTGTCTCAAAACCATCCGAAAATTTTATTACCATACTTTTGAAATAAAAAATTTCGAACGAAGTTTTTTCTCTGAATATTTACTTATATTTGTTTATTGATATTTATATTGTATTTATCAAAAAAATTTAAAAGTTGAATAAAATGGACGAGAATAATTTGGGAGATTGTAATGTTTGTGAGATTGTTTCTTCATTAGGTCCCAAAGATTTTGTTGGTAAGATTTTATATTTAATGTAAATATGTCTGAACAAAAATATTAATAATATTAATATAGTAATAATATGACATCAACTGATGGCATTAATTTATTTATATTAGTAATATAAATTAATTAATGTCATTAAGTGTATTTAAGCCTTAATTGCACTGAAACAAAGTTAAACTACTTAAAAAAAAATTAGTTAAAATGTTATTAACTTTGTTTAATTAACATTGTTTAAATGTTCTTTAAGTATCAAGAATTGATACTTTTTGATAGTATACCTAACGTATATCTTAAAAAATTAATATATTTCGTTTTTTGCTTTTATATTTAATTGATGCAGGCTTTAAGTTTAACTTAAACTTGAAACTTTGCTCGAAGGCACATTCTTTTTGCATTTAATTTATGACATAAACTAATAAATTTTTTAATAAATATTTTATATATGGCAAATATTAGGTAGAAAAATGTATACTTATCAAGTTAAATATTCAGTAAAAGAAACAAGTTTTAATTTATTTTAATTGAAAGCACAATGAAAACACAAGAGCTAACTCATCATACAGAAAGTACCATGAGAAAGTACCAACATATTTAACTAATCGCCCACGCCCTTTGGTTAATCATTGCATGCGAATGATTGACAAATTGCATGGTGTAGATCTAACAGGAATTAATGCTGTGACAGATAGATTATACAATGTTGCATCATTGAAGTCTAATAGTCGGGTAATATACCAGTGCTATCTAGGTGATGATGAACATTTACCAACTTGTTCTTGTCCATCATGGTTTAATTCTGCTTATCCATGCAAGCATTTTTTTGCTATATTCTTAAAAGAAAATCTATCTTGGTCTGCTTTTGGTATGGCTTATCAAAATTCTCCTTATTTTGTTTTGGATTTATTGTCAGAAGAAAGTAGTCTAACAAATACTGAATATTGTCCGGGTTCCGTTTATTTTGTTAATGATCCCACAAATGTCAATGCAGCACCACAAACAATAGTTGATTCAGATCAAATTAGGCAAACATTACCAATTAATAATAATCAACCATTTAAAACTACTTACCACACTGCAGCAGAATGTAGAGAATTATTGAATGAAATTAGTCAGTTGTCATATTTTTGTGACTCACAAAAAATAGATACTTTATTTGAAGAATTATTAAAAGTTAAAAAATGCTTGTCTGAAAGTCTTCCAACTGAAACAGGGGTTCTTCTTCGTCCAGTAGTTTAACCAGAAACTTGGAGCAAGTCTGAATCAAAGTTGCCAAAACTTATTAACATCCCAGTTACACAAAAAAGAAAAACGATGAAAGGAGTTGGTGCTAGATATGACTTATGTAAAGCAGCCAAAGAAATTTGTGTAAATGTGGAAAAGTCAGAATCTTGTTATTCTGAGATTGTTACTGATTACTCAATTGAAGAAAATTGCAAAATCTTTACAGTTAGCCATGAGTCAATTAAAGAAATTACATCTATTGAAAACAACAAACACCTTCAAGCCACCATAAGCCAAGTTAATAACGATGTCCAATTTCAAACTAAGTTTCAATGTATTCAAAGTCTCAAATTGTCCTTGATTGGTGAAGCTGAACTATTTGAAATTGAAAAATGTCAAATGCTTAATAACAAAATTATTCATTTTAGCCAGCAAATGATATCAATTCAGTTAGAAATTAACGTGGGTTTACAGGATCCCATTAAGGGTCAAATCAATGCTTTTAATACACATGAGTCTACTCCTTTTTTTCAAGTTCTTCATGACGGGAATCTTCACTGGATTTGTGTAAGCACATACAATTGTAAGCCAGGTGAGATTTTTATGTTTGACAGCCTTTTCCATGGCTCTATATCTGTCGAGACGAAAAAGCAAATATGTTCTATTTTACATTGCAAGAAAAAGTGTATATTAGTTAAAGTATTACCTGTTCAACAACAAACTAATTTTTTGGATTGCGGATTGTATGCCATTGCCTGGGCTCGGCAAATCCTAGAAAATAAAAGTATACCATCAGCTTCCATTATGTTTAAACAAGGGCAAATGAGAAATCATCTTCTAAGCTGTATTAAAAAGAACCAGTTAGATCTATTTCCAGTCACTGAAAATCCCTCACTGTTTAAAAAATGTTTAGCAAAGAACTTTCGCATCCCTCTACTTTGCTCATGTCGTATATTTTCGACCAATGAAGATGAACAAATCTTTAACAGGTATATTATGGCATTAACATCACTATAAAATTTGAAATTTAATTTTAATAAATCATAAGTTGTAAACATTATTTTAGATTTTAACATAATCATTATCTTTAGTATTAAGTGTATCTACAAAGATTTTTGTAGGCATTCTTTATTTTACATTAAAGCAATGACTTTAAATTGCATGTTCATTAATTTAAAGGTATCCCAAACTCCCAACACATCTTGTGTTAAAGATAATGTTAAAAAAAAAGGTTTGAACCAAGTTTTTTTGATTAAAAATAAATAATGAATGCATACCGTGAAAAATTAATGTTATTGTTTTAGCCGAAGCTCGCCTTCTCCATTTTATTCAATAACTCTGAGTCTTCAAATAATACGCCGCAATCTACAGACTTAGGCGATTCCTTTGAAGCGTATATAATTCATAAAAGTTTTAGTATTTGACGTCACGGAGACTTTTAACAAAAAAAAAGTCTTAAAGTGAATTAAAGTAGAAAAACACACAAAGCTGCGTTTTTCTACTTTAATTCAAAAAGTACAATGTAGTATTTTTTTATTATACAGCAAAACAAATTTATTTGTATTATTTTTTCAAACATTGCAAAAAAAAATTTGTTAAATGTAAAAACAATAAATTATTTTTATTTTATAGGAGCAACTTATTTTTTACAGATATCTTAATAATTTTTAGATTTATGTATTTTACTTATAGTTCTATTGTTTTTAAATTAAAACAAATATTAAAGCTTTACTTACCAATCTTATGATTTTCATTTGAGTATTTTACAATTATATAGAACGTTTTACATATGGTCTCTCGTTTCTGTGCAAGAGAGCGCAGTATTATATATTGTGGTTTATACTTATTTTTATTTAAACAATGGGAACTATTTTATAACTTCTCTGGTTATTTTTACGCTATGACATTTTTTGTTTTCCCGTCAAAAAAAAGTATTTATTAACAATTACTTTCATAAACTGACAGTATTAATTAGAGATATTTAATGAATTGTTAACTTTTTTTATTATAAAATTTTTTTGTCTTGATTGTGATAATAAATATTCATAATTTATAAACATTAAATATATGGCGCAATAACAATTTATAACAACGAACCAGCACAAAATATTTGAGGTTTTTAATATCTTTTTAAATGTTAAAAATAGAAAAAAAAAACTAAACAAATAATCAAAAAAATTTTGAATAAAAATATTTCCAGAATTTCATTTGTAAAGTCTACCCTGACATCAAATATTAAAACTTTTATGAATTAAACGCGCTTCAAAGGAATTGCCAAAGTCTGTAGATTGCGACGTATGATTTGAAGACTCAGAGTTATTGAATAAAATGGAGAAGGCAAGCTTCGGCTAAAACAATAACATTAGTTTTTCTCGGTATGCATTCATTATTTATTTTTAAACAAAAAAACTTGGTTCAAACCTCTTTTTTTTTAAACTATCTTTAATATGAACACAAGATGTGTTGGGAGTTTGGGATCCCTTTAAATTTATTGAAACAATTAATATGTACAAATTCTTTAAGGCAAATGGCTCAATGTTTTAATTGCAAAAATTGGTTTCATCGTGAATGCGAAAGAATTCCTCAAAGTGCAATTGAAAAAAAAGATGAGCTTTGGAATTGTCATGATTGCTTCAAAGGATGTACAAGGAAGTAATATTTTTAAAAATTTTTTACAAAAGCAAAAGCTTTTTGAATGCAGTACTTAAGTAATTTTTGGGAAAAGATGTCCCAAAAAAGACTGCTTTTAATCACTATATGTTCCTGGTTTTAAAGAAATTAAACAGCCACAGAATTTAATGTTTTAAAACTGAACATTTTTTACTCCAGTCTAAAAATTTTTTTTAATAAGTCTTTCCTATAGCTTAAATATTGCAGGAATTATCTTTTTCCGGATATTTCCGGAATTCCGGATATTTTTTAAACTTTTTATATTATCCAGATAAATAGTTTCTGAAAATATAATTTATAAAATTTTTTCTGTTTATTACTGTCATCAAATGAAACAGTAACAAGTATATATAAACAGTAAACTTGTTGTCCATAAATTACCAAACGTTATATTTAGTTAACAAACAAAGCCAAAAAGATTAAAAGATTTCCCTCGCAGAGTAAACCAAAAATTAATAAGCATTTTAATTAAAGTTTAATAAAAATCCTAGCACAAAAGTGCAAATGATCTCCTACTTTTAAAATAAAATTAGCGATGCGTGTCAAAGTCTTCTCTTTTTAAAAAAATTGTAAATTTACATTTTTTAAATAGCTCTTTTAGCTATTAGCAAAGAGATTTCTTTTTTTATTGTTTAAAAACTTTTTTTAAGCAAACCACTTCGCTTATGGACGAACTGAAACTTCTCTCAGTTTGTTTGTCGGTGGTTCAAAATTTACTACATCATTATTTCGTTTTCTGTCCAGTCGTACCATTACAAGTCTCTATTCGTACACACTTCTTGAATATATCATTTTTTTCGCATAATTTCTTATTAATTGGAGACTTTAAAAAGTTTTGACGATGGTATTTAAAAAGTTATGACGATGGTAGAATAATACAAAAGCTGTCAGAGAAATCAGCTTTTAATTTCCGTCAAATATGATATATATTGTTAAATTTAAACTCCTTAGAGATTAGTGAAATCTCTAAGGAGTTTAAATGTATAGTTCGATCTAAGAATGAGAAATTTGGTATGACCTTCAACTAGTAGAAACTTCTATTAATCTTACAGTTACTGTAATACTATGGTGTAATATGGTCGTGCGGTACAACTTATTTTCGTAAAGGGTGAAAAAACTTATAAAAAAACTTGTTATTACTGACTAAGATTAATTACTTTGTTGGTAATAAGTTATTATATACAAGTAAGTGTTATATAATAAAACTATATTCTAAACTAAAAGGATTTTATTTTATGTAATTATTAAAAATTTTTAATAATTTTTATTTTATGTAATTTTAAAGAAAGAAGTGAATCAAATTGCTTTTAAGTGCCATTACAAGGTTTTTAAAAACATCGCATTTTGAGGTACGTTTTCTTTTCAATTCAAAAAGCACGTGTCAAAGTTAATTTTATTTCAATTAAAAAAAAAAATCATATTTTTAAATCTTTTAAATTTTGAATCACGAGCACGTGAATCATTAATAATGCCTCACCTTTTGTTTATCATAAAATAAATTTAAAATTTTTATTTAAACTTTATCTAACGAACGTTGAAACTTTTATAATATTTGAACCTGGAGATTTTTTGATAAAAGAAGTCGTTGTACTAAAAATTAAGTTTAGAACATTTTAAGCACTGAGTGGAAGAACTAATTGTAGAAAAATAACTGATTACAGAAAAATAATTCAATATCTTTTTACTTTTTATTTATTTTCTTTTTTAACATATTTATTACTAAAGATTTCTTATCTTTTGTATTTTAGAAGTCTGGTGTTTTATTATTATTATTTCCTATTTTTTTACTGCGATTGAAGTATGCTCCGAAAATAGTTAAAATAAAATCCATTTATATTTTCCAAAAATTGGTGTTTTACAGGTAATAAAATGTTTACTAAGAGAAGTTGGCAAGCTGAAGTGTGGGATATATGTCGGTTTATTTTGTAAAATTACTACAAAAAAACTAAAACGCTAAAAGAAATAACGCCCATGAGATTTTAGTTATGGTGGCGCCTCTGATCTGCAACAACGCGTTAAACGTTTTTCTATTTGTATATCTTTAGTGAATTGAAGCAATATTTCATTATTCATTATGTATTTAAATGTATAAAAGCATGTCTAAAAAATTTTCCGCATTGTTTAACAGCTTTTAAATACAGTTTTCTACTTCTTTAACTTCATCTTCTTCTTCTTATTATTATTGTTAAAATTTTATTGTTATTATTAATTTTTTTTGATGAAAAAAGTTATGTAGTTTTTTATTCATATATACCTTGAATAAGGATACTTTTAAACTAGCATAATATTATCAGGCCCGGATTAAGATCTATAGTGTGCCCATAGGCTGTAAAAAATTTGGTGCCCCCAATTAAAAAAATATATTGTACACATTTCTCTACTCGATACTTGAATAAATAATAAAACTTTATTTTAGGTTTAATAGCCACATCAATATGTACATGTATATAATACTTATGTGAAAACAAGTAAAAACATAAAATTAAAATTAAACAAAATATATTTTAGATATATAAAAATATAAAATAATCATATTACAAAAAGTAACAAACCATTATTTTATACTTTTCTTTTTCTTGCTTTTTAATGGGCAAATGTGTTAATAGTATCATTAAAATCTAATTTTTCAACCAATTCTGCTTCAATGCTAAATATTGCTAATGCATTCAGTCTTTCCTCCTTCATGGTTGACCTCAAGTAGGATTTTACTCTTTTAAGTACAGAAAAAGCTCTTTCGCCTGAGCAGTTTGAAACTGCTGTACTAAGGTACATACGCATAACTATTTCTAAATTTGGAAACATACACTCTAATTCTTTGGTCTTGATGTACTTATACAAAGAGAGAACAGATTTTACATTTTTATCCGTGGAAATTAATTTTGAAAAAAGAATACACTCATCTATAAGTAAGCTTGAGTTTTCAACATCATCAATAAAATATTTTGCCAAAGTTTCACATGTGTTTCTTACAACAATAGAATTCAGTGTTTTATACAATGTGGGCATACACCCATAAATATCTGATATTTTTTCATAAGCTTGTCTTCTCGAACTAAGTTGACATTTAAGAGTATCAATGATCACATAATATACATTTCTAATAAAATCTATTTTCCCTGTGATTTCTGTGAGAGGTTGAGATCTTGATTCATCAGCCATAGCCTAAAAAAAAATAGTTGTTAATGTTGTTAATATTTATGACTTTTTTCAAATTATTTTATGCGTATTTTAAAATTAATAAGTTAAACATACCTTTTCTCTTTTTTTTTCTCTTGGAATCTTTGGCATAGTCCAAACAACCAGTAATTTCTACAGCCTTATTTTCAAAAACATCAAAATCATCTCTGATCTGTACCAAGTAATTTTCAAGGCCATTATATAGGTCTAATACTGTATGAAGATCAATGTCAGTTGATTGTAATTTTTTATTTGTAGCATTAAAACTAAAATCATATTAAACTTTATATTAATTTATCTATTAAGCTGACCCTAATAAAATAAAATAAATGAAAGCATAATTTATTATTTAAAAATAATTAATTTATAGAGTGAAAAATACCTGTTTAATATTGAATTCCATATGCATATCATTAAACCAGTTTCTAAAGTTTTTAATCTTGCAAGCAACCCATTAGCTTCTACTTTATATAATCTTTTTCTTTTTGATTTTCAACTATACTATGCAAAGCTTCAATTATAAATGCATAAGAATTAAATAAGCATGGCAAGCATCAAAACGAGCACTCCAGCGAGTTACTGATAAATTTTTTACACTAAGATTTTTTTATCAAATATGTTTTTAAAATGTCCTAACGTGCAGTAGGACTAGAAAAAAAATTGTATAGTTCCTGGATAAGCATAAAAAATGAAGTAACAGAATTACAACTTTTTCCTGCACACGTTCCGACCAACTTAAGAGAATGTGCAGAACATGATACATACTCTGCAAATGAATTAAAACTTTTAATTCTTGATTGCAATCCAGAATACTTACCTGGCATATTCCTCGCATTGTCGACAATGCGAGGAATACGTCAATTTTAACTACTTTGTTAATTAAAACTGACATACATATACTACGACAATATTCAATTGGTATATTGTGTGAATTAAGAAAATCCATTACAACATTGCTCATTTCTTCAGATTTATGACCACTGTTTGGAATGAATATTAAAAATATAAAAGATGGAGGAGAGCACACTCCCTCCCTCTTTGTTAACATTTCTTTGTAAATTCCGCATTTTTTCCGGATATTACAAATTTTCCGGATAATTGAGGAAAAAAAGTTTCCGGATTTTTAAAATATGGCCAGGATAATCTACGATATTGAGATTTTTTATAAAGTAGTACATCTCAGCACTTTTATAGTTTGTTGGCACTAAAATCCAGAAATAGTGATAAATAACTTTTGAAAGCGTTTTTTTTGTTACTTCCTACTCCTGCTAGTCAAGCTATATATAATATAGGTATATTTTATTTAATAATTGTTTTATTGCAACAAAAAAAAGTTATTACTAGGAAATATAATAAATAGAGATAAAAAAGAAGAAAATATAAGAGTAAATATAAGAAAAAATATAAGAGATTTTGTAAATGTTTGTTTTTCATGTTTCATAATTATGTAAAACCAAAGTCGTTATCATTAATTTAAAACTATCAAATAAGTTTGCAAGGGTAATTGGTTAAAATGCAGTAGGGCGCTTCCAAAAAATCACGCACGGAAACTTGTATATATTTTTACTTTTATTTTCATAAAAATAAAACTAGCGATCTCCAATTTACTCTCGTTTAATTCTAATCAATATAAATATTTTGTAAACAAAAAATAGTAAGAATTAGTAATGTTAACAAAGAATAAATAAAGTTTGAAATGGAATCACGCACGGAACAGAAAAACTTCTATTTTAGTTACTAGATAAATAAACTTTAATTCCTCGGACAATATAAGTTTCACCGGAAAATTTTTTTTTTTAAATAATATTTTAAACATTAGTAAAGATTTCCAGAATGTTACAGGATTGCACTATGAATCATAGAGTCACAGCAATCATTTAAATGCAGTTTATGAATGATCACGCACGGAAATCACGCACGGATGTTGCAAATTTGTCAATTTCATGTAGTTATTTTTATGAAAATAAATTGCTAGTGAGTATTTCAAGTGAAATATTATACTTCTGCGACTCATATTTAATATATTTTCGATGAGAAACGGCAGTCATCAATTATTTCTAGCTAGAGTATAACGTTTTAAAAATTATTGTGAACTTTTCAAAATGTAGCAATATTATTACTCAAAAAAATAAAATTGTAAAAATGTGTATATTTAATTTATTCAGATAGCCTAAAATATGATAAAAATACTTTAGTTATAATTGTTCTTTAAGAAAATCAAAATAGTATGCATATTGCATAAAGTCCCAGCTTTTAATTTGCTAAAACAAAGAAAAATAAAAAATCACGCACAGAAATGGAAATGCCCAGTATAATATAAGAAAGAGTCATTATTTTGTGGGTCATTACTTTATTGAAGATTTGCAATTAATAAGTTGTTAACATTAAACAATTTTTTATTTTGTTTATAGAGAGGAAACCAACAAAGCTTTATTCGAACCAGCTTAGCGCAAATGGTAAAAACATCACTTCTAAAAACGGTTATTTTCGTAGCCATATAGATTTTTAAAAACATTAAAGCATCAGAGCATTGAAATGTGCAATGAAAACAAAGGATCAGTTTATCATTGTTCATTGAAAGATGTTGAATTAGAAGAATTGATGAAAAAATAAAAATTATGTAAGCTATTTTTAAAAAGTCATATATCTTGATATTTTTATTGCTTTATATGCATTATATGCTTAACAATAATTAAAAGATGTGTTATCTAAACAACAATTGAAGTTATCTTTTTAAATCTCCAATTTCCGTTTAGAAATCTTTGAAATAACTTCAAGCATATGGATTACATCTTGTATATTACTAATATTAGCATCAAAACAAGTTAAGAGTATGGATGAAATCTTTTTTTCCCATAAATTCAGATTCTTGAGAAAATCCTTGCTACATCATACTATTAGCAATGATTTTGATAGTTAAACTTCAGGAACTGATGTTTAACTTTCGAATCATAAACTAAATGCTGATATAAATTAAAAACCTAAAGGTATTAAGAATCAATAACAAAGAAAAGCAACTTAATGGTAAATTTTCCTTTAATGTTTTTGTTTATTATTTAAAAAATATTTCTTTTATCATTGCTCTATTTTTAATCATAAACTTTTTTGTGTTCTATTTGGGTCAATATTTAAGTATATATATCAAAAATGTGCTAAAAATAATTTCACCTCATGGTTTTCATGTCAAATATACATCCAACTACATTCTTTAGATTTAAAGCTCTATAATGTTTGTAAATTTGAAAATTTCAAAATAAAAATAAAACTTTTAGGGTTTTAAAACCTAATAATTTCAACCTCATGTGATTTGCATGGTAGTTTGTGATTAAAAAAAGATTCCAGGCCTCTTATCTGGCAAAAAAAATGTCTTAATTTTAGTTAAAATCTATTAATCGCCAGAAAGTTTTTAAACAGAATTAAAAACAGTTTTTTTTAATAAGTTCATAAATTACATCATGCTTCAAGGGGGGAGGAGGGGATTAAAGGTTTTGTGACAACTTGCTTCATAAGTGATACGATTTTGTGACAATGGGGGTGGGGAGGTCAAAAACAGTTAAAAATTGTGTGACATAATTTATTGACAACCCCTAACATAAGATATGGCCTACTATCTGTTGATCAGTTGGCTATCAACGCTTACTTGTAAAAAAGCAACCAACAAAATCTTCAATATACATCAGAATCTCCATGAAGTGTCGGAGCAAGGGTAACACTAAACTATGATAACTGATTTAGGAAACATGAGTATGGTAAGAGAAGAGTCATATTTTTAATCAATTTCTATTTCCTGTGTTATGTTTATATGTGACATATTATTAAATTAAATGATAAAATGTTTATGATAAAATAATAAAATTAAGTTGCACGTTATAAAAATGGCTCATCTGGTATTTAACAAGTATCACTCACCAGCACAGGCAGTGTTAATCTTATACCAAAAGTCATTTGAGTTTGTTTAAAACCACAGTTGGTGCAAAAAAGAAAATTGTTTATGAAAAGCTGAATCCTTTCTTGACGATTTACAAAAAATGTGTAACATATCTTAGTATCGTGAAATGTTGTTACTTTAAACAGTGGGGTAACTTTGGAAAATAAATTTTTGATAAAAATCTTTCTAGTAGAGTTTTTGTCCAATGTTACCCCACTGTTCAAAATAAAAACATTTAATGGTAGTCTTGAAAAAATTAAACTACATGGAGTCATAAATAAAAGTTGTCAGTGGTGAAAAGCAGCAATACATGATCCTATTTTACTATCAAAATTAAAGTTCTTTGAAATGATATCTGAAATAAAACACATTTCTGAAAGGGTTTCAAACAGATAAACTTTGTAGGGGTTTCAAACAGATTAACTTCTAGAAAACATTTAGGTACCATTTATGACTACTATTTTTGGTGATATAGTCAAAGACAATTTATCCTCAAAAATGCTGCAAAAAATATGATGCACTTTATTTTCAAACTTGACATAAAAGACTTTAACTTGAAATAAAAGCATTAAAATGGGCAAAGAGATGCAGCATCATGCAAGAAAAGCAAGCAGTTGCTACTGTGAAATCTTACAAAAGCAAAAAATTAAAAAAAGAAAAAAAAAATGTGGCATAAAATTAAAAAATTGTTTGCAGTTCAAAGTTAAATTGATTTTTTATTGAACAAGTCTGATAAGCTTGCCACTAATGCAGAAAAGTAAAGTTACTTTTAAAAGAGTAACTAAAAACTACACTTTTAAAAGAGTCCGATAAAAAAAAAGATGTTTAAAATTTGATTAAAAAAAAGCTAAACAAGGAGTAGACATAATTTTAAATGTTTTTTAAATACATTTTCCTTTGATGATATTTTATTGTCATGTTAATAAAGCCAAATTTTTAATTTTCAGTACTTAAAAAAGCAATTATTAAAAAAGTTAATTTTTAAGAATTATTTTTAGATTTAGGTTTTGTAAAAGGTAAAATCTTCAAACCAATAATTATTAGTTTTTTAGAGTTATAAGTAAAATTATTATTTATACTTTTTCCATTTACAAAAATGCTCTGAAATTCAAGTTGTGAACCTTTTTTTTTTCTGGAGGGTTTTTATAATTTATAACCAAATATTCTTGAAAAATGGGAAAATAGTCTTAATATCGGGTGGACACGGAAAAATCCGGTCAACTTTAAATTGAGATTTCTCTAAAACCTCAAATACTTTTTATTAAATTTTTTTTTATTATGAAATATTTTTAATTAAAAAAATTTTTATTTACAAATTAATGATTTGCAAAATGTTTCCGGAACGAATTGAGGTGCGTAAAAAGGTTGTGATTTTTTTTTTCAAAAATCCATAGACTTGATTGCTAAACGCACAAATGCCCCAAAGTCAACAGTCATAGATATTATAAAAAAGTTCAAGACTACTCAAAGCTTCGAAAGAAAACTTGGAAGTGGAAGAAAGAAAACTTTCCATAAGTCCAAAAAGTTAAAGTCGATTTTACGTTCAATAGCAAGAAATCCAAACTAGTCACAGCAAGATCTAGCAAGAAAATTCAAGATTTTGTGTTCTTATATCAAAAAAGTACTTAAAAATACTGGAACTAAGGCATTTTATAAGAAAAATACATCTAAGAGAAGCTTAAATGGTGAAACTAAAGGAGTTCGATGCGCAAAGAAGTTGTTTTAAGTAAAAGCGGATAAAAATATGTGCATAATTGAAGACGACGAAACATATTGCAAGGCGGATTTTTTACAACTTCCTGGTCAGCAATTTTACTATGAGAACAAAGATAAACCTGTCGATGATCAATTTGAATATATTCAACAAGAAAAATTTGCATCCAAGCTCCTTGTGTGGCAAGCAATTTATAGCTGTGGTATGCAGTCCTCTTGTTTTGTCACTAAGAAGACCTTGACTGCCAATCTCTACATCAAAGAATGCCTCCAAAAAGACTTTTGCCTTTTTATAAAAAACACAAATGCCAATGTCTCTTTTGGCCCAACTTTCCTGCCTCTCACTATTCTAAAAAAGTTCTACAGTGGTACAAAGATAATGGTGTGAAAATTGTTCCTAAAGACGTGAATCCTCCAAATCGTCCTGAAGAGCGCAGGATTGAAGTTTTTGGGCAATAGTTAAAGGAGTTCTTTGAAAGGCAGGTGGAGTAACAAATAATACAAAAGCAATTCCAAAAAAAGTGGATTAATGCCACCAATAAGGTGAAAAAAGAAAAAATCTACGAAATGATGGCATCAACCTGCTATAAAGTTCGATCTCTTGCCAAACAACCCATCAAGCCCCTTAAAATTAAGTTGAAAATCTAATTTATGTAAACACATTTAATAATAAAAAAATTGAAATAAAAAGCATTTATGGTTTTAGAGAAATCTCAATTTAAAATTGACCGGATTTTTCCGTGTCCACCCAATAAGTCATGAAATTTTGATTTTGTTATTTCTAAAAGGCATTTTTTCTAGCTCTGGTAATAAGTTTT
This sequence comes from Hydra vulgaris, assembly GCF_022113875.1. Taxonomy (NCBI): domain Eukaryota; kingdom Metazoa; phylum Cnidaria; class Hydrozoa; order Anthoathecata; family Hydridae; genus Hydra; species Hydra vulgaris. The sequence goes on along the minus strand of NC_061162.1, from coordinate 26,475,193 downwards.
CTGTTAGCCCATTTTCTCACTCTGTTGGTAAACTTTTATTAAATCAATTTTTGCCTTAAGCTTTCTTGGTAATTTGGTGTAATAAAAGAAAATTACAACTTACCCTTAAGTTCAAGCATTTTGTTTGTTATTGTATGTTTTTCCTTCCAATTAAAAAAATGATTTGCAGTTCCCAATTTGCTGTGTCTCTTAGTTTATGATTTAAAAGTTAAACACTAGGTTTCAGGGTTTATCTATCAATATCATTTCTAAGAACAAGCGACAAGAGGTCTTTAGACTCTAAAATCATAAAACACATTAACTTTAATATATGTTAATTTACTAAAGGAAAATTTAAATATACAAAAATATTTATCAAGTTAATATTTGTAGGTTGTTATTTAAAAAACACATTAGAACATATATAACACACATAAATATATATATATATATATATATATATATATATATATATATATATATATATATATATATATATATAATATATATATAAAACACAATCAATGAAAATATGGAAGAACATATACAATTTATAACTTAAGTAATGATAATTCAAACTACTGACAGTTAAATTTACCTAATTTATAGCTATTTTTGAAACTGTTAGAAAGTTTTTTTTGTAGTTCTTTATTGGCTCAGAATGAAAACAGATAAAATTAAAAACTCATGTGAAATGGTAGGAATGTAATTTTATGAAAAACTTATTTAAACTTATTTTTATGTCTAAATAAAAATTTAGACATAAAAATAAGTTACATATAAATTAACATATAAGTTACATAAAATTACATATAAATTAACACTTTTCTAATAACATAAATCATAAAAATACTTTTTTTTATTATTATTAAAGTTACTTCAATTTCAAGGTACAAACTAAAGAATAAAATATGAACCTAAGGCAAGAAAGATCAAATATTTTGTGCAATCTAGAGGAATAATTTACAGTATTTTTGCTTTTTGTAAAACTGTTTAAAATTATTTTAAGTTCTTTTAATCATCAAAAATCACTATTTAAAAAAATACAGAAGCCTGTTCAAGTAAAACATTTGTCTTGATTCAACATCAATATCTGATTCAACATCTTTTTAGAACTTTCTTTGATTCTCTCTGAAAATTTGAAAATTGCATCAGTGGTTTCAGTTTTTTAATTCTTTGGAGTAAATGACCCCTCCAACTATGGTCCAATTATTCTAAGAAATCTCATGGTTCTATCCTGTTTTGTTTTTTATTTACATTATTGATCTTCTTGACAACCTTATATTTAAAGTGTTTAAAGTGATATAAGTGATATTTAAAGTTGAATCATCAGCTCTGCTGATGATTCAATTTTAAACTCCTATCTTAACAAAAAGTATTATTTTTTTGATCTTAGAACAACTGATTTCACTAAAGCATATACTGTAACAGAGATTGCCATGTGAAATTTAACCCTAAAAAAAACTCATTTATTTACTGCAAACAATTGATGCAAACAAGCAATATTGCAACTGCTAACAAACGATATTGTAATACTATCAACATTCAAATATCAATGTCATCAATAAATGATGAGCAGCAACCCTCTCGCTGATCCACTTCTTTACATCTTTTTGGATTACCACTCGCAACTGACCTTTCATGAAAAACATATATACAATTGATTGCTAAATTAGCATCTGTTAAGGTTGCTTCTCTTTAACAAGCTTGCCATTTTCATACTCCAGATTCTATTTTCGACCTCTAGAATCCTCTCATTCGCCACTGTATGGAAAACTGTTGTCATATTTGGGTCAGTACTTCTAATGATGTTCTATCACCTTTAGATAAGGTACAAAAACGAATTGTAATCATAGTCAAACCTGCTTCATCTACCAAACTTGAGCCTCTCTCATTGTCATAAAGTTGCATCTCTATCTCTTTTCTATAAAAAAATGTTAATATTTAACTTTTACTATATTAATATTCTGCTTATATACTAAAAATAATTTTATTCTGTTAATATATTTATATTCATTTTTAGCATTTTTATTTTAAAAAAAGGTATTAATAAT
>NC_061162.1:26409744-26472160 GCF_022113875.1 Hydra vulgaris | reverse complement strand
TGTTTTTATTACTAAACTAAATGTTTTTATCACTAAACTAAATTTTTCAAACACTAAACTAAATTTTTTTAATCATTATATAATTATTATCCTAAATTTTCATAACACTTAACCTTTAAAATGTTCCTTTTCTTACTTTTAAACTTGCAAATTTATCAATTACGTTATCAAAGTCAATGCTTTTGACAAACTCACTCTCTATATATAATATTGCAAGATCAGAAAGTCTTGATTGGCCCATAGTTGATCGTAAATAATTTTTTATCAGTTTTAATTTTGAAAAGCTCCTTTCCCATGGTGCAACGGACACGCAAATAGTTAAGAATAATCTTAAGGTAAGAGAAAGCACTGGAAGCGTTTCTGTGAAGTCCCATTCTGTGATGAAAGTCAAAATATCTAAAGCTGTCCAATTTTTAACTACTTCCAAATTAATTCCTGCTGCTTTAAGATGTTGCTTGAGTCGTGGAATTTCCAAAATTAGTTCATCATGGGATATTTCATCATAAAATGAAGTTAAATTTTTAATAGATAACGTCAAGTCTTCTTCATTATTATGTTCAGAAACTAAAAATTTAGCTTGGACACATTCAAACGTATCTAAAATAGTTTTTAATGGTTTTTATCTTGCTTGAAGTTCAACCTTTAGACGATCAATACATTCATACATAGTTCTTTTATTTTCTTCTTCTATTGTGAGTTTAGTATCACATACCAATTCTCCCGCCATCTTCTTTCTCAATCTTATTCTTCTCTCAATTGGAATATCGTGTTCTTTTGATACACAAAGTGCTTTATTTAGTTGCCTACGGCGTTTTAATGTGCACTCCACACTCCAACGCGTGGTCGACAATCTTTTCACTAATATATTGGTATGCTTTATTAACACTTCCCACCTATGCGTAGAAGCAGCAAAAAATGAATAAATTGCATCAATTGTTCCAAAAAATGTAACGCAAGATGCATTTACTGCAAAAGAATGCTGAACACATAAATTTAGGGAATGATCAATACATCCATTAAAAATTGCCTTATTACTTTTATCAGAAATAACTTTCTGTACACCTCCGTGGATTCCAGCTACTGTAGCAGCATTATCATATCCCTGGGAGCGGCACATCATTATATCTAACTCATCAGATTCTAATTGTTTAAGTATTTCAGTACTTATTTTCAGAGCCTTTTTTCCTTTTAATGGAAAAAATCCTAAAAATGCCTCTTTTATTTCTACCTTTTTATTTTCAATTTTAATATACCTGATCACCTCAGACATTTGATCCACGTGAGATATATCAGGAGTGCTATCAAACATCATGCCAAAATATCGCGCGGATTTTATTTCTTCAATAAGTTTGTCTTTTACGTGACTTGCCAGACAACTGATAAATTCATTTTGAATTTTTGGGGAAAGATACGAAACCTTGGAATAACTTTCCCTTAATTTAATTAAATGCTCCTTTAATATAGGGTCATATGACCCTATATTAAATTTTTTAGAATTAGTGGGTTTGCTTTCAACGTATATACGTTGAAAGCAAACCCACTAATTCTAAAAAATTACCTTCATTCAAAGACGAATCTTCCTCCTGATGTCCACGAAATGGCAAATTTTGCTTAGCAAGAAACAAAGTTACATCTAAGAGCCTTTATAATATGTTTCGCCATTTTTTCTTTTCATTTTCTGTAAATAATTTCGACATCGATTGTATTATTAGATTTTAAATTTGTTTGCAGAACCTTCCATTTTTCCTAAAATCGCAAATGATTGTCAGATGATTCATGCTCATATACTTTTGGATTTAATTTCCACCATTTTTGAAATCCAGTGACGAATTTTGATGTCAAATTGGTAATATTACTGGCAAATAATCGACAACAAAAACAGTATAAATTTCCAGTGTTGGGTGAATATACCATCCATGAACGTAAAATTTTTTCACCATTTTTCATTTGTTTATAAAACCATTCAGAGGAAAGGTGACGATCATGGCTTTTCATTTAAGTGACATTTTGTTGTAAATTAAATAATTAAATGGTCCATCTTTGTTTTGAAATGTAGAACTTCCCTTTTTAATAATCTCAATTTGAAGATGGTCTTGAAGCGGTAATTTCCAAAAAGAGACGTCAGAAAAGATTTTAAAGTTAGTTTTTCCATCATGTTTCTCTAAATCGGTGATTTCTAATACTTGTGGAAATTCAGCTCATTTTCTTGGTCGTTTTTTTTCCATGTCAACAGTGAAGGTGCTATTATTAGAAGCTTCATTTTCACTTTCTTCTACTACTAATGGAGTTTGTATCAAAGTACTATCTTTTGAAGAACATTGGCCGTCATTTGGGTTATCTATGTATTGAAGTATTGAGCCTGCATATTTTTTAAGGTATTTAAGTTTAGCTTCCTTTAATTTTCTTTGTTGATGTCCACTTAATCTCTTCATTTTATGCACCCCACGCGGCATTGTTATACAAATCATTTAAAACTTTAAACTAAATATTAAAACAAAATTTTAAAACTTACAATTTAAGCACTAAAAACTTTTTAAATTAAATGGTATTTATTAAGAACTAAAAACGAAAAATTAAAACAATTAATAATATACGATATTGTTTCAAAATGTATCTATTACAAATTTATGCACAAATTTTATAAAATTTTCAGTAATATGTAATATGGTAAATTTTTAAAATTGTTATCATAAACAAAGAATATGTTTTCGAATGTTTCAGTTCGAATTAGATGGTTTTGATATTCTGCAATGTGATGCAGTACTATGATTGAAAAAATTAACGAATAAGACTAAGAAAGCTGATAAAGTGAAAAACGGTTAAAATCGCACCCACACAAAGTTATCCAAACCCAAACAAAATTTGAGTATGTTTTGATTATGAAGAATTTTTTTAAACGACATTAAGTCTTTATTTCATTTTGTTTATATTATAAGAAGAAAGCTAAGCGATTATACTTTCTAAATAATGATAACTATATCTTTCAGCATTCAGCATTTCGTAGGTCGTGTAAATAAATACCCACTTATTTTTTTATGTAAGACTGTTTAATTATAAACCAAAACAAAATAAAAGATATTAATAAATTGGGTGTCACCCAAAAGTGGATGACACCCAGGGCGGTGAGCCCTCCTCCTCCTGTAGGTACGCCACTAATATATATATGAAGACCTCATTGGAAAAACCAGCGATGTCACATTTTAAAAAAATTTGAGTTATTACTATTTTTCGATTAAGTATGATTTATTTCATATATTTTTATGAAAAAACTTATGAAAAAAACATCCCAGTCCTCTTTAAAGAGGATAAAATGAAACAGATCCCAATGGAATAATCAGGGATGTCCAGCGTTAAGTTTGGAACAAACAGCTATGTCCGTAGTTTTGAATGTTGTAAAAATCACGTGGTTACTAGAATCCGTAATAATTGGTTGAATTATGCGGGAAAAGAAAAGAAAACATTATAAGCATAATGGCGAGCAACGATTGTCCTGTTGTAACAGAAAAATCAAGAAAAAGGAAGATTAATGTTAATTTAAAAAATAGAAAAAAAATGCACATTTTATCAAGTCACATTAGTGGAACAGACTGTAATGCAAAAGACTGGCATGTTTTGAGGTTGTTACTGTTGAAGAAAGAAACGAATTAATTAAAAACTTTAACGAATATTTATCTAAAGATAGTCAGGACGCATACTTAGCCACATTAATAAAAATTCACAATATCAAAAGACAAAGATCACGAAAGGAAAAAGATAAAGAATATTCACATAATTTTTCATATTCTTATAGTGCAAAGAGCACAAGCAGCTGTTGAAGTACCGGTTTGCATTAAAGCTATGATGTCTTTGTTTGGAATAACAAAATCTAGAATTGAATCAATACGGGAATCAATTGCTACAAGTGGTTAGTAGATCTTTTTAGAAATATAATTTATAATTTTTTTAATTACTTATTAATGATTATATTTATTACTATGATTCATATAATAATGATTGTAACTTTGTTCCCTTAGGTCACCCTCCAATTGACGGTAGAGGAAAGCATAAAAATCGACCGCACAAGTTATCAGAAAGTGACAGAGAAGCTATCCGAAAACATATATCTTCTTTTAGAGGAAGGTCGTCTCATTATGCTCTTGGAAAAAATAAAAAAATTTATTTATCTGAAAATCTGAATGTCTCCAAAATGTTTGAACTTTTCAAACTTGCTTACCCAACAGTTAAAGTAGGATATGAAACATATAGAGTAATATTTAACAATAATTTTAACATTGGGTTTGGTTTTCCACGAAAAGACACTTGCTTGGCTTGTGATGAGTTCATTGTAAATATAAAACACAATGACCAAGAGCTTTTAAATGCCGTCAATGAAGACATTATCAAACTTAAAAAAATAAAGAAAGATCTTGAAACAGAGCATGAACTTCACACAAGAAAGGCAGCTTCATTTTATAGCAGAAAATCAGATGCAAAAAATAGAACAAAAATCTCAGACACATTTGAAGCTATTGCTTTTGATTTTCAGAAGAATTTGCCATTGCCTAATAAATCCACTAATGATGTGTATTACCGAAGGCAGCTTAAATTTTTTTTCATTTAATATTCACATCCTATCAAGTGATGAGGTTTTTCTTTATACATATGATGAAACAGTAGGAAAAAAAGGAGCTGATGATGTTTGCTCTATGCTTTATCATTTTATTATTAATCATCTTTCTGACAACGTTTCTGAATTACATTTCTTTTGTGATGGATGTGTAGGACAGAATAAAAACTACACTGTGTTTCGTTTCTTGCATTCGATGGTCCACTATCAAAAAAGATTTAGGTGTATTAAAGTTTCATTTCCCATAAGAGGTCATTCTTATATAGAATGTGATCGTGACATGGTAAATGTTAATATAAAGGCTGATGTTGAAATCCCAGAGGATTGGCGTCAGGTTTTCAAGAATTGTCAAAAAAAACCTTCACCTTTTAATGTTGTGAACTTTTTAAATATACATTTTTTGAGATTTTCGGACTTCTTGTTTTACAATATTATAAGTGCACATGTCCGATAAAAACTCGACCAGTATAGAACTTGTTTTTCAAGATATTCATCCTTCATTGCTTCTCTACCGTAACAACTGGAATGGCAATATCAAAAATACTGTGTTGGTAAAATGTCGACGAAAGAATCAAAAAGACACTGCTCTAAGTCAGTATAATCTCTATCCAACAGTTTTGCCAATAAATGCTGCCAAATATAATGACCTACAGGTTCTTAAGCGCCTTTGCAAACCTGATAATCATAGTTTTTTTGATAATCTAGTCACTACTAACACAGGAACACCAGATTCCGAATCAGAAATTTCAGATACAGATTAAATAATTTTCTTTTAATGATTGTTTCTCAATAGTTTTGTATTGCTTGTTTTTATTGAAAAAACTTACTACACATCCGATTTTCAACTTCCTAATTAGTTTTAGTAGGATAAATAAGAAAAGCTAGCAATGTGGTCTATCTTCATTTAAAGCCCCTTAAGTTTTTGGGAGCCTTTTTTTTTTAGACAAGCAAGAGGCTTATGAACATTTTGGGTCTGAAATTGTTTTTATTTACGTTATGAGGGTAGTTAAAAATAGTAATTACGCCAGGGAAACGTTTCCAATAAAAAACGCAGTGATGTCCATTTATTAATGTAAGACTTAATTTCTTAAAAAAATATCTTAAATTTTTTTTTTTTTTTTTTTTTAAATAAATAATTCGATATAAATATAGTTAATCAATATAAAAATCCTAAAATCAAATTTTTTGAGTATAATAGAAACTTTAAAAAGCGTTTTAAACTATAAAAATTGATTTTCTCAAAATCAGAAAAATGTGACAACGCCGGTTTTTCTACTGAGGTCTTCATATATATATATATATATATATATATATATATATATATATATATATATATATATATATATATATATATATATATATATATATATATATATATATATATATATATATATATATATATATATATATATATATATATATATATATATATATATATATATAAAAATCCTAAAATCAAATTTTTTGAGTATAATAGAAACTTTAAAAAGCGTTTTAAACTATAAAAATTGATTTTCTCAAAATCAGAAAAATGTGACAACGCCGGTTTTTCTACTGAGGTCTTCATATATATATATATACATATATATATATATATATTATATATATATATATATATATATATATATATATATATATATATATATATATATATATATATGTATGTATATATATTTATATGTATATGTCAATATATATATATATATATATATATATATATATATATATATATATATATATATATATATATATATATATATATATATATATATATATATATATAATATATACATACATATGTATGTATATATATATATACATACATATGTATGTATATGTATATACATATATACATACATATGTATGTATATATATATATATATATATATACATATATATATATATATATATATATATATATATATATATATATATATATATATATATATATATATATATATATATATATATAAATATATATATATATATATATATATATATATATATATATATATATATATATATAAATATATATATATATATATATATATATATACAAATATATATATATATATATATATTTATATATATATATATATATATATATATATATATATATATACAAATATATATATATATATATATATATATATATATATATATATATATATATATATATATATATATATATGGTTAGAATTCAATAAATACGGCTGCGTATAAACTTTTTTTAAATATATATATATTTTTTCTTTAATATATAATTATTTCAATATTTCGCTGATCTATTGTGATCAGCGTCATCAGGTATAATAAACAAAAAAAAAAAAAAAAAAAGTTTAGTTTTTTTTTTGTTTATTATACCTGATGACGCTGATCACAATAGATCAGCGAAATATCGAAATAATTATATATATACATATAATATTTAAAAAAAATATTAAAATATATATATATATATTTAAAAAAAGTTTATACGCAGCCGTATTTATTGAATTCTAACCATATATATATATATATATATATATATATATATATATATATATATATATATATATATATATATATATATATATATATGCAAACTTAAAATTAAATTATTAAACAGTAGGGGATCATAATGAACCATTTTAAAAACTTAAAATTTGACTTGCATTTACTTTTGGGGGATTTTAAAATTGTAAAAAAGGTATATTTTTAATTAATTTGTCATCTAGGATGTTTAGAGAAGAGAAACTGATTTAATTATTGTTTAATAATTTCATTGACATTAGTGGAACCCAGAGCTCAAAGTTTATTTGTGTAGTGTTTGAGAAAGTATGTGTTTTTAAGGGGAATCTACCTGTAATGATTAGTTAAAAAAAAATTGAAAAAAAAAACTATAAAGAAACTCATAACAATAATTTCATAAAAAATCCAATAAATGCACAAGCTACACCACACCAACCAACAATATACGCCCAACCATATTCTATGTCTTTATACTTCGATGCATAAATCGATAATGAGACAGCCATGCATACTCCTATAAAAAAGAAGAAACTTATTACGCAAAATAGTGACATTTCGCCCACTACTAAACTGCGGTCAATAAATAAATTTAAAAGAAAATTTTGTTTAGTAATCTTAAAAAAATAAATATTTGCTTCTCTTTTTGTATATAAATCAATAAAAATAGTATATTTACTTAAATATTTATTGCGTTAAAAACTTTCTAGGTGAAGTCATTGTCTTCCCAAATATATATAAGCCAAAAAAATATATATTGGCTATCGACACAGCAATTGTTGCAAAGAGATTAAAAATAAGTCAATACATATTTTTACAATATGTATTTCCGAAAAATAAACTTAACTATATATTATTATGGAATAACTGGAATTTTCAAGTTTAAGTTACTTCCTGAAGCACTTCGACGTGCCATTAATATAATCTTATCTCAAAAAAGCTTAGTCATAAGCTGAAACACTTCGACGTGTTTATTATTACAAATTAATCTCAAAAAGCTTTGTCTTAAGTTGAAACACTTCGATGTGTTTATTATTATTTATTGTTTATTATTACAATTTTGTCTAATTAATCTATTAATCTATTGTTTATTATTACAATCAGATTGTTTATTATTACAGTATAATTTCAAAATACTAAAATTAGATTGTATTAATAACGCACTTCGATGCGTTATTAATACAATCTAGTCTCAAAAAAGCTTAAAGGTAAGCTGAAGCACTACGACGCAATATTTGTACAATCGCAAAAAAGCTTTATTAAAATCCCAAAAAAAAACTTTATTTTAAATGCTTTGCCATTGAAGTTTTATCAATTGTTAGGGTTTGATTTTACTCAGTGGCATGACAACAACGGGGAAGTTGTCAAATGAAATAAGAGCAATTGAAATAAAGTGCTATAAATAACATGTGATTTAATTATTGCAAAGCAAACAAAAAAAAAATCGATAATACTTTTGTTTTAGATCTTTTAAATATTCTATACGAGAATTTTATGAAACGCAACAACATTCAGTTTTATCCTCAAATTTTTTATGTATTATTTAGTGAATAATAAACTGCAAATTAGTATTATTCTTGTTGCTTGTATTTTGATATTTTTTTGATAAAAAGTTGCAAGGCTGAAGTTTTTTAATTTGTCAAGATTGCCACAAATAAATTAGTGAAGGGCTTCAAAAACTCAGCTAATAAGATTGAGATAATTCAGTATTTAAATAACTATTCACTTCTCTAATAAGATTTAGATAACTATTCAGTTCGCTAATAAGATCTAGATAACTATTCAGTTCTCTTATAAGATTTAGATTCAGTAACTATTTAGTAACAAACTAACAGTAACTATCCAGTAACTACAAATTAACAGTAACATTGGAGTTAGAACCTAGGGGTGCCTCATAAGCAGGTGTGCAAAGAGAGTGGGGGATTTGGGTCAGTTTCCCCCTGGCATCACGTTTATGGGGCATCATCAACTGACAAATAAAAATTATCAGTATCTTGATCTTAGTGAAGAGTTTATTGATGAGATCCGCCATTTTTCGTCTGTTTAACGCCATCTACTGACAAATGATCGGCCATTAGGTCTTCTGAATAGCATTTATGCAAAGAAATTTGAAGGAAATTTTCCCCCAGGTATCTTACTTTGCTAGTATCTGTGGCTGAAAGCGAGAAATCTTTTATCAAGTTAGCTCTCGTCAAGAACACTCTAGGAACTACCATGGGACAGAATTGTCTTGGCGACTGTCTTATCCTTTAATCGAAACAGATCTTGCAAAAAAAGTTAACTACGAAGTTGTAACTTCCAACTTTGCTGCTAGAAAAGTTCGTGAAGTCTTGGTAAAAGTCAGAAAATATTTATACTAAATCCAGAAATGTTTTTTTCCTTAGTTTTGTATAATTGTTTGATTTGTGAACTTATTTACAGAGTTTTTAAATTATTTTGTGAACTAGAACTAGAAAAATAAGAAAATAAGAAAAAATAAGCTATTATAAAGAGCTTTATTTTTCTTATTTTTTTTAATGGTGGTCAGAGGGGGGAGTTTGAGAAAATTTTTTTATAAAATACCCTGGGCATCAACAAGTCTCTGTGCGCCCCTGCTCATAAGTTAGTGAAAACAAAGAAGAGTGTATATGAAAAGCTTTAAATAGTTTTGAAATAGAAGTTTTAACCCTCCCCCTCTTGCTCCTCTTTTCCTAAGGACGGCCAGGGCCCTTTATTCATTTACAAAGTAGTAATAAAATAACTAAACATTATTAATTAGAAAAATGTTTCCTGTATAACTTTAAGTTCAAAATTTAATTTTAAACTTTAAAGGCCAATGTCCAAATGTTCAATGGATTCAAAGTTCAAATTAGAACATTCAATATATAAATATAAGTTATTAGTTACATTTGTTCCGCAGTGGTTAGAGTTCTGGCTCAGAACCCAGAGGTCCGAGGTTCGACGCCAGCTCTAGCCCAACAAGCGACATTGGTACGGAAGGAGGCGTGAATTTCCTGTTAAATGCTCACCAGCGGTGCTCTATGATAAGACCGTAAGAACTTCTGGGAGCACTTAAATACATACAAAATAAAAAATAATAAAAAAAAAATATCTAAACGAAAAGTTGTAGACTTTACTTTATACCTTCTATTATTTACATTATAAGTAATCAGTTACTAATAAGTACATCTAATGTGGTTCTATTTGTTGACAACTCAACTTTATAATCCTGTTTTGACGAAAAGTCTTCTCGTTTCGATTGCTCAGAATAGGCAGCCAATCTTGAATCTGATCTCAATTCTGTAACAGATTTGGACTTGTATTGACTTATGAATTTAAACTTTAACAAAACTCAGATATTTACTGCAAGCTATTTCAATTTTGTCAACATTCCTATATTAATGAATGGTAACCTTCTTTTTATGGTAACCATCTTTTTATGTTTTCTTAAATTATCGTTTATTAATGATCTCAGATGAAAATCGATACAATCGATACAATCGATAGCATCTGCTAAGATTGCTTCTCTCTATCGTGCATTTTTTCTCTCTTGATTTAATTCTCTACCTCTACAAATCTCTGTATTGAATACTATTGTCATACTTAGGCTGGTTCTTCCATGAATCTTTTTCTTTTAGGCAAGATCCAAAGTCCAAGGTCCATGCTGCAGCAATCATCTTTTGTTTAATTATCAAAATCTCATTTTAGTTTCTTTTGTTTAGTTATCAAAATCTCATTTTAGACTCTTCATTGAACAAAGTCATATCCTTTCTGTCCCTGCATGCTCTAAAAACTTTTATTTGTCTAGTTTTTTTCCCCACCCTTTGGAAATCTCTTCCGTTTTTATGTTTTCCTGATTCATACAACCTACAAATTTTCTTGACTCATACAACCTACAAATTTTGCTGACTCATACAACCTACAAATTTTGCTGACTCATACAACCTACAAATTTTGCTGACTCATACAACCTACAAATTTTCTTCTGTCGTTTCTTTGCTCTTTAACTCTTTAACTTTATTTAACTTTTTTTTCAACTCCCAAAATAATAGTGGTTATCTGCAGTAAAGTAATAGTGGTTATCTGCAGCTTTGATAGAAGTAAAATAGAATTAAAAAAATAACAATAAAGAGTTCATATACTTTATACCAATAACTGTTCAATGCCAAAAAAAGTTTTTACAAAGAAATGTTGCTATGAAAATAGCTTTGTTGTTTGCAAAAAACTGCAACTTTTGCAAAGTTTTTACAAAGCTGTTTACTAAAAGGTAGCAAAGTTGTATTTTTTAAATTGTACTTTTATTATATTTAAATTTTATTTAAAACACAATCCTCGCGCATTTATGACAAGCTTGTTAAAATCTTGTTTATTATCTATAGATAACTTTTTGAAAATACTCATTAAAGCTAACCTAAACGATTTAGACTTCTACTACCATTTTTTTTTCCAACTTTTTTATATTGTTATTTTATAACCTTTTAAGCGCCTAATTGAAGAAATCTCCCATTTATATGAAGTCAACGGAAAGGTAAAAGTAATTTAGGATAAATTATAATATTCAAATTCATGCATTTCTTCAAGTCAGAAAACAGCAGGAATAAAGAGCTTTTGTAAAGTGCCCATGCCATTATTTCATAAATCGTAATATCCAAAGAAAAATCAAAAATAACTTTTAATAAAACGCTGATTAAGTATTTTAGTAAGTAATAAAAAACTATATAAAATTTGTAGACTTTTTGATTTCCTTTATTATATTGTCACTAAATTTGTCCCTGCGAAACAATATCATTTTGTGATGTATGTGATGTATAAATTAAGCCTTTGGAAAATATCCATCCGCATAAGTTTTTCTAATGTTTTTTTAGAACTAAACGAACATAATGATGGACCTGAAAAGGGGTAGAAAAATCATCTAAAAATAATTTACAACAATAAAGAAAATGACTCATAGTTTTTATAAGGGTTTTATGGAGATAAACAATTTAGCTTAATAATAATTTATACTTAGCTAAACAATAATTAACAAATCCAAAGCCTAGATTTTTAGATAGCTAGATATCTGGATATATGGATATAAAAATTCTATTTTTTTGTCACAAATGTCTAATAATTCAAGAACACCAAGGAACAAAGAATAGCTTTTATCAATGCAATTATAAACAGCTTCTTCTTGTATAAACGTCCTTTCTTTATTAAAAAAAGTTTGTAAATCTATCTTTCTTTCTTGTTTCAAAAATATTTTGTGATACCGAAATATCTACATCATTTATATTTAGCCACCTAATTTCAAAAGAATTTCTTCAATATTTTTCTCCTTTATTTTTCGTCTTTTTTTCTTTTTTACTCTTAATAATACCAATTGTCACGGTTAAAGATTTAATAATTTTTACGCTTTATTTATACCTGTTGTCTAATTAAAGAAATATTATTTTACAACTAATGTCATTATCACTCATAATTTTTTATTAGTATGTGCACATACTAATAAAAAATTATGAGTGATAATGACATTAGTTGTAAAATAATATTTATACTAACATGTTAGTAAATAAAAAAGTAAGAGCGTAATGTTGGTGCAATATGCAAAAGCTAATTGATTGGGTGTATTTAATCGCTGTACACGAGATTAAAAATTTAGCCACAAATATGCAGTTTTGATAGACTGAGTCCAGTTAGTCCGGTAGCTTAAGACTTGGTCTAACTTTTTTTTTTTCCAGCTTTTTGGTTGAAATTATATGTTTTACATATTTTAGATTTTTACAAATGTAAATAAAGAAAAACAAAATTATTATAACTCACCCTGATTTTCTACATTTTTCTTGCTGACTATTTTGCTTTTCCTGCTATTATTTTCTATATTTTTCTTAAAACATTTGTCCACAAAATGAACTTAAGTTTGCAATCATAATCGTAAGAATAAGTTTCTTGTGATTAAGATGCAATTAATATGGTAACAACAAGTGTAACAATAACACGTAATAATTATAATAACTTTACAAATTTAATGCTTTCAATTTGAATAAGTAATAATTTATCATACTTTGTATATTATAGCATAAAAAAGTAAATTAATATAAGATACAAAAATAGAAAAAATTTTAACATAATATTATGCTAAGGGTTAGTTATTAGTTTTGGGCGCCAACTACTCTTTTATTAAAAAAGTTAGCTACAAATATTTTTCTTGTTTGTGTTACCGATCGCTAGCTAAGCCGATTTTATTAAAAATGAATTAAAAAACCAGCATTTAAATTTATGACGTTTTTAACGTCATAAATTTAAAGTACGACTTAGTAGCGTACAATAATTCGTTTGTATCGTGCCATAGTTTCATTTCATCAAACCATACCTTTAGTTTAACTTGAATCAAAATTTATTGTCTTTTGTTTTGGTTGAATTAAAAATTTAGTTATCAAAGCAGAAAAAAAAAATTAATTAACCTGAACTAACGTATAATATAGCAACTGTGTTGACTTTAGATGAAAACCACTGACACCAAACTACCAAAACTGTTAAAAAGCTTAGCAAAGTTGCAATGACACCAAAGGCTTGACAAGCCTTCATGAAACCTTCAACATTTCCAAACGATGTGCAATCTTTGCTTACTTTATTACAGAACTGCCACAACCCAGAAGTTTCAACAACAAAAAAAGTTTTACTTATTTTCCACACTGGTACACTAGTTGAAGTAACTATACAAATAAAAGTTACTATTCCTATAAACACCGATCCAATACGAACACGGTTTTGATAAAGTAAAACAGCATTTGGCATTTCGTTATAAATTTTAAGTTACAAAAAAGAACTTGAAATTACGAAACAAGCAGGCTTAAGTAAAAAGTTTTCAGTTTTGTACTTAAAACTGCATTTAGTCAATATTTACCTAAACTCTTTTGAAATTACATTTAGAGAATGTAGTGCACAGTTAATTGGTGTAGATCAGTTTGTTTTAAAAGGCAATCTATTTTGTTAAACATGCTATACAATGTTATAAGGAATATAAGGTAAAATTTTGATACAAAAAAAAGTTATGCCAAACAAGTCAAACTCTCAAGTAACGTATTTTTGAATATACCACATGAACAATACATGTACATATCAATAAAATATGAGGTACGTTTAATATAAATGCAAAATTATCTTATTGTATATTACGCGAATAAACTAAGTTTAATAAAAAAATTTAAAATCATTACACTACTATTAAAAAGTATCGACACGCACACATACCGTTATTGTTTCCAATCCCAAGATCCCGGTATTTTTAATAATCTAAATATACCGGGATTGTCAATCAATCCCGTCTCTGTAAGAGCAAATCAATATCACAATAAAAAAATAAATTAAAACAAAAACAAATTATTTGAAAGAAAAAAAAATTATGCGCAGCGATAAAAAAGTTCTTTACCAAGTATAAAATACAGAGAGTGTATTGTATGCTTTCAGTTTTACTGTGAAAAAGTAAAGCTTCTTAAAAACAAAACTCTAGGACAAATTTAGTTATGAGAATAAACATTTAGAAATTTAAAACTTTATGTCATGCCGGTTATCTTATCTTTTTAATTTATTATTAATGTATAATAACGTGTTTTGTTTCGATAATTTAAATTTTTGAAAGATTATACAGGTGGTTGCACCCCAAAAGCCACGCGAAAGTAGGAGGGTCTAGATTTATTTTCTAGGGACAGATCATAATTTTGTTAATATGGGTTCTGAAAGATAAGCCTAAATAGGGTTCTTCCTGGTAGGTATGGTTTTTTAAGTCTCGCTTGAGTTCTTTTTCTAGAATGTTGAAGTTAACCACACTTTTTTTCATGCACCCCAAAAACAACATTGACAAAATTGGCTATAAAATCTAAACTATTTGGAATTAAGACCTGATTTTTTGTAGAAGATAGTTATAATAAATTAGTCTTAGGATGATTGTATCATTGCTAACTTAAATTTTTAGGATGTACTTCAATGTACCACAAAAACCACATCATGTGCACCCCAAAAACCACGTTGGTTATTTGAATATTTTAGAAAATATATAAAATAATTCAATAAAAAAATTTTAGGATGTACTCTAAGATAGTAGCTCTTTGTCATCATAAAAAAAAAAAAAAAAAGTTAATGTATTGTGGAAATACTACCATTGAACTATGTTATGTTTTTTGTTGTTTTAGAATTTTGTTTAATATAATATTATAAAGTAAAATGAAACCATCATCTGCATTACATCTACGTATAAACAAATCAAGAAATCTCAGTACTAAAGCTGATGCCATAGTGGCCAGAAAACACACAAATGATAAAAATAAACAGTTAGAAGCTGCAATAAATTGGTGCAAAAAATTTAATGGAAGGGGACAAGCAGCATTAAAGACAGGTTTGTTTCCCCTTATTAAAGATAGAGAGACAATCAACAGGCGATTAGATGGAAAAGTGATTAATAGAAAAGAACGAGATTATTGTACTATACTTACAGATGATGAAGAAGCATCTATTGTGCGTTTTATAAAAAATAAGAACAGATGTTTACAGGCAATTAACAAACAGGACATAACCAAATTAATTATTAATGTGCTTCGTGTGAGAGATTACACTAATACAAAAATGAAAGGTGGACGGAAGTTTCAAAAGTTATCATTAAATGCTCGAGCTGCTCTAGAAAAGGGAAAGTAAGTTTAATTGAATTCATTTAATCTACAATGATCCTATAAAAGTATGTAAGACGGGTAATATGATTCTTTTCTTTATGTAAATATTCCATTTTATAGATTGAGTCGATCATTTTGGCTTCGTTTTAATGCTAAACATAGCAGCCTTACAATCAAACGCCAAGGGAGTGTCTCGATAAACCGTGCACTTAATTGTTCAAGAGAAATGGCATGTAATCATTTAGGTAAGTTATTAATGAACAAATATAAATTCATAAATCTGAATGTACTTTTTTTTTTAATTTGTTCATTTCCCTATAATAACATTATTTCAGATTCCCTTGCTAAAGAACTAGTAGATGTTGGTATTATGATAAATGAAAAAATGATTGAAACAGGGGTTTGGAATGGCAGTGTTGATACATGCCGAATATTTAATTGTGATGAAACACCCCAGTTTATTAATTATGGAATTGATGGTACCACTTCTGGATTATTTTATGCTGGCAAAGGAGATGCATGTCAAAGAATGTATAGAGAAAACAGAGAATGTGTCACAATTCAACCATTTGTTTCATTTTCAGGTATGCTATAATATGTTATGGTTCAAGAAAAAATTGAATATAAATAAATACAAGCATTAAAAAACTTTTTTATTTTTTATTTTTAGGCGACATATGTATGTGTCAGGTAATATTTAAATGTACTGGTATTACTAGTTCTATGGTTCCAACAGAAGCAGTAAATAAAATTCCCCATTTGTTGGTCACAACTACAGATAATGGAGTATCAACCCATGAATCTTTCTTGGCAGCATTGAAAGAGTTTGATGTCTACTTAAATGAAAAAAATGTTAAGCGACCCATCGTCTTATTATCAGATGGACATAGCTCTAGACTAGACTTTGATGTATTATCTTTTTTGGAGTCCAAAAGAATTCATCTTTTTCTTACTCCACCAGACACAACAGGAGTTACTCAACTTCTTGACCAAGTAAACAAGAACATTCATAGTGAGTATCGTAAGCAAAAAGACTCTATGTTTTCTGATATCTGTTCCTTAAACAAAGAAGCTTTTATGTTAGTTTTAGCTAATATATGGGACAAGTGGACAACCAAAGAAACGCTTGTAAAATCTGCTAAAAGGGTTGGTGTTGCCGAAAATGCATTGAGTGTTGATTTTATGCAAAAAGACAAATTCGAACGAGCAGAAAACTGTATTGAACGAGAAAAACAGACTTCTCCACTAATTTCTTCGCCGGATAAAAGACGTGGTTCAGCAAATTATTGGAAATCAAAATTTGAACAAGCGATGGAGTTGATTGATGAACTTCATGAAAAGAGCATTCAGCTGGAAGAAATACCTGGTTTTATGACAACCAAAAAGATAAAGCCAAAATTAACAAAAGATGCAACAAGTGTTACCCAAGTACATGGATCAATGACTGCAAGCGATGTAATAACTCTAGTTGAAAGCATATAAAGAAAAAAAGAAAAAGAAAAGGAAAAAAAAGAAAATGCTGCAAAAAAGAAAGAGGAAGTTACAAGACTCTTTATAACATGTAAGCTTCAATGCTATTGCAAGGAGATAAAATGTAAAGCTTTTGGCTTAAAGCAGTGTCCAACCTGCCTCAATATAATGCGGTCCATTTGCAGCAAAGCAAACTGCAAAGTAAATGGAAAAAACCCAGAAATGATTTTATCTGCAGCTGCTAGAAAGAAATAACTGTGATATTCAAAATCTTTTTTATTGAATGAACTATTTGTTTTAAATTTGTTGTAAAGACTTGTTCTGGATAAACTTTTTTTTTTTAACTTTTTCTTAGCGCACCCCAAAAACCACATGTTAAAATGTAATTTTTAAACTTTTTTTTTTAAGTTTCCCTTCTACTTATAATAAAAATGGTTTGATTTATGTAAATAGCATATAAAAGATAAGCAAACTAGATGGGATTTGCAAACTTAGTCTAAAAAACCAATATTTTATAGCAATATTACTTAAAACTCAATTATTTTTCTCAGCACTTTTTAAGTTTAAAACGGTTGTAAAAAAAACTCCTTTATTGTTAATATTGATTTCTTTTGTTTTAATTGGTGCTGAAACATTCCTTTATGAGAAAAAATTTCTCATATGGTTTTAAAATGCATATTTAAATTTTTAGAGCCTTTTAACTGACCGCGTTGTTTTTGAGGTGCCTTGGTTTTTGGGGTGCATCTACCTGATATTATAAAGATTATACCTGTAATGAGTAGAATAATTTTAAAAGAAAGTTACATTCTTATTTGATTGTAAAAATAATTTTAAAGTTACATTCTTATTTGATTGTAAAAATAATCTTTGTGCAAATATTTGGGTACATAAAATATTTTAGATTTAAATTTCAAAATCAAATAAGCATGACGTATTTTTTATCTATTTTCTACGGGGTGGGAAAAACCAGGCGCATTATTTTCATATGTATCACTTTCCCGTAAACAAAAAAATCAAGGTTTGGTATAATTCATAAAATTGATGTCACTTGAAAATATTTATTATACAACTATTAATTTTATAGATAAACTTTTCATCTTTGAAGGTTTAGTGAAAGTAACCAATTCTAGTACATTGAACTTAAGCAAAATTTGTTAAACAGCAGTTTTAATTTACACAAGGACATTGTGGTTACAATGACAGATCAAGCTAGTATTTTGAAAATAGATGGCTGCTGGTCGCTAACCAATAAATATGCTTGTCTACAGCACACAACTTTAATTAAGGTTTTAAAGCAAAAGAGGTAACCCATTACAAATCGGCCAGAATTTGGTAATAAACTTTCTGAAGTTGATTTGTTCATAAATGAGGAGATTGAAAAAGATTTGGTCTGCAATGGGAAAAATACTTCAAAGTGAGCTAATAAAGTTTTATTACGTCATTATTCATTAAAAAGATACACAAAGTGATAATAATGTTTAGAAAATTGCTTCCTTAGAAAAACATTTTGTAAAAATATCAAGACTGCATTTAGAGAACAAATATCATTAATAATGGATAGTAAGACAAAGTGGAACAACTTTCTACTGTTGCTTGAATTTTAACCAATTCAACTAAATAAAGATTTATATAAAAAAAAAACATAAGTTGATGCTTAACAATATTGCTATTTATAGTTACAAAACTAAAAGAAATTATAACACAAGCAAGAAATTGAGTGCAACTCTAATGCTCGAAAGTCAAACTTATATGAATAGGCTTTAAAGATATGGTTAAATATACGTACAATTTAACGACATGGTTAAATGTACCTACAATTTAACGACATGGTTAAATGTACGTACAATTTAACGACATGGTTAAATGTACGTACAAGTTTAGGGAAGAATAGTTACATTGACTTTTTTTCAATTAAATGTCAAAAGCTTTAGGCATAAGAGTCAAAAAGACAAAGAACTTTCATTTACAATATTATGATCTAATGCGTTTTGTTAGATTTAAGTGTTGATAATAAAAATACAAAAAAATGACACTATTAGTAAGTAGTGTTATTAGTCGCATGCAGTAAATATTTAGAAAGAGTTTTTTGATGGGCCTGAATCCGAAAGGTGTTAAGGTTGGGCTGGGATTTTTTTTTGATAAACTATTCAGTACAAATGTTCGGAAAAAACTTTCACGCGTTGTGGTTCCTGAGATTTCCAAAACACATAAAAAAATTACGGATTTTATTATTGCTTTTACTATTTTAATTTTTTTTTTTAATTTAGATGCGCCAAGAAGTCCTTACGGTCGTATCAAAGAGCACCGCAGATGAGAATTTAATGGGAAGTTCACGCCTCCTTCCAAACTGATGTTGCAAAACTTGCCCAGAGGTAGGGTTTGAACCTTTGTTTTTGAGGCAAGTTCGCTACCACTGCGCTACGGCTGCTCATATTTAATTAATAAGTTTTTGATTAAAATTGCTTTTGTTGTGGTTCTAGTTAATATTAGGTAAATATCATATTATATCTTGTTTTAATGCCGGGTCCAATACCGAGATCCTGAAACTCATTATTTTGACCCCAAAACCCTTGAATCATTATTTTGCTTCTTAAATTTCATCTTTTTTTTCCAGTAATTTTCAACTCTAACAGTGGTTGTTTGCAGCCTTGTTGTATATATATATATATATATATATATATATATATATATATATATATATATATATATATATATATATATATATATATATATATATATATATATATATATATATATATATATATATATATATATATATATATATATATATATATATATATATATATATATATATATATATATATATATATATATATATAATAAATAAGTTTGCAGGTTTTTGTTTCTGGTTTGTAAGCTTCATAACGTTTTATAATTTTCCACTTTATAATAGGTGTTGTACCTTTTTCTTTTAAACTTCAAACTTCTTTTGAAAGTTCAGTATCATTTTTATATTTGATCGCATTAAAAGATTTTAAATGATTTGCGTACCTGAGCTTGAATGGTGTCTCACTGATATCAAAATATACTTTTTCTTTAGGATCTGGATCATCAGAACTCACAGTGCACAGTGGGAAATTAGATGGCCAAAAATCAGAAAAGTAACTTGTTTCAATCATTATGTCTGATAGTGGGTTTTGTAACTAATACCCTCACTAAGAATTTTCCAGTTTATGAAATTCTAAATTTGGCAGGCTCAATTGTAGTGGCTTCTTGAAGTTAGTTTTTTTAATGAATTTTCGATAAAATTCTCAAATTGCTGGATTTTAGTAATTATTATTTTTTTAATATATAGATCATTGAAGAATTGAGAATATATACATCATTGGAAAGATTATAGTATAAACTGTTAAAAATAAAAAATAAAAAGTTTCTTGAAAAAGTAGGTAGTAAAACTTTTAGCATTAAAAGTAAAAAATTCATCACAAAAGTACTAAATTTTAACTTTGATAAAGAATTAAAAAATTGTTCCAATTTGTACCTTTTCCATATTTTGATATTTTTTAGTCTATAGTATCTACTAACTACCCTGAAAAGTGTAGCTGCGATCACCCGCGATCTTGAGAGCTAAATAATTTTGAAAAACTTATGTTTTTTTAAACAAAAAAAAAACTTCGATAAAAATAATTTTTTTTTCATTCATTACAAAAATTTAAAAACATACAAACTACTTTAAAGCATGAAAGACCAAAATAAATTTGTTTTCGTGTTGTTACTGAAAGGAAAAATTTTTTATTTTAACTTCATGAGTTTATGGTTTTAAAATGCATAACTAATTTAAGAAAAAATAATTCTAAAGTGCATTTTTAATGTCCCACTAATCAACCAAAACCACATGAATTTCTAAATGATGTTAAAAAGTTTCTTTTTACTTTGTAAAAAGAAACTTTTTAACATTTTTATTGTTGTGAACTAAGATAATGGAGGAAATCAATTTAATACAAATTGTGCAATGTTTTCAGCTTTCGGTAAATACTTTTGAAAATGTAAATAGTGGGTTTAAATACATTACTAGAATTCAAGTCAGAGAATACAAAATAAATACAATAGCGAGAGAAAACGACGTCTGAAGGAGCTTTTATAAATTTCTTGCATAACAAACCTTCAGGAAGCGTTTCTGAAAGTACCCATAAAGAAGCACCATGCAGGTTTCCATCTTATCGAGTAATTTTTGAAATAAAAAACGAGTGCTCACGCCTTAAAACATCCATTAAAGTTACTGAAATAAAGGCCAAAGTTAAACTACAGGATCTATGGATCATACATCCAAAAGGCTTGTGAAACTACGGGAGAAGAAAATTTTAAAAGTTTTGATGATAAAAAGAAAAACTTTGATGAATTAATACTAATTAGTTGTCAGGATATGGACGAAACATCAAGTCACTAAAAATACTATTAACGTTTTAATAATTCCAATCAAAATAACCTTCAAGATTCGGATCTATTAGTCACGATAACATCACTTCTTCGATTACATGTCCAATCAGATTTAAACAATCTTTTATGGAATAACCTAATGTCTCAAGGTATTAGATTCTGTAGACCAATTATACTGGAGTATGTAAATGAGAATAAAGAAGTGGTATTAAAAACTAAGGAAGAAATTGAAAAAAAAACTCTTAATTTATATCCTGATAAAGTTTACCTTTCAGGACATAAGCATGTTTTTATCAACTATAGTTTTATCCTTTCAATTGATGGAAAAATCTTAGTTACATCACGGAGACTTCTTCGACACAATATTGTCCGATTGTCAAGCCACACCTAACTTGATGAGTGATCTAAAAAAAGGTTTGTTACAAATAGGCAGGCATTGTGCTATGGCATTTGACCACTACATGCTTGTATTAGGTTTTTTGAATTTATTCATATTTCATATAGACTTGAAAAAAACTTGGAAAATAGAAAAGGTTTTCAAAAAATCAATATTTTTTGAGAGAAAAAATTATACATGATAGGATGTTTGAAGAATTTGGTTTAAGAGTTGATGAACCAAAAGCTGGTGGATCAGCTACTGGAACTAGTAATACCGGAAATTTATGCACATGAGCTTTTTCTGATCCTCTATTACTCAGCAAAATTTTAGAAATGGATGAAGAAATTATCAGATTACATAACATTCTAACTGCAAATAATTGCAAAGGTCCAAATGATCCAGAAGAAATTGATAAATACTGCAATGATACATATAAGAAGTTATTAAAGATATATGATTGGTTCAAGTTCCCAGCTTCCATTGAAAAAGTATAAGCTCATGCTAGGGAAGTTATTATTAATTTACCAGTTCCACTTGATTTAATGGGAGAGGAAGCAGTTGAATCTCGACAGAGATTTTATAAATTTAATCGTGAACATCATTGCAAGAAAAAAAAGTAGAGAACTAAACTTACTTGATATTTTCATTCTAGGTATACATACTTTTGATCTCCTAATTAGTTCAATCTCATTAACTAAAAGATTGAAAAGTAATAAAATATTGTGTCTACCGGAAAAAGTTAAAAGTTTGTTAGCAGTTTATAGCGATGATAAAGTAAAAGATTCATCTGAATTGGAATTAGATGAAATTAATGACTTGGGTGAATTATATTTAAATGTAGATAACGTTGACAAAAATCTAGAATTAGATAGAGGTAGAAGAATAAAGTTCTAAACTGTATCATCTGTATAATATATAACTTTATTTGTCAACTATATAAATTTATTAAGTATATAATAAAATATTTAAAAAATTGCAATGATTCAGTTTAAATTATTAGAGTTTTGACAAAAGATTATCCCAAAAGTTTATTTATTTTTTTGTTTTTTTATTATTAGTTTTATTATTATTTGTTATCAATTGAAAATTAGAATAACAGACTTTAATTCTTATGATTTAATCTGATTAAATCTGTGAACCACCCGCCTAATGTTATTAAAAGACTTCAACGTACTGTTGAAATAAAATTATCTTCAGCGTCATCACATGAAATTGTTTTTAATAATGATACACCATCTTACGATGAGGCTTTTAAAAAAGCTGGCTATAACTGTAAGCTTACATACCAACCCCAGGTTACATCACCTAAAAATAAAAATCGCAAGCGAAATATTATATGGTATAACCCTCTGTTCAGGCTAAATGTAGAAACAAAAATAGGAAATCGTTTATTAGCATTGGTGGATCTACATTCACCTGTGAATCACAAACTACGCAAAATATTTAATAGAAATTTGATCAAGGTTAGTTGTAGCTACATGCAAAATATTAAATCCATCATTAGTTCACACAACCACAAGATTTTACAAAGTCAAAGAAATATAACTATAAAAACATGCAACTGCATTACTAAAACCGCTTGTCCATTAAGCAACCAATGTATAGTAACTAATATATTGTTTACCAAGCCACTGTGAGTTCTGATGATCCAGATCCTAAGGAAAAAGTATATTTTGGTATCAGTGAGACACCATTCAAGCTCAGGTACGCAAACCATTTAAAATCTTTTAATGCGATCAAATATAAAAATGATACTGAACTTTCAAAAGAAATTTGGAGTTTAAAAGAAAAAGGGACAACATCTATTATAAAGTGGAAAATTATAAAACGCTGTGAAGCTTACAAACCAGAAACAAAAACCTGCAAACTTTGTCTTCATGAGAAATTAGAAATTTTATCTTTTAATGGAAACAACCTGCCTATTAAAAAAGATGAAATATTATCTAAATGTCGACATTTAAATAAATTCCTGTTATCTTCGTTTGATACTGGAGATTAAATGATTGCGCCTTTTTAAATTACGTCAGAACTCGTTCTACCGTAAAATTTTGATTCGTTTTTTAAACGTTAATTTACGTTTTTAATTTATAATTAATAGCTGATGATTGCCGAAAAGCACGAAACTTTAAGTACTATTATAATGTTGTTTTTCTTCATTTAAATAATATATATATATATATATATATATATATATATATATATATATATATATATATATATATATGTATATATATATATATATATATATATATATATATATATATATATATATATATATATATATATATATAATATATATATATATATATATATATATATATATATATATATATATATATATATATATATATATATATATATATATGAATGTTCGAGTAATCGGGACATTCTATAACACAAACTTTTTCCGATTAGTAAAAACAATTCGAGTTATCAATAGTTTTGGTCTCAAAGGTAAAAACAATACATTAAAAATAAAAAAATGTTATAATGTCACTCTATATTTCACCCGTAAGACTGAAGGGTATGTAGTCATACAACACTTGCAGTTGAATATCACTAATATTTGGGCAAACTGGATCGATTGCATTATCATCATCATCTTCCTTGTCATTTGCATGATGTATATTGGCTGCATTTTTAACTACTTTTATCAACTGTTCACCTGTAAGTTAAAGTACTGTGCTAATTAAGTTTTCATCGAATAACTTTTACCCTCTAGATACAACATCTTTAGCTGTTGTACCTAGAGGGTAAAAGTTATCCAGTTTTTTTTATATGACTTTGAACCTCTTTAAAGGGGTCGTCGTCTTCATCCGAATGGGCAGATTTTTGATGATCTTTGGAAATTCCTACATTTGCAAAACAATTAACGATGGTGGAGGTTTTCACTTTTTGCCATGCAACACCAATTATTTTCATTGCACCTAAAATCAAAAAAACAGGAAGATTTTTTCTTTTACCGATAGTTACGACTAGCTCATGTAATGCCAAAGATCTCTAATAAACAAAAATAATAAAAAAGAATAAAAAGAACGTATAACTTCCTGATCTCTGACCCATTGGTTGAAGTTAAGATGCGGTGGTAAAAAAATGAGCTTAATAGATTTTAGATTATCGACCGTCGGGTGTGCTGGGCAGTTATTATGATCACTACTTTCTTCTTTTCTTTTGTAAACTTTGTATTCATTTCTTGTATCCGCTCTTCAAACAAGTTGCTATCCATCCAGCTTTTATTTTGATTTCTGTATATTCAAGGTAAGTGCTTAACTCCTTTGAAGAAGCGACGTGATTTTGATTTTCTTATTAGAAACAGGAATTTTATTATTTTATTAATATAATTTTATTATCACACACTGGTCTTGCTGCGAACATCCTTGTAAGACAAAATTTGCTGTGCTTCCCCCTTTACACGAGTCAGATTAAAGATTTAGTGACTTATTAGGTTGCATACGAAAAAAAAATCCAACTTCATCTGCATTATGAATTTTATCATGTTTATACCTGAATAAAATTGTAGGGAGAGTTGTTTCCTTCCTTGGCGTGGTCATTTCAGCTGTACAAAAGTTACCCTCTCCACATACCGTCTATAAAGAAACATTTTACCTGTTTCTCCAATGACCAAGCCAACCCACAGACGCTTGAAATCCATTTATATTAATTTTATAGCCATTTAAAAACAAGATTATCTAAATTTGAAAATGTTCCTTTTTTAATTCTCATACGTTTTGACTTGTTCTCTTGTGTCTTCATACATTTGAAGATTTTTTCTTTATTTTTGATCCACACCCAGCAAGCACATAACGTTATTTCAACGTTTTTTTCAACGTTGAGAAATGGTTGATATATGGTTGAAAAATAACGATCTAAATTTCAACGTTATTTCAACGTTAGTTCAACGTTAAAAAAAAAAATGTCGAAACTTCAACATTGATTACTAACTAAAAAAAAACATTGAATTAACGTTGAAATTACATTGAAATTTAGCTACGAGAGTTCGCCGACGCAAATGTACTAATAATTCGGAACTAAAATAAAATTTAATATTTCATATAGATTTGTGCGTGGAAAAGTTCTTTAAAAACTTTTAATAAAAGTATTAATGTAATAAAAGTGAAAACATTAAAAGATTTTTTTGCTATGAAAATTGTATAATTTTACAAAAATTTATAAGAACTTGCAGTATATATAAGTTTTGCATATTTTATATAAAAGTGCAAAATTTAGTTTTCTAATGTAATGTAATTTTCGAAAGTCGGTAGCGGAAAAATAAAAATCATCCTACCGAAAGTTTTTTTTATTGGTTGAGAATATCACATGTCAAAATAAACAATATTTGTTATACCGTAAAATGAAGAAAATTTAACATATTATTTTTAAAAAACAAAAATGTAAAAAATGTAAAAAATTAAGTAGAACTTTCCATTAAATAAATAGAAATGACTGCCATCCTATACCAAAACCCTCAGTCAATGCATGTACACTCCACAGCGCCTATCCCTATATTAGTAAACGTATGTACACTTCACTGCGCCTATCCCTAAATTAGTAAATGCATGTACATTCCTCGGTGCCTATGCCTAAATCAGTCAGTGTATGAACACTCCATTGCGTCTAATAATGCATTGTGCTATTCCCAGCGTATATCCCTAAATAATTTATTCAATTAATAAGCGTAATAAAACCTAAAAAACATAGAAAAAAACAATCAAAATGTAAAATATGTTCCTGGGAATGGACTCGTACCCAGAGCGCCTGCATGTGGTGTTTCGATACTCTACTGAACATTACGTCCTAGCGTAGAAAAATATTTTTATTTAGCTATTTTATAATAACACGTGATATTTCTTAACGAATAAAAAAAAACTTTCGGTAGGATATATTTTAATTTTTCGCTACCGACTTTCGGGTGGGATTTTTATATGAATTTGGATTAAATTTTTATATTAAAGTCTTTATAATTATAATAACACTTTAATTGTATATTTTACATATATATATATATATATATATATATATATATATATATATATATATATATATATATATATATATATATATATATATATATATATATATATATATATATATATATATATATATATATATATATATATATAATTGTATATTTTACATATATATATATATATATATATATATATATATATATATATATATATATATATATATATATATATATATATATATATATATTTATATATATATAAAATATACAATCAAAGTCTTATTATAATTATGAAACTGTAGTGTAGACCAGTATGTTTTGGTTTGTATAGTCAAACCAAAACATACTGGTTTTACTTTACCTGATGTTATACTATTAGGTACGCGGAAATCGCGATTTACGGAACTGATTTTTATGCTAAAATTTTGGTTCTCGTTTTTTTCACTCTTTTTTAGGCAGCGTGAGGCAGACGTAGTTTTGGGGAGTTTCCATCTAGAAACATATATACATATAGATACTTTTTGGAAAGAAGAAAAGCTAATCTTGATTTTTTAGATACTTTTATGTATGATTACTAAACTTTATTATGGGATATTTTGCTCCTGAATATTAGCTTGATGTTCTCTTATGAATTTGTGGTCAAAGAAATGTAGAGTTTGCTTTTTTTATTATTAAAATAGCTTGTTTCATGCATTTTCTATGCACATGCCAAATTTCAACGAAAAATAATTATAAGCAATTAGTTTAATTGGTGTTATACCAAGTATACCATATTTTTCAGGTAGCCCTAGGCAAACGATTTTTTGAGGTGGTTCCTTTTAGAAACATATATAAACCTTGACGACTTTAAAAAAAAAAAAGGTTAGGCTTGATTTTTATGTAACTATTGTGTTATTAGCATACCTTTTTATGGAGTATTTTGCTGAGAATTTTGCATGAAAATTTGGCTTATGTTGTCACATGGATTTGTAGTCGAAGAAATATAGAGTCTATTTTGTTTATTATTAAAATAGTTTGCTTCATGAATTTTCTATGAACATGCCAAATTTCAACGAAAAATAATTATAAGCAATTAGCCTAATTAGTGTTGGACTTTAGGTACCTAATTTCGGTTTTTCTGTTTTTTTTTTTTTGGTAAGCGAAATCCGGGTGGCGCCGCAATCCGTATAAGGGGGCAATTCAAAAAAAAATCTTATTTTGAATTATTTTGATTTATGTTATTAGATTTAATTAAACAAGAAAAAAATGAACCAAACTGTGCTAGATGCCCTAACAGAGAGTATGTTCAATTTTTTTAATTCTAAATGATAGTAATAATAACTATTTTCAAATTCAAAAAATAATGATTAATGTAAAACCTTCATTGTTTTTTATGTAACATATTAAAAAAGATTAATGTTTCAGATTAAAACTATTGGTATTTAATAGCAACAGTTTTAATATTTTAAAACATTAACATTTAATATTTTAAAAACACTAAGAAGTTTTTTGTTAAAACTACACTAACGAAGTATGTAATATACTTATTTATACGTGGTTTGTAATAGCCTATTAAAACTGATTGTCAACTGTTAGCATCAGTTGACAATTTTATTAAGAAATTACATATAAATAAGTCTATTACATACTTCATTAGTTTAATCTTAACAAAAAACTTCTTATTGTTTTAAAATATAACAAAAGAAATCATTATTATTGTCTTTTATCATATTTGGATTATATACTTCTTTATCTGTTGATTGGTGTTTTAATCATTATACAAGCATGTCCAATATTTATTTCTTGTTTAGATCCTACCCAGCTTTTTGTTGATTTTTTGAGATTTCGTAAGTATAAGTTACATGAATTTTGGATTTATTCATTAAAAAAATATTAACATAATCACAGAGGGAAAAAAGTATACAATAAGTAAATGTTAATAAACATTTATAGTACCTTCCAATATATAGAAACACTTAAAAAACTAGAGTCAATTTTTTTTACTTATTATATACCATCTTTATATGTGTTTATTGTTTTCATAAATTTATAACCATTCCTAATGTTCGCTTGTTGCCTGTAAATATATTATCTTTATATTTTAATAGCTATTTTCATTTTGTTAGTATAGTTGTTGCATCTTAAGCAGAACAGCTTTGATGATTGTTACATTTGTAACTTACTGTTAACAATTTTAAATTATTTTTTGTAAAATTTTTTATCTTATCAATTGCAAATTTTTATAAAAACTTTTTTTATCTTTAGTTCCATGTGTACAACCTTCTGCTGGTAAATTTATGATTTAAAAATGTTTCTGAAAGATTATTGAATTTATGTTTATATTTATATACACTATTTAATGCATTAGTATTGTGTTATCCTCAAAGTGAAGTAGAATCAAATTATTACTCTCATTAACATTTTTTGAGGTATCATTGATTAATATGTTCATATTATTTATTCTGCTTATCACTTTTGCAATTAATTGTTTTATATTAAAATTTAGATAATGCTATTCAGTATTTATTTATTTATCAGTATTACCTATTTACAAATCATTGTCATTTAGAGCTAACCTAACAAGACTATCTTTTATATAGGTCCCAGCATCCTAGACCCACAAGAAATAGCTCATTTAAGTGATGGGTCGAGTTAGGAGGAAAGGATAATGATTTCTTTAAATGGCACTATCATCCTCCTAACAAGTGTACTGGGAGCTGCTGCAGGAAGGGAGGTGGCCAAGGTCGTGGAAGCAGAGGGAGAAGATGGAATGGTGGCAGCCTTGTGGTTCATTGTGATTATTACAATTATTAGGCACCGCCTAATATTTTCATCACACTTTTTTTTTATAAATTATGTTTATTATCAGCAAGTTTGTTTTCCATTTTTTCCCAAATATTTACCATTATTAACATTTGCAAAATTAGTCTTATTTTTGGCTTATTTTTAGGGTGGATACTCCAATATGCATCTTTTAATGGGGTAAGATTTGTAAAGTTATGTCTCTCTTTTTAAATAAACAAAATTTAAAAACATTAAAAAAAATCTTATTGACATTTTTTTCAAGTTTGAGTAAGAAGGAGGAGGGGGGGGGGCTTTGGGTGTGGCACACGCTTCTCCCCTAAC
This sequence comes from Hydra vulgaris, assembly GCF_022113875.1. Classification (NCBI taxonomy): domain Eukaryota; kingdom Metazoa; phylum Cnidaria; class Hydrozoa; order Anthoathecata; family Hydridae; genus Hydra; species Hydra vulgaris. The sequence goes on along the minus strand of NC_061162.1, from coordinate 26,442,107 downwards.
TAACATAGTAAAATAATCTTGAATACTTATTTCTCTTATTTTTTAATAGACTCAATTTAAAACCTTTTTTCAAATATTTTAAAAAAAAAAGTTTTTATATTGGATAAGACTGGATGAGGGGGAGGGGGAAGAGAGGGCGGGTGTTGGGCTTGGCACATGTCCCGCCCCTAATGTCAATTTATACACTACTTTTATATGCTGTAAAGTAAGAAAATATAATTTAAATTTTTTAACACAAAATATAATTAGTATTTTTTAGATTAAAATATTTATAAGAATGTAACATTTCATTACGAGGGTGTTAAAACGTAACAAAATCATCCACCCTTTATACTTAAATACACCACTAATATTTGGAAATGGAATGGAAGCAAATAAGAACAATTTTTTGAGCATAAAGATAACAAACTTTATCAGAAAATCACTCTTTCGTGTGAAAAACTCGTTTTTTTTTAAGGTTATGGTACACCAGTTCCGTACCCCCTCTGGTCCTATAGACACCCCTTTTGTCTATAGAGTTATATGAACTTGTAGCCTACTCTTACATCTATCTTTTGATACCTAGGTATAGGCATTTAGATAAGATTAGACAAAGTTATGACAATTTTAGTGGGAAAAATAATAATTTTGAAACCAGTTTTCAATAAATCCATATATAAAAAATTCGCTACTAAAAACGTCATAACTTTTTTTTAAATAGTTATTTTTAAAATTTTTTTTTCACCATTAAAATACTGTATTAAAGGAATTTCTAATGATATATAACATTCTAGTATATGCTCAATTTAAAAAAATCAGTCCACGTACCTATATACTATAATAACATCAGGTAAAGTAAGAACTTATAAACTGGATTGCAGGCGTTAACATAACTCCAAAGTAGGTTGGTATTTTTATTTTACTATTGTTTTTTTTTTATATTTTGTTGCATTATTAAAATAAAATCAAGATGGCTTGGACAGTAAAATAGGACAAAAATTTAAAGCTTTAGTTAAAAAAGCAAAAAATAGACTAGTTAATGTAGGCTTTAATATTATAGTACCATAAAGTCATTTTTAAATAATATACTTTGTTTTGTCATGTGCATATATAATGCTCTCTGGATAAGCATTATATAAAGCATATATAATGCTTATCCAGAGAGAGGAGCCAGATGGAGTTTAAATTTAGTAAACATTCTGGTTATATAGTGCATAAACACTTTGGTTATATAATGCATGTCATTATATAAACATTATGAAAGTAACAACAAATAAATCATGACTTTTTTAATTAACTTCTATTACTCTCCCATCATAGATAATTGTCTTTTGTCAATATTGTACCATTCATGACAACTTTCTGCTAATAGTTTTTTTTACACATAATATAATCTAAATCATCAAGTTGCATAGATGATTTTTTAAAAGAAGAAAGAAAGTTAGGGAAAAAGCTGTTTACAAACAGCTTTTTCCCTAACTTTCTTCTATTTTTATAATATTTCAATATATCCGTTAAGTATCTAACCACATTAGTATAGACTAGTCTAGATTAGTTTGTCTAATAACTCTAACCTCTCATTTGTATTCTTGTCTGGTTTTTAAGATTTTAAATAAGATTTTGTTTATCACATTTTTTTGCCATAATTTCATTATTTTTTTAAATTTGTGATTTATGTATTCCATTAATTTAATTGATTTGTAATTTCATTGTATTTTTAGTTTTTTTTAATTAAATTTATTTTGATTTGGCAGGTTAATGGCAAATTAAAGAACAAAGTTTTACTTGGCCTAATCTAAAACAAAACAAACAAAAGAAAATGGATTTTAAATATTTGCAAGGTGTTATTGATATGTATATTATATTTCTTTGCGCTGCTCCCACCGATATATATATATATATATATATATATATATATATATATATATATATATATATATATATATATATATATATATATATATATATATATATATATATTATATATATATATATATATATATATATATATATATATATATATATATATATATATATATATATATATATATATATATATATATATATATATATATATATATATATATATATATATATCTCCAGGAGACTAAGGAAAATGGTTCTACTAAATGAATGTTCGACTTAAGCAATGCATAACTGCCTAAAAGGTTTGTGTTATGTGTGTATATACGTTGATGTATGACGTTAATGTATAATGTATCTTTATTCAAATAGGTTGATATCTCGGTCAATAATGAAGTAAATTAGGCTTGGATCAGTTATGGGTTGTTTTTTTCCCACTAGTGATCACTTAATGTTCACATTCGCTTTTAAACAATGTAAAGTATAATAATACTTTTAAAATGTACAAATGTTCCTTTAATTTACCAAATGCACACTTAATTTAAAGTTATTTTTATTTAGATACAGTTACCTGATGTTCTTAACATGCAAATGACACAGTGCAAAAAGATAGAATTTAAACTGTTTGAACTTTACACCATATTGATTGGATCGTGAGAAATGTGCATCAAATCAAAATGAGTCTGATGATAGCAGGCGATAAAAATACATATGAATTTGACATTGGTGTTGAAGATAAAGATATCATGATTTTATCAAGATCGTTTTGAAAATAATTTTAATTTTGTATAAGTGTTTGTTCTAAAAATGTATAAAATATTTTTTTGGTTTTATTTGCTTTCAATAATGGCTGTTCAATTTTTATAATTTAGTTACCTGCGTTAAAAAAATGGTATTGGGCAGATTATTTGTAATACTATAACAGCAGTTAGTATTATAATATAAAATAAATTATTAATACTACTAATAATAATAAATAAAAGCTGTAAAAGTTAAGAACATTATGTGCAGTATAATAGCATAAGATATTGTACTATGACAGCTATTATGAGTTTATGAAGAATTATTGTTTCTTTTCTTACTCATAACAACACAATATTATACAAAAAATATGTTTTTTTGGATTAAAAGAATCACGGCGCAAAAAGTTGTATTTTTGAGGTTTACAAACTCATATAAAAGTTGGTTGAATCAATGTTAATCTAACGTGGATTTTTCAACGTTGATCTAACGTTTTTTTTTCAATGTTGATTTGTGTTTCCATTTCAACCAAAAATCAATCATTTTTCAATCATAAATATCAACGGTTTTTCAACGTCAATTCAACGTTGATTGTACTTGCTGGGACAGCGTATTTTTTGGAATGCCGTATTTTATAGCAACCTGAGATTTTGAGAATTCTCCTTAAAGCAGAGCACTTTAATTGATTTTGTGTTCATTTTTCTCTTTACAGCGACAGTAGCCATAATAAAATCTACAACAAATTTTATTATAATATTGCCACGCATGTTAGTATAAATAGTTATTATTTTTCAGTCCTTATTTGTTTTCTCACATTATATAATTTATTTATAGTTAATTGTATTTATTTTTAGTCCTCGTTTGATACCTAGTTATTTTATTTATTACACATTTTTAATATTATATTTTTATAAACTTATTTATTATTGAATTAATTTTATTTATTATTGTTTTAGTATCTTTGTTAATGATATTATTATTGGTAGCAGTTAACAGTAATTATGTTATTATTACTATATATTATTACTATAGTATAGATATTATTATAGTATCATTAATTTTTTTATATTCAATATTTTTTGTTGTCTTTTAGCTTGTCAAAGTTTATTTTAAGTGTTTAATTTTATAACTGTTAGCTTTTAGTTTTCTTTAGTGCTTATCATTTTTTCTATCATTGTTCTTATTTCTTTATGTTGTTATGAAAATTAAATGCGATTACTCAACGGCTTTCCAAGTTTTAAATTATTAAAGTTAGTCTTTTACTATACATTTTTTTTTAATCTCTATTTCACACTTTAATCACTTTAACTAATTAATACTGCATGTATATATATATATATATATATATATATATATATATATATATATATATATATATATATATATATATATATATATATTCTAAAGATTATGGTATTTAAGTCTATCTGCAACACCTGTCATAAAAATATAACTGATAATCAAAGAGTCCAATATGATTTTTTGTAACTCATGGGTCCATGCAAAGTGTAACCATATTGATGCATACTCTTATAATCTTCTTTTGAATGACTCGTCAGATTTGTATTGTCATACCTATTTATCTAAGAGTATGGCCTTTAGCTTGATTTCCAACTTGGAGCTTAAGTCAACATTATTATGCAAAAATATATCTACTACTTCATTAAACACTTTTGAGACTCCAAGTAATCATTAAAAAAATATCTTTAAAGATCTAAATAAATTTCCCAGTTCTGTTATTTGCAAATACTATGACGTTAATGATCTTAATAGAACTATGCTTCCCAATTCAGAACTATATATTCATCTTAACATTGCTTCTCTACCATTCCACATTGACGAACTCTGTATTTTTATCAGCTCTCTTAATAATTTTCCCTTAGTAATAGGTATTACAGAATCTAATTTAAGTATAAACGATACAGATATAACTGATATATGCATAAATGAGTTTAATATTGGGGATTGTCCTACTGAGGCTAAAAAAGCTGGAGCACTTTTATACTTACGCTCAAATTTAAATACGTTGTTCACAATGATCTTATGATTGACTCTTCTAATTATTTAGAATCTACTTTATTTGAAATTGCAAAGCCTATTGAGTCAAATATAATAATTGGCTGCTTTTATCGTCATCCCTCAATGAATCAACATAAGTTTACTTCTTCCCACCTAACTTCTCTACTTGAAAAAATAAGTAACGAAAAAAAAGTTCTTTCTAATAGGTGATTTTAACATGGATCTATTAAGTCAAAATCTAACCTCTACATATCTTGATTCTTTAACATCTTACTCACTTCTATAATTTTACCATCACGCATAAGGGCTACATCAAAAACGCTCATTGATAACATATTCACGAACTTTCATTCAACTGATCAATACTCAGGTAACCTTACAATTTCAATTTCAGACCACACACTCCTTGCATACCCAACCATCCCAAAAAAGTAAAAAATTACAGATACTGCTTCAAAAAATTTGATAAAGGTATATTTATTAAAGAAATTTCTGATTTCAACTGGGAATTCTCCATTAAAAATGATAATGATGTTAACAAACCCATGAATTTTATTTTAAAAACATTTGATGAAATCTTATACTGACATGCTCCTTAAAAAATACTAACCAACTAACAAATTAAACTAAAAATACTAACCAACTAACAAATTAAACTAAAATCAAAACTTTGGATTACGTATGCAATACTTAAATCTATTACAGTTAAAAACAAACTTTATAAAAATTTCATAAAATCTAAAAATATTTATAAGAAAAATGAATTATTTGCAAAATTTAAATTTTATAGAAACAAAATTTCCAATTTATTAAAGTTTAGCAAAAAAACTTTATTACTCGTTTTAATAATAATCTGAGCAATATTAAAAACACCTGCAAGGGAATAAAGAAATCATTAATATTAAACCTTCTACACAAAATACATTTTTTAAACTTAAATTGAAAGAAAATCTTATTATTGATCACACTGCCGTATCTAAAATTTATAATTTTTTTAGCACAAAAAAATATTGGTCCTAATAGCGTACCTACATTCTTCCTTAAACTAGACCCACACTTTATTTTAAAGCCTCTCTTTACTGTTATAAATAACTCATTTAAAAGTGGTATTTTCCCAGATATTTTTAAAGTTGCCAAAGTAATTCCAATATTTAAAAAAGGCTCTCTACTAGATTTCACTAATTACCGACCCATCTCCCTGCTTTCTAATATAGGTAAACATCAACAAGCACTTTAGGTTATCCCACCCCCAAAACAAGGCTTTAAAAATTATTTATATTACAATAACCTAGCTTTTGCATACATCGTATGGTGCGTAGGGGTGTCTAACCCTCATACGAGTTATATTAGTCGGAAAACAAGGACTTTTTTTTTTTTGATATATATATATATATATATATATATATTTTAGGTAAGTTAGTGGACAAAAAATTTTTTTGGCTATTGTCGGCAAAAAACAGATACGGCACCCCCCCTCCCTCCTTTTAAAATCATTTCGGGACGGCCCTGTATTAATATCATAAATATCGAAATTTGATATCATATTGATATCCATATGATATCAAATTCGTGACTGGGTATTACCATTTGACTGAAAATCTAATTGTTCACAAATATCAACAATTTGTATATGAACTTAATAATCGTTATTCGAAGTCAAACCATTTTATCTGTTCCCATGGCCAATATTTTTCCGATAACTCAAACTTTAGAACAAAAATATAAAAAAACCGCAATGAAGTCTTTGCATTGCAATGTAAACTATAATAATAGTTTGATTTAGTTTATAGTAGGGTTTCTCAAACGGGATCCCGGGATCCCGTTTTCCCGGGATCCCGGGGATAAAAGTGGCAGCGGGATTTCCCGGGATATCACTCTTATATCCCGGAATATAATTTTTTTTAAAATAATTTTACATATGATAACTTTGAACTAATTCGACCAAAAATAAGAAAAATATTATTGCATTTAGTTGTGTTTTATGTGTTCATACCTTATATTAAAACCTAGCACAACAAGAAATGCTATTGAAACTATCTTAAACTAAAAAGAAATGCATTGCAATGCAATGTTTTCTTTTTTCTCATTATTATAAAATATGAGTAAAAAATAAAAAAGATTTCTTGCGACGAAAACAGTAAGTTTAATTTTTAAACTTCTAAATTATTGAAAAGTTAAACTTTTTCTGTATCAAATTATTGAAATATTTAATAATTTTTGTATTTAAAAAACGGCAAACAAACACATAAAAGTCATACGTAAGATAACATACATATGTAAGAAATATTTGTAACTTTACTTTTAGTTGTTCTGCGATTCAATTTAGTTATACTATGTCAATTGTAAATGGATCCAAAGCATGGCAGTATTTTTGTAAAGAAAAATCTGACGAATCTGCAATTTGCAAAAAGTGCAATGTAAAGATAATGTGCAAAGGATTTTCGACCAGTGGGCTCCTACGTCATTTAAAAAACACACATAAAGATTTGGATCTAAATATGAAGCGTCTACTTGAAGATACTGGTTCGGAAAATAAAATTGTTCAAAAGAAAATAACATTGTTTGTTAAACAGCAGACTATCGAGGAAATTGTGTCAAAGCTAGCAACGGTGGATGGCTTCTCAATAAATGCCATAACAAAAAGTGAATTCATTAGAAAATCATTGTCTGAAAAAGGCATGTTATTACCAAAAAATCCATCCCATGTTATGGGTATGATAAAAAAACAATATGAATTAGCTAGACAAACTGTGGTTTTAGAGATAACAAAAGAAATTTCTAGCGGGTCGCGATTTTCTTTATCGTTAGACGAATATACGTCTTTAAAAAATCGACGTTATTTAAATGTAAATTTACAATTATCAACAAAGTTTTAGAACCTGGGAATGACTCCGATAGCTGGATCACTTCCTGCAGAAAAAATTGTTGATCTAGTTGAAAATAAACTGTCAGATTTCAGTTTATCAATTAAAAAGCACATCATAGCTAGTGTCACTGACGGAGCATCCGTAATGAAAAAATTTGGACGGCTAAGTGGTATTGAACATTAGCTGTGTTATGCCCACGGACTTCATTTGGCAGTATGTGATGTTCTTTACAAAAAGTCAGACTCTTCAGCAAAATATATTGAATTTGAATCGCAGTTTCAAGATTCCGATGAAAATTTGAGTGATTACGACGAGTTTGATGATGTATTTGACTGTAATGATGAGTCACACAGCTCAACAGGCGTTACGTTTATTGATGATTTACAAAATAGCGTAAATATAGCCTTAACAATTCAGAAGGTTCGAAAAGTGGTTCGAATGTTCCGTAAATCACCTCTTAAAAATGAAGTTTTACAAATGTACGTAAAATCTTTGTTTAATAAAGAGCTTAAGCTGATATTAGATGTCAAAACGAGGTGGAATAGTCTTGTTGCAATGCTAGAAAGATTCCTTAAAGTAAAAACATGTATACTAAAAGCAATGATCGATTTAAAAGAAGTTCTGAATATCTCCGAAGATGAATATGCGATTATGAACGACATAACATTTTCTCTGCAACCAATAAAAGTTGGAATAGAAAGACTTGGTAGAAGTAATGCTACTCTACTTGACGCAGAAGGTGTAATGATATTCATCTTAGACGATTTGACGGAGAAAAAAAATTTTATAGCTAATAAACTGCTTCAATCTGTGCAGCAGAGAATTGAAGAACGCAGAAATGCCAATTTAATTGGATTACTAAAATTTTTAAACAACCCAATTAGTTATAATCAGGAATCAAATATCAACTCCAAACTACTCTTACCGCCCAAACATGCATTAAAAGCAACAGCAAAAAAAATTTATACCAGGTTGTACATAGAGGATGCTAGCCTTAGTTCATCAAATAATGAAATAGTTGAAGTGAGTCGTGATAATGAAAGCATGGTTTCTGACCCGTCAATACCTCAACCTGTTGCTCCATATTTATTAGGCAAAAGTATTTTGACGCTTGAACAAAAATTGGATGCGACTATTTGTAATGTCAAACAAGTAGAAAAAGCAGCTCTAGAAAACATTAGCAATTTAAAAAACCTCACAAAAGAAATCAAACTTTTTGAGGCAACTGGAAAGCGTAGCGAAAGTTTAGAAAGAATATACTCAACATTAATGACCATCAAGCCGACATCAATTGAATCAGAAAGGGCTTTTTCTGCCGCGGGTCTATTTATGGGAAAAATTCGTTCACGATTAAGTGACAAATCAATTGATTGTTTATGTTTTTTAAAACAATATTTCATTTTAAATAGTAATATAGATTAGCGTGCTAAGATAAATTTGTGTCAGAAACCGCTTGTTATTATATTAAAAATTATGCCGGGAAATCCCGGGAAATCCCGGGATAAATAAGTTACACACCGGGAATCCCGGGATGCTAAATTTACGGGAAATGAGAAACCCTAGTTTATAGTGCAAAGTTATAATCAATCAATCATTTATTTCTGAATTAGGATTTTACATTCAAGGATATTTGCAAATAGTAAATTTACTAATATAAAGTAAACACCTACTAATGTTAATAATATATAATTAAAATAATTATAATGCTAATTTTCACAATATATAATAAAAATAATAAACTTTATAACATAAAAATAACGATTATAATAATAAAAATAACAACAATAATAATAATAATAATAATAATAAAAACAACAATAACTATAATAGCAATAATAATAAAATTATTTTATAAACACTAATATGAAGGAGGATATACAAAAAATGTATCACTAAACAAAAAATTATAAAACAAAAAATTGGTTACAAAATAAAAAGTATGCATAGAATCAGGGCCGAAGGAGGAAGGGGAGTGTAGGGGTGCTCCTCCCCCCAAAGCTGTCATATAAGCATTTAAATTGGCACATTGACCAAGTTATGAACTATAGTTGGCAAATTGCAATATAAATTATATATATATTAACATATATATATATATATATATATATATATATATATATATATATATATATATATATATATATGTATATATATATATATATATATATATATATTTTTTTTTTTTTTTTTTTTTTTTTTTTTAGTTTACAATGTTAGTCACCACAGGTTTACACAAGTTGTTTTCGATTTGTTAAATATCTTTCAAACCATTTTAAGATTCTATTGTTTAAACCATAATGTTTAATTTTTTGGATTAAAATGTGATATTTGACCGTATCAAAAGCTTTTGATAGGTCAATAAAAATTTTTTTCAAAAGGTTCAGAGATGTTATGTATAAATTGAATAATGGCATGTTCAGTTGAACTCCATTTACTGAAACCATACTGATTGTTTTGAAGTAAGTTGTTGTAATTAAAATAATTGTATACCCTGTTGAAGATAATTCTTTCTAAACTTTTAGAAAATATAGAAAGAACAGAGATGGGACGATAATAACTGATATTGGATCTGTCGCCTTGTCTATGGATAGGGGTAACCTTGCAAGTTTTAAACGTTCAGGAAAAATACCTTGATGGATAGATGCTCTGAAAATTTTAAAAATAATACTTTTTAATTGTTGGTAGCAATCTATAACAATATTTCCGTTTTTTTCATCTGCACCAGGTGCTTTATTTTTTTAAAAAGATTTGAAAGCTTTTTCAAACTCATCAAATGATAGTTCAGCAGATAATTATTTAGAGCAAATATCTTTATCAATAGGTATCAAAAAATCATAAAATGAGGTTTGGGTTTTTGGTATTTAACTTGATAGAACTGATCCAATTTCAGTGAGATATTTATTGAATTCGTGAGCTATTTGAGGTTCATACAAGCTATTATTATCGGCTTTAAGCATTTGTGGCAAAGAGCTTGAGCATGTTTTTTGTTTTCCAGTAATTTTTTTCAATACTTGTCAAGTGCTTTTTGAGTCATTTTTAACTTTATTTATGAATTTTGAATAGCAAGTTTTTTAAAACTTTTTAAGGATTTTTTTGAAAAGATTTTGTAATCTTTGTAAATTTTTTCGCTAGCTGGTGTTTTTGTTTTCAAATATTTTATGTACAGTTTTTGTTTAGTTTTGGATGATTTTTTGAACCCTTTGGTAATCCAAGGATTATTAAAGTGTTTTGTTTTTAATATAATTGTAACAACTGGGAAATTAGATTCGTAAACAGGGGTGAATGCTTCAAAGAATTTTTCATAGAGGTTTTTTGCGTTTTCATTAAAATTTAAGTGTTTCCGATATAATAATGAGAGCTGATTTTTGAAAGACTCAATATTTGATGGTTTAAATAAGCGTTTTTTTATAACTTTATTTAATCTTTGTTTAAGCGATTGTTCAATGTTTATGGTTAGAAAAATAGGAAAGTGGTCTGAAATATCTGTTTTTAAGATGCCCAATTTTATATCACTGTTGAACAAATCTGTAGAAATAATGTTATCCAGCAAAGTTGCTGAATGTTTTGTTATTCTTGTTGGAAGATTAATTAAAGGAATTGGTCCAGATTCCAAAATTGCATCATATAATTGACTACAATGACGATAACTTTGTTATCGTCATTGTAGTCAAAGCAATTCATATTAAAATCACCAACTAGAAAGTTTTTTTTCTTTTCGTTGTTACCTTTCGCAATAACATTTTGCTGTAAAAAAAATGCTCAAGTCCGAGCAGGCACAATGACGTTGAAATAACGTTGAAAAAACGTCGCAAACCTACTATACGCCACGTTGAAACAACGTTGAAATTTGGTAGAATTGGAAACAAAATCCGACGTTGAAAACTACGACGTTGAAACAACGTCGATGATTACGTTGTTTCAACGTTGTTCTAACGTCTTATCGACTACATATCAACCATATTTCAACTTTGAATAGATGATATGTTCGGTTCATACGTAGTCGATAAGACGTTAGAACAACGTTAAAACAACGTAAATTCAACGTTGATTTTTGTTTTTTATTTTGGTTAAATCCAATTAACTAAAAAATTACCTAAACTTTAATTGCAATAAAATAACACAATAAAAAGGCAATAATTTGTGCAAAGAATATTGTATTTCAAGTAAATTAATCAGATACAACTAAATTGCTTCAAGGGACCCTATACACAATGCAAATAGAGTAAAATATTAAAAAAAAAGTTTTATTTAACAATAACCCCAGAACAATTAGGAAAAAATGTTATACATCTAGTGAACCGCCTTTTACGTGCCGACCACCACCATTCAATCTGTCGAGTGCATATTTTAATAAAGTCATTATTCCTTTTCTTATTTCGGCAACTGTAGTAGTTGCTTTAATTGACATGACGCTCTCTATAAAAAAAGGTATTGTCTGAGTAAAAAATTAAAACACTCTACAAAAATAATACACAACAAAAATTGTTAATCTAAAAAAGATTTTTTATTTTTGAAAACAAGTTCAAAAGACAAGCTCGGAAAACATCTACTTTTTGTTGTTTCACAAAAGTAGTGAATATCATTTTATATTTTTGCTGAAATTTTTAAAGAGTATCCAAATACTACGATTATAAAACACTTTTGAAACAAAGAATTTTATAATAACTATAAGTTTATTGTAATAAAAATTTTTTGAAAATTTCGAAAAATTTTCAAATTCTCTAAAAAAATTTTATCTTGTTATTTATTGTTACTAAGTATATTGCCGTAGCAAACTTTGTTTGAGGGGTGCATAATTTGCACCCCCAACTTAAAAGGTTAAGGTACATTTTTCAATGTATATTAAATTTGCCTGTAAGTTACTGAAAACTGTAAAATTGTATATAAAATGACCTGATTGAATATTTACAGTATTTTACAATTTTTTTTTTGATTTAAAGACGTCGATGATTACAAAAAGTAAAAAAAATGTTTTTGCAAAATTTGAATTATTTAAATATATAGCAATAAAAATAAGGAACTAATGATTTCTAGGTCATAAATTCTACTGCTATGTTTAAATAAGTGCTATTAAGACTTAAGTCTCACTTAGAATAACCTTGCTAGGGCACTTTTGACTTTATAAATCAATAAATTATGAAAATCAGAAAATAATGCTATAGTTTATAACGGTTTAAATGTATTGTTCAATCAATATTACCAACTGGACGATTTGAGTGTTTAAAAGTATCATACTAAGCAAATTATTTTATTGATGTTTTAGTGAACATTTAGATCAAATGTGTTTTCTAATTTTTAGATAAATTATTATAATCTGACACAGCTAGTGCACGGCTAACGCAAACATTTTCGGGGCTGGGTTTAAAAATTTTGCGGGGCCTAAGATTCTAATCTTAAATTTTATGACGAAGAATTATATTTTTAAGAATAACAAAAATACTGTTACATATTACGTATAAATTTCTTGTAATGTGTTTATTAAATAGTAATACAAGACAATACAATAATACTACATATTATGCTTTTTTCCATGCAAAATCTTTATTAACGTCAACAAAATCAATTTTGCACATGCAATTTTTCTTGGCTTATTGATGATCGCAGATAATTTTTTATTAAATTCAACCTCGAGAAACTATGTTCTGCTGAAGCCTCGGTTACTGGGGTTGTTAACATAATTTGTAATCAATTAATAAACTTGCTTTTAAAAGATTGTTCTTTACAATCCGTCGCATTTAATGCCGAACAACTGGTTTGTGTTATTGAACGGAACATTTTGATTTCTTCATAAATTTCAGCTCTGTCGATACTTCCCTCTAAATTTAATTACAGCATTTTAATAAATATTCATCTTCTAAATTATTAATTTCATTCATGTATAAAAAAACAAAAAGATTTTTACAATTTTCGTTTAGCTCAAATCTGCTTTTAAAAGATACTCAGGCTGTATCTATTATTTGCAAAAAATAATTTATACGGAAGTATTCTTTATTGTTGATTTTTTCAACACATTTTCAAAACTAAATGATACACAAGTTTGTTGTAACTTTTGTAAATCAAATATTTCTTTGCAGTATAATTGTTTTAAAGAGTTTAAACTTAAAAAAAAAATTCAAAATGACTTTAGACCGGCAAATTTTAAAAAGTAACTTTTTTTTAGGAAATATGTGAAACATTTGTTGGATCTAATATTCCACTCCATAAATTAAATCATCCCTAAATTTTTTTACAAAAATATTGCCCCCATGATATACCCAACGAATCTACTATTAGAAGGAAGTATATTCTCAGGTAAAATGAAAAGATTCTGGAAATTTGAGCCGGTGGAATTGGAGCTTGCAAGTGAACCATTATGATTAAAGAAATGTATTGCAAATGAGTGCCTTTTAATGGGATACTTTACGCAAACCGCGGGGCTTGGTTTTGGGAATGCGCTAAACCCGCCTTCCGCCGGCCTTGAGTGCATTTATAACATGTATCTTTTATTAAAATGTTTTATATACAATCTTTATACATAAAAATCTTCCTAACTTTTTTAAAATTTTATATGCAATGTTTAGACGTAAAAAAACTTTTGTTTCTTTAAAACACATTATAAAAAAAAATACACAATAAAATTTGTTAATCTAAAAAAGATTTTATTCTTTGTATTTTGTAAATATGTTACATCGTATTTAAAAGAAGTTTAGGCTAGAAAAATGTCATACACAAGCTCAAAAGATAAGCTAACTTGGAAAAGATCTACTCTTCATTGCTCCACAAAAGTAATTTACGTAAAAATAACATATAACAGGCTATGTGAATAAAAAAAAAACGACTGCTTTTACTAAGTGTTTTTGGAGTAAATGCTCAGCTTTACATGAATAAAAATTTGAGCAAAATTGTTTTAAATTATATTAACCTAAAGCTGAGCAATTACACCAAAAACGCTGAGTAAGTGCAATTGCTTTTTTTAATTCACCCGGCCTAATAGCTTGAGCGTTTTATTGCTTTATTAAAAGAATGCGCTATTCTCAGACTGATAAAAATTCTTTATATATATATATATTTTTTTTTATAAATATATACGCTCAGATTGACAGATTGAAAAAAAAAATTGAAAATGTTTTGTATTAAGGGTCAGATTTAAATCGTCACAAAACGGAACCATTGATACTGAAATGCATGTAATAGAAAAACAAACCATTTTGTAAATCTCTTATAAGCTCAACGTATGCAGAAAAGATGCATACTTTTTTTTGCTCTGAACGTAAGTATTTTAACGAATCGTTAAAATACTTACGTTCCTACCGTTAACCGTTAAAATACTTACGTTCCTACCGTTAACCTAAAAATATTGAAGTAAATAAGGAATAAGTATAGAAATGATCGGTGTGGAATAAATATGAACAAAAATGACTGTTTAGTGAAGATTCTTATTTTACGGGTCCGGCCAGCTTGGAGATATATATAAGGAAAAGTTAAAGAAAAGATCGTTGTGGACTTTGTGACTTACTATGACCCGCATTTTACGGGTACGGTCAGCTATTTTTTTTTTATTTTAAATATAGAAACAATATTGAATTTTCTAAAGAACCCTGAAAACTTCAGAAAGCTGGTATAAACTGATAATGACGAAGAGCATAATTAAAATATCAACCTTTTAATTCATCCTCAAATAGGTAGAACAATTGCCTAAAAGAAAAATATTCTATTATGGCATCTAATTAAGAAACGTTGTTTAACAAAAAAGTGAAATCATGTAAATATAGAAGCTTTCACTTTTGTATTTTGATACCAGTTAGATCAATATTTGTTTAACCTGAAAAAGACGTTGGACCTCGTTGAAACGCTTAATTGGAAAACGAATTGTTTATCGTCGTTTTAAAAAAGAATTTATTTGTATACCAAAATCAAATGTGCTTTCTGCTACTAGATTTTTTTGGTTAAGATTCTACTATTTCAGAATTAAAAAAGCAGTTTTTGTAAGATTTTTAATAAAACTTCTTAACTTAAATCAAAGTATTACTTTACATTAACTTATTACAAAGTCTTACAGAAAAAGTTTGATTCGATATTTATCTAAAATAAGTGTATCAAATTTTCTCATAAATTTAGGTTTTTCATATAAAGGTTTATTTATTTATTTAATTTTTTTAAATTTTTAGGATCTTAAAATATAACATTTTTATCTTAGGTTATTGTATAGTATCGCAGAATCCTTATCTTAAAATAAATCATTTTTTTATTAGTATAACTCTGCTTTAGAAATCAAATATGCTTCTCATTGTTAATTGCTTTTTATTAAAATCAATTTTCTATTGTATTAAAGTAGTAAGCTAAAAATATAATTTTTTATTTATTGAAAACCTTGATTAAGTTATGCTTTCAGACCACGTCTTGAGTAAAATACTTCCAACTTCTGGTTTATCTGAATTATTTAGGATTATAGATAATATAATCATCTGAAGTTGTCGCTTACTCCAAAAATATTTTATTAAATTTAATCATTATCATACTCAAATAATAACAAATTTAAAACAACAAATTTCAAGTAACTAACGTTGTGTTTCTGTACAGTACCGTAGTAAGAAACGTTAAGTTTCTGTACAATAAAAACTATTTATTAAAACAAACTATATCAAAACTTTAGTCTCTAATTTAAATATAATAAAAATTATATATTTAAATAAGAAATTCTTTGTAAACATTCAAAGTCTAAGATTTAAAAACTCTAATAACCTGACAACTTACAAAATAAATACAATTAAAAGTTAAGGTAGTAGTTGATAGTCATTTTTCAATATCAAATATAAAATACCGATTTCATGAGATGATTTAATCTATTATCGCTCTTGTTTTACCAAAGTTCTGTCCAGCTTGTGAGGCTCCTTTATTTGAGCCTGCTTGGAGACCAATAACTCCTTCACCTGCTCTAAGTTGTTCTTCCGTAAATTCCCGTTTATTCTCAGTTGCTTCTTCGGGTCCTAGTGCAGGTCCATCATAAAGTCTATGAGCTTTTCGACCAATTGCAAAAATTCCATTTATTACTTGATTAATATTTGTTCCTTCGTAGACATCTACAGTCTGAAAAAGATCTAAAGGTTTTATACCAACTTTTTCACATGCAGTTAAAAAGTTGCTAATATTTTCCATTTGCTTAAATGCCATTTTAGAGTCGTTGATTTTTTTAACACTTCCAGGTTTTATTGCGTTTATAAGATGACACAGTATAACACCATCTTTTAGATACGTTTGTACATCCTTATCTTTTTCGATTGGTTCTATGGTGTCAGCTAAAGCAGCTCCTTCTCCTCCAGCAAAACGTAAAACCTCTTTAATCCAGTCGAATGCTTCATTAGCGAGATGAAGATCAAACTTGGCCGCTTTTTTTGCTGCTAGCTCGGCAGTCATTCCAAATCCTTTAGGACGAGTCGCCATTCTTGTTTTACTGTATTGAAGTACTGACTACGTGATTGAATGCTGTCGAAATAATATTTTATTTTTACATATCCGGATAAACTTACAGAACAACGCCTTTACACTATGCTTCAATGAACAAATTTAACAGAAGAACTCCGCCAATAATAAAATTAATATAGTTGATTATTTATTATTTAAACAACTAATATCTGCGGTGGTGCACTTTTAATTAAACAGTAATTAAAGTCTTTCTCAATCTTTTATGTTTTATGCCTTTTTATGGCATTGAAAAAAATCTAATTAATGACGTTGAGATCAAGTAGTCTTAATAATATTGTTTATATTCTCTTTTACCAAAAAAAAATTATTGCTGATTTTTGACCGTGTTTATTTTATAAAGACTAACGTAGTAGTAATTAATACGACAAATGTTTATTTTTTATTGTTTTAATATCTTAAATCATTTTTAAAGTAAATGAGTTTTCAATAGATAGCAAAATATAAAAAAGCTTTAGAAGCGAAATTATATAACTAGCGATGCACTACGGGATATGAAAGTTATAGACTAATTAGATTAAATAAGACTTTTGAAAAAAACCTAAAAATAATTTGAACACCATTAGCGAAATTCTATAAGCAGCGTTAGATCAAAGTATTGTTTATTTCACTTATTAGAGTGCATTATTTATACTTTATAAAATATTTTTAAGATAAATTAATTTAACGATTTCAATAGAATAAAAATAAGTCATACAGCCAAAGTAAATTATATTTTTTGAAATCAGTTTTTAAATAAAGTTATACAGGTATTATAGATATTTAGGGCCTATTAAGGCGGGGGCGGATGGGACTGCAGCCGCAGGCCCTTACAAAAAAAATAGGCCCTAGGGCCCGTGACTTTTTTTTTTTTTTAGGGAACCAGATAACTCTTCCTATGTTTCTCAGTTTTTTTAAATCAATTTATTGGGAGCTTTGGAGGCGTTCGGAGGCGTTGTGAATAAATAAATGAATAGAGATATAGTATTCTATTTAAGGTGGTCCAATAATGGAAAAAATCGAAAAAATTATTTTTTCAAAAATTACAAATTATGAAATTTCAAACATTCTACATTCTGAATATATATAAGTCATTATAATAAACTATATTAAAAATACTCTAAAATTGTAAGTTTTGTCACGAAGTTATAATTTTTCCTAAGCATTGGATTTTTTATATTAAAAAATAGCTATTTTAGAGTTTTTCGCCATTATACACTAGATTTATGACACTATTAGAAACATATAAGCCAGTAACTGTTTCCTGTTTGTTTAACAGAATAAGTAATGACTTGCAAGAACAATTTGCATGTTTACAATTATTACTTATAGAAAAGCCTCGTGTTGATATAAATTCATATTATTTGTTATGGGAAAAAAAGATTTAAGAAGAAAGTTAGATGTTGCAGGATATTTAAAAATATGTGTTTGAGAGATCAAACACATATTTTTAAATATCCTGCAACATTGCAAAATCAGTTTTCTACTTCATCAACAGTCTGCGATACAAATGATTTAACTTCTCACTCGAAAATTTTGTCTAACAGACAAATCTAAAACTAATCTAAAAATCTTGACACCAACATCTTAAAAAAGTTATCATTTTGCAGTTATCATAGTAGTACAAGTTAATAATTTGAATCAATTGGTTTTATGTACTATATTAATTGAACCAGACATTCAAAATCAATAAATTTTGAACATATTAAAAA
Source organism: Hydra vulgaris (assembly GCF_022113875.1). Classification (NCBI taxonomy): domain Eukaryota; kingdom Metazoa; phylum Cnidaria; class Hydrozoa; order Anthoathecata; family Hydridae; genus Hydra; species Hydra vulgaris. Next base: position 26,423,488 of record NC_061162.1, on the reverse strand, counting down.
TAAATATTGTCCACAATGCCATTAATATCTAGACTGGTTTATCAAAAAAGAAAAGATTTGCTGTTTTTTTAAACAGCGTATGTACATCTTTTGACACTGTTTAAATTGCCTACCCCTATCATTTTATGATTGATTTCGATAGAGAATTTTATGCTGATTAATAATCGTATGAAAACATTGACCTGAAAAATTAAGGAAAGCACTCTAATTTGATGTTGAAGTTTAAAAAATTACATTAAAAACGCTAACACATGCCATTTTTTATCAAACGCGAATGTGATTAGATTCTTTTTCTTAGTTAACTTAAAATCAACCCGGTTTTTATTAAGACTTCAAAGAAAAACTATTTAAAGCAAAAACTATTAGTTTCTAATTGATCTGACCCAAACCCTAAACCTGACCCCAACCATGTACATTTAATTACGCCAATCCCTATTTGTCAGTCGATGTATGTACATTTAAATACGTCAATTCCTATTTGTCACTGGGGCAAGGATTAGCATGAAAGTGATTTTATGGAAACGTGATTTTATGGAAAATACTGGCATTTCAATTAAAGACTGCCGAGGTTAATCCTAAGATAATGCTGCCAACATGAGTGGTCGTTTCAATGGCATGCAAGCAAAAATAAAAGTACATTTTTTATTTTTTTTAAGTTAATTAAGGTGCCCCAAGAAGTCCTTACGGTCTTATCACAAAACACCGCGGAAGAGCATTTAATAGGAAGTTCACGCCTCCTTCCCAACCGATGTCGCAAAACTTGCCCAGAGGTAGGGTTTGAACCACGGATCTTACGCTTCTGAGGCAATAACATATTAACATAATAACGTCAATTCCTATTTTACATCTAAAAAGCTGTCTCAAAGACTTTTCATTAAAAAAACATATATATGTATATATATATATATATATATATATATATATATATATATATATATATATATATATATATATATATATATATATATATATTTATACTCTTTATAATATTTAACTAAATTTCAATAATAACGACAATAAAAACCGGGTAGCGTAATTATAAAAAAAATTTATAAACGATTAAGTGCTAAATAAAAATTCATTAAAAGACGTTTTTAAAAAGATGGCGATATTAGCGTTTTTAGTGTAATTTTTTAAACTTCAACATCAAATTAGAGTACTTTCCTCAAATTTTCAGGTCAATGTTTTTATACGAATCTTAATTAGCATGAAGTTCTCTATCGAAATCAATCATAAAATGATAGGGGTAAGAAACTGAAACAGCCCCAATCTTTTTGCAATTAGAAACAATATCTTTATTCCAGCATGAAATTAAAAAGCAAAGTCATTTAATATTAATAATTCATACAATTTTAGAGCAGTAATGGCTATGTGACAGAATATGTCACATCCATGTCCACCATCTGTTCTGTCACACTTGGTAAAGGTTATTTGGTTTAGAAAACTCTGTTGTTTAATAAACATATATAGTCCAATGAACGTAATAAGGTTAAATAGTAGTCATGATGTTCGATTTAACAAAGATAGCGTATAACATAGTTTATGCATATTCTCTAGTACTGAGACAGACAATGAACAACTAACAAAGATGCATAAAAGCCGCTTTACTCTGCTAAATCAAAGAAAAAAGCAACTACATGCGCACTGAAAAGGTTTTAATGACATACTAAATAAAAACTAAAGTGTATCTTTTGAATCAGAAGTGTTTTAGACTTTATTTATTATATACCAGTTATATTATATATATTTGATACTGGTTGATTTTTTGGGTTAAATATTTCTCATAGCAATTAAAGCTTTAGCATTATTTTAACATTAATTTTTCCCAGGATCTTAAATTTCATTTTTTATTTCATTTTTAGTCCTTTTTTTTCGGGAATAAGTGATAAGTGGAATAATTAAGAGAGATTTTGCTAATCCCCATCAACTTGTAAGGTTTTCTAAGCCCATTGTAAATTATTTAATTTAAAATGTGGAATTTGAGCATCTGCTTTAAATCTACTTTAAATGTGATCACGATATGATAATTGGAAACATGCTGCAAGAGACTTAGCTCGCCATGAAACAAGTAAACCCACATTCAATCAATTGAAACCCTTTTAACAAGTAGGAAAGCTGGAGAGCACATTAGTTAGAGGCTCACAGAGCAATTTGAATTAGAGAAAAAGTACTGGAATGACATACTGTTGCGTATTCTTACTGTAATCAAAGTGTTAGAATTGCGTGGGTTGTCATTCCGTGGCAGTAACGAAATTGTGGGTTTTATCCAGAATGGCAATTATTTAGGCTGCTTAGAGCTACTGACTGAGTTTGACCCAATGCTTGCAGAACATATTCAGAAAAGAAAGAACAAAGGCCGAGGTCATTTGTCATATTGGTCATCAACTATATGTGTTGCGCTAATCAAGTTATCGTAAACGTAAATTATTTGGATTGGCTGATTATACTAAACAATTAATGTCCCCCTTGGGATTATGTATAAATAGCGTGCTTATCGAAGTCTCGCTCTCTTGGAGTAACCTATTAAACATCAACGGACTCGAGCAACTGTTCTACTACTAGCTGTGATCTACAATATCTTTCTTGTGTTTATTACATATTTGTATATAATATATTAATTATAATAAATTGAACTCGTTTTACAATACGACTCTTACGTAAAACAACAATATGTGATGAATTTATTTATGTGTTAAGTCGTGACGTTTTGGACCACATTTTAACTGAGATTAAAGAAGAAAAATACTTTGCAGTTAGTGTTGACTCAACACCAGATATTTCACATGTAGATCAGCTTACCATTATATTCCGTTACATGACTTCTAAAGGACCAGTTGAACGTTTTGTGACATTTATCCCTATAGAAAAGCACACTGGGGGAAGGATTAGCAATAAAGTTACCTGATTTTATGGAAAATACTGGCATTTCAATTAAAGACTTCCGAGGTCAATCCTACAATAATGCTGCCAACATGAGTAGCCGTTTCAATGGCATGCAAGCACAAATAAAAGAACATAATAACTTAGCTGAATACATACCATATTGTGCTCATTCGCTTAACTTTGCTGGTCAAAGTGCTGTAGGATGTTGTTCTAAGGCTGTAACGTTTTTTGACTTTGTAAATAAGCTGTTTTTTTTTTTCTGCCTTCACCTCTCGTTGGAATCGTTTGATGGTAGTTTTAAAGCCACTTAATATGCATAACTTAAAAAGGTTATCTTATACCAGATGGTCAGCACATTATGATGCTGTACACTCCCTCCAGGTTGGCTATTCTTAAGTGAAGTCTACACTGAGTAGGAACCAACTCCTTCTTTTTGTTCAACAGATTTTCCCCTGTATGCATTAAAGTATAAAACTTTTTATTAAGGCAAAGTTTGCAAATTTTGGACAAAGATTATATATTTGGCTGCGCTTGATAATTTTCCACTTAGTAAAAAACGAAAAGTTTTCTTCTTGAAGTTTCGAAATTTCTTTAGATAATTCCGTATCATTTCTGTACTTAATTAAATTAAAAGATTTTAAATGGTTTGCATACCTTAACTTGAAAATTAACTGTATGTAAACTAATACCAATATAAACTTTTTCTGTGTAATCTGATTTATTGTTATCTAAAAACTTTGATTGTTATTTAAAAACTTTGGGATATAAAATTCGCCGAGTTGTCACACAATCGAGAATTAGAAAAATTAGTCTCGATACGTAATCAGAATAAGAAATATGGCATCTTTTACAGGTAATTCTGCTGAAATACCTCTGATTATTTTCGAAGGGCTCCAATCTGGGATACAAGATTCTAAAGTAGGTCGCACATAAAAATTGTAGGTTTTTACTAATCACTGATGCAATCACCGTTGTAACAAATTAGGCATGAAACACTGTTATCAAAAATTCAAAAAGAAATGACATTATTTGAAAATGGTGGTGCACTTGGTGATTATTTAGAAAGAGTTTATTTATTTCTAATGACAGTAAAACCAACAAGTGTCGAGGCTGAGCGGGAATTTTCTTCCGCTTGACTATTCAATAAAATTCGTAACAGGTTGGGCGATGAAACATTGGGCGCGTTGTGCTTCCTGAAGTCACATTTCAAAGCACATGAAACATTATACATTTTCTTATTTTTAATGAAATTTCTTAACATTAATTAACATGTTTTTCTTCTGTGCATGTAACGATGTAATGCAAACAGCATCATTTACAAAATATATTTTTGTTTAAGAGTATACTGTTTTTAATCTACTTAATACTATTTAGATGCTATATCTGTTTTTCAATCCCGGGATTAATCCCAGGATCCCGGGATTGATGTTTCTTAATCTTGGGATTGAGAAAGACCTCCGGGATTGCAAACCCTAGCTCAATCTGTCTAACAATTTAGTAGTGATGTAGTGGTAAAGGGCTTGACTCATAAGCAAGAGGTTCCAAGTTCGATCTCCACCACGTCCCTGGTAGTACCGCGCTTTACTTGTTTCTTCGCGCAGCGGCCTTGTTCATCATGATTCGTGTTTTTGAGTTATAGAGTTGATAGAGATTTGTAACTTCATTTGAAGAGGTCTCGTCGACTTTATTGGTTTTCTCGGTTTTGAGTTAATTGACATTGAAAAAAAATCTTTTTAGCCGTATAAAAAACCAGATGACAATTTGTATTTAATCATGCCGCTTCTTTTTACAACTGTGTCCTATAGTCTATTGGACCTAAATAATGCATTACTTCTGTTCCCAACAACTCTGCTAAAGTTGCACAATCACGAGCACAAAATATTATTTGGTTTAACCTCCGTTTTCAACTAAAACGTCAAAAACAAACGTAACCAAACTTTTCCTTAATTTAATTGAATAAACGTTTATGTAGTCCTAATTTTTATTACAAAATATGAATAAATATATTAATTTTTAATTTTTATTTATTTTATACTTGTTGACTAAAGACTCATGCAGGTAATAAATTATGTCAAAACAAACGAATCTAAAAAATATTGTCGTGATTGATAGTTTTACAACAACTAAAGATTTTTAATATTTATAATCTTTCCCCTTCTTCCCTTAATCCTTGTTTATCCACTATATATACGCTTATATCCGGATTTAAAATAAACAAAGTTAAATTTTAATTTAAAAGTTTTTGCTCAAATGTTTATGTAAATGAGGTGAGCCTTAATTAATAACCTTACATGCTCTTTAAAGATCACGCTTCAAAACTAATCGCATACATATCAATACAAAGTATATGCTTTTTATTAATTAGAGATGTGCTGGTTTATTACAGTTTATGCCGAGATTCTGGGTACCCGGAAGAAAATATCGGGTCCGAGTTCGGGTATCCGGTACCGGGTCCATATTAAAAAGTTTGAACGAAAGCTTGTGAAATCCATAGCGCTGGATTGTTTTTAAAAAGTAAAGTTTTTTATTTTGTGCTAATAAAGTTTGCCTAAATATATCAAGTTTCCTTTTAATGAACAACTATATTTATACTGAGTTCACAAATTCTAATTAAGCGAACTAGAGTGCAAACTCGGTGTCCGTAAATATTCTTTCTCCCTCAGGGTTGTTTTTTTTTTTTTAATCTTTTTATTTTTAGGTCCCCTAAAAAGAACTAATATGGTCTTGTCAAAGAGCACCGCGGAAGAGCATTTAACCAGGAAGTTCACGCCTTCTTCTTTACCGTGACGCGAAACTATGTCCAGAGCTCGTTTTGAACCTGGATCTCTTGCTTATAAAGCAAGCGCTGTAACCATTGCACCACGGCTGCAATGGTTAATATTTAGAGTAACTCAATATATAAAAAACTATTTTAAAGTTAATTGATTAACTAAATAGTACATAAATTATGCTACAATTTTTGTTTATTGTTTTTTTATATACCTTCAAAAGAAAAATATATGAAGATTCTAGTTTCAGCTAAATATTTGACACCATCAACAATACTAAAAATGATATATGTTTGCTTATATTGCTAAATGCAATCCTATTCCAATATAATATAAATATTGTTATTGGTGCTTTTGTAATATCTACATTAGACCTTCCTATACTTACAGCCCCAGGCCTAAAAATGTGTTAATCTGGCCCTGTAGATATTAACAACTTGGTGGAAAAACTATTTTTTTTCTATTTTACTGAGTAGTTTTTTTTATGGCCATTTTGTTAAAACACTCGAGACCGGGTATCTTAAAAGAAATTTTCAATAAATATTAGACTTAAGTGTTGTAACTATTTAGTTAAAAGGATTGCTTTTAGTTTAAACTTCAACCCATAAACTTCTTGATATAAATCTAAGAATGTTATGGAGTCGATAATCACAAAGCCCTATTTACTCCATACAGATATGTCTTACTTAAAATATTTTTAGAATATATTTTTGCAAAAAAATCATAATATATTGCAAAAAGGAAACTGATTTATACGGGTATTTGCATAGCTTCTTTTTATTTTGTGAGAGAATAAAGTTAATATAGTTAATATATTTAATTTTAACGACGTCAGACGGCAAGTCAATATATAAAAAACTATTTGGTGTAGGTATTGACATACTTAAGTTTAGAGTTTTCCCAATGTGTAAAAGTGTCTTATCTGGAATATCAAAACATTCTGCTGGCGTTCATGCATCCAATTGATAATAAAGCTTTTCTGCAACTTTTTCCTTTATCAATAAAATGACGGCAGAGCTAAATCTGCTCAAACAAATCTGATTTTACTTTTGCCACACCAATTAATTAAGATATGAATCAATTCGCCATTAATTTTGATACAATTTATTTATTAGCTCATTTACGATCTCTCATTTTTACCAAACTAAATTTTTCAAAGACACAATGACTACATGTTTACACTCTATTTCAACTTTACTTTATAAATAATTAAACAAATTATTCTCCTAGAATAAACATATTTAAGCATTTTGATAGTTATCCACTAAAACCTTTTTTTATCTCACAGAAAGCATTAACAAAGGTTTGCTTAATTGTCACTTTGTCCTCGAGATGCATCTTTCTTTAAACATTATATTATTATGTATGAAAACTTATTTTAACGTCAACAAATACAACTGATTATAATGGTAAAACATTTTTTGAGATGTAAGGTTATCTTATCAATTTTCTGAATTACGGCATTTCAGCCGGGATTCAGAATTATTTAAATTGAAAAAGTTTACAAGAAATTAACAATTTTAATGCTTATTAACACTTTTTTTCTTCTTATTTACATTGGTATGCTTTTCCATTTCTTCCACTTGATGAGATCTGTTAAATAACCAAAACAATCTGCTTTTTTTAAAATTTGCAATCTTATTCACGTTAAATATTTTCTTTTTTAAAGGTAAAATATTTTGTATTACAAATATAGGGTAGATTAGGGTAACATGAGCATACTTAAAGATTTCTTTGATGTAAGCAGTGAAGTTAAAGTTGCTTTGTATTTTTTGAATCGACTTTATTGGTAATAACAGGATTTAGTACAATTAGCGTAAATTTATAAGCAGTTATAACGGCTATCGTCTAATTAAAACGCTGTTAAATTTTTTCGTTGTTAAAATAATGTCATCACGCACGAATAAACATGTGGCGCGAAACTTTGATGCTAAAATAATAAAATTAATTTTTTCATAAAGAAAAATATGTTAACTAAAAATCCAATCCATTTTTGTTTAAAAAACAATGCAAAAAAATATTTAGTTTTTACTTTATTTAAAGATGCCATTTTTGTGTAATATTATCATGCTAAAATTACCCAGTGTTTTTTTTAATGAAATTACCTAGTTTAAAGACCTAAAATAGATTTTAATTGCTTTTTGAATAAAGAAAAAACATAGTGAAAAATTTTATAATTACAACAATAAAAAATATTTTTCTATATAAATTCAAAAAATTTGAATTTTTATCGTCCAAAGGTTTGAGTTAATAAAATTGAAAAAATAATGAACTAATTATTATTATTTTTTTGTTGTTGCGGAAAACGTAGTAGTTTCAACAAAAAGTGGCTTAAAACTTTAATGATAAGTTTTGTTAATAACAAATCATTATATTAATTTAAATTTTATTAATATTGAGGGACGTTTGTCTTTTTTTTTTTGTTGTTGTTTTTTGTTTTTGTATTCTTGTGTATTGTTAATTGGGCATTGTAGAGTTATATAATTTAGTGCGTTGCTGGCATCGTATGTTTTTTAATTTAAATGTTTTTAATTTTATGTTAGTCGGACATTTCAAAAAATGTATATATTTTTAAAGCTGTATATGTATATGTATTTATATGTACAAAGATTTTAGATCCAACATATATTTTTGAAAATACTTCAATTTTTGCTTAGGGTGTTCTTATTATCCTATTCTACCCTACAAAGTTTAGATAAAGCTCAAAATAATTTGAAGAGTACAAAAGCTTCAAAAATGTGTTTAAGCTTGTGTTAAAGTTTCAAGGTTTAAAAATTTGTATAACTAATAAAGCAATGTATAACATTTACAAAAACATCATGCGGTAACTAATATTTTTGTCATACATTGCTATGTGCGTTACTATGCGTCTTAAAATGCAAGTTTAAAATAAAAAGTTAGTGGAAGGTTTTTAAAAATATTTTTTAGTTGTCTTGGTTTTTTAAAATTTTTTTCGCAATAATAAAATTGGAAAAATTTTGTTCAAAAATCATCCAAACTAAAATTTTTAATTTTGTTGCTTATTTTTATATAGCTTTATATATTTTATAATACGTAGATTAAATATTTTAGATCTAATATGTTTCCTAAAAGTAAAAAATTAACGTTCCAAATTACCCCTCGAAAAGGTAAGTTGTCACACCATTAAAAAAAACAATTTTAACAAACTTAGGTGTTTTTATATCAATGAACCATTATAAAATTTAGAAAATAAGTTAATATAAAGAAAATAAGTTAATATAAAGAAAAAGCGTAAACTTAGAATGCACAAGACAGGACAATTTTAAAGACAAGACAACAAAACCACAGAATTTTCATTCATGAAGTCCTTTCCAAACTATATAACGAATTACAAATTAAGATATACTTTTTAATATTAATTTTTTTATAAATTTTTTTAATATTCTTTTTATACAAAGTTAAAATCAATTTAACAAAATAAGAATACTTTTTTGTCTATTAAGTATTTAAGTGTTTCTTTTTTTTATGTTGTTTAAACTAAAAATCAAAGAAAAATTGATTCAAAAATTATATATAAACAAACATACACACTAATATAGATACAAACATATTATATATATATATATATATATATATATATATATATATATATATATATATATATATATATATATATATATATATATTAAATATATATGTATATATATATATATATATATATATATATATATATATATATATATATATATATATATATATATATATATATATATATATATATTCATTTATTGGACGGTGCTCCGCTACTTTTTAGTTATTACTTCAAACATTGTAGTTTCCAAGCACTTTATCATTTTTTGATTGGGAGCTGTTAAGTGTCCGATTATTATTTTACTATTGCAATTGCAGAGTGGGTAGGTGTCCGGCAGCTCTAGCCATTTCATTGACGGCTTCAATGAAAGCTCGTTTCTGTTCGACAAATGATTTGTTTGCATTGTTTCTTATTACTTGTGCTACATGGTTGGATTTTTTTAAAAACTCTTTATTTCTATAATTTGGACATAACTCGTAAAGTAATGCTTTTCTTTTTAAGGATGTGTCAGGATTAATGTAATGGCAATTTATCTTCATTTTCTTTTTTAGAGCTATGCCAGGTTTTACCGGATCCAGTTTATTAACTGAAAAAAAATTTATTATATTAGAAGCAAACACATGAAAAATTTCATAATAGAGGAAGAGCAGCATATTTGGAATAATTTCGAATACTCAAATATAACAAATAATATTTACGTTGTTTCTTTCGACACTGAACATAATTTAAGATATTCTAAATTACATGCACAATTTTTTCGATCTTATGTTTCACCACGAAAAAACATCTTATTTTTTATCAAAAATGATGAATAAACAAAAAAGAATAGAAATTTAAAGTTTGTTTTAGCAAAAAACCTATATAAAAAATAAAATAATTTTTAAGTGTTTTTATAGCAATTTTTAACTAACATTTTTTTTTAATTTTTCTGTTTTTAATAACACTGAGCAACAAAAAAATTTATATTTTTTGTATATTTAGCAATTTTATTCAAATAATACTAATTTTGGGCTGAGAAAAAAGAAACTAACAACGAAAATTTTTTATTAGCTCTAGTTTCTGAAATATACAATGGAAATATATATTTCAGTTAATTTTCAACAGAACAATATGACATATAATTTACATATTCTAATAACATTTAAAGTACATTTGGTTTTTTATATTACAGATATATTCTAATAGTTTTAAACAAAGAAATCATGATCATTAAGTTAATAGGTTTAAAGATGATTATGGGGTATCATCGTGAGATACTGATCTTTTTGCTTTCCTTTTGTAGACTAGTTCTGGAGCATCCCTACACACAAACCAACAGTAATCTGCGAGTATAGCTTCATTCCAACAACCCTGATATCTTTGTTATATTACTTGAGGAAAACTTTCCCCATGTTCATCACTAACAGCTACACAATTGGTGGGGGGGGGGGGGAGGGGAAGGGGAGTCTAGGCGTGAGTGGAGGAAATGAATCTTGAGGGACATGTAACATCTAAATTGATGGTATTTTTGTAGAAGTATTGTTACCAATTGAATGTAGTTATCATCTCTTTTGTTGCCTAAAAATCCACAAATACCCCTTTAAGAGCTTCCCGAGTTTCTTTTTCTTGCCCCTTCAAAACTTCGTTAAATGCAGGATCCTTTATAAGCTGGCGTATTTGTGGTTAAACAAAAATACCCACTTTAACTTTTGCATCATTCATTTTTGGAAATTTGTTTCTTAAATACATAAAAGCCTGACCTTCTTTGTTCATACCTTTGACAAAATTTTTCATTAAACCCAACTCAATATGTAATGGTGGAAAAAGAACATCTTTTGGTTTCACAAGTGGATCAGCAATAATATTTTTTTCTTCTATGTTGAGATTTCTTGCAGGCGAGTCTCCTTTTATATAATATGAAGTTCTGTCTCTACTGTCAGGCATACACAAAAAGCAGCAGTATTTAGTATATCCTAATAGCATTCCTAAAAGTATAGCAATGACTTTTAGATCACCATTTTTCCATTTGCGTTCATTGTAAATAATTGAATTGAGGAAAACTTTCATGTTTATATGAGTCTCTTTCATGTGAACTGCATGGGCAATAGAAACAGAAGGAAGACGGTTTCCGTTGTGCAGTAACACAGCTTTTAAGCTTAGCTTAGATGAGCCTATGAATAATCTCCATTCAGTTGGGTCATAGTTCAAATTAAGACAATACATTACCCCAAAAATATCAAACAACAAGATTATTTTTCTTCTCAAAAAAAGAAAGCAGATTCTGCTGATTTTTCTATGACAAGAGCTAATATGTCATTCTTATTGTCATTTTTGAATTCAGCAGATGGAAATACATTAGAAATAACTAATTTTGCTTCCGGTACAAAATCACTGTTGGGCAGTGTAATTAATCATTGTGTTTTACCCTAACATTTTGAAATGACGACATATTTGAGAATATAGGCGGAATTGTACTCAAACTTTTGTTTATATTTTAGTAATTGCAATATTCCGCAAATACTAGAAAAGAAAAAGGTGGGAGAGGAAGATATGTCTGCTACCATTTCTGCTTTTCAAGAAAAAAGAATGGGATACTTAAAAGAAGCTGAATACTTTATTGTTCACAACACTTTTAATGACAAATATTCCCCAATATAATTGCAGAAATATAAGGTTTTTGTTAGAACACCAGTTTTGAGCATATTTATAGGGAAAATCTATTAGTTGAATAGATGTTAACTATGGAAAATAAGTTTTATGGGCTAACCAGAATAAATACAATTCGAAATATAATTCACCTGCACCTCAAGTAAAATCATACTTATGGAGATTTTTGTTTTAATAGAAATTTTGAAAAATATTCCTTTTTGATTGATATTTATTATTATTAAAATTATATAATTTTTTCGTAATTTAGTGTTTTTTTAATTAAACTAACATATTAACTTATTAACATATTAACATATTAACATATTAACATATTAACAAACTTAATCCCAAAAAATTTTAAATATGCTGTACTTCCTCTACTAATAAATGGTTATTAATATTAGTAAACAACTAACTTCATAAAAGATATAGTGGTTATAGTAAGAACAATTATTATTATTTATGTATGTATAAATATCAAAACAAACTTTTAACAAAATGAACTAAATTTGTATCCTTTTCGTTTGGACAATAAATTAACTTCAAACATCATTTTTTCACAACTAAAAATCTTTTTAGTTCGATCTTCGTTTGTTGCGAATATCCAAAAACTATGCCGCACTCAGGTGTAAAATTTAAACATTTAATGCAAAATATTTATAACAATTTAAACAAATACAAATCTTGCATCATTAAAGGATCAATTAACCCTTATAAAATTAAAACGTATAAATGATTGATTTAAAACAAACAAAATATAAAGTTGTCGCGATGTGAATTTATTAAAACTGATAAAAGTCTAAAATTCTATGGTCTAAAGCCTAAAGTGACTATGGTCACTAAAGTCAATAACGATCTCAATAAATCCTCAAAGATAAACAAAAAATGCATAATACAATATGGTCAAAATGCATAATACATATGGTCACTAAAGTCAATAAAGATCTCAAGAAATCCTCAAATTTAAACAAAAAATGCATAATATAATAAATGCATAATACAAAATACAAATACAAAAAATGCATAATACAAAAAATGCATAATACATCTCAATTCTACATTCGAATATTTGGAGTATTCAAATGAATTTTGAGAAATTTAAACAATTTTTATTCAGCGCCAAACTTAATTTTCTAATTATCTGTCTTACAGAAACGTGGTGTCGTGATAAGGACATTGAAAATGATTCTAACTTTCAACTTGATAATTTTAAGGTTATCCATCAAGCTAGAAGCTCTGAAAGAGCAGGTGGAGGAGTGTGCGTTTTTGTGCATAACTCTGTATTTTTCAAATTACGCATGGATCTTTGTTTGGTAACTAATGATTGTGAATCTTTAACAATTGAGGTTATAAATAATACTCTCAAACATATAATTGTTAACGTCATATATAGACCACCTTCTAGCAATATAAAAACATTTTTTAAACAATTTAAAAGTTTAATTACGAACAAAGACATTTGCGGGAAATGGACGTACTTTGTAGGGGATTTTAATTTGAACGTGCTGAAAATGTGACGCCAATAAAAAGTTAAAAATTTCTTCAATATTGTATATCAAAAATAGTTTTATTCCAACTATAAACCAACAAGAGTTACAAAAGATAGCTCTACCTCAATAGATCAAATTATAACTAACTATTTTACTAACATTAAAATTAAAATTGGAATATTTGTAACAGACATCTCAGACCATTTTCCAATCTTTATAATCTTTATAAAAAATTATAAAAATTTCTGAAGATATAAAAATTACTAAACGAATAATTAATGAAGTTTCTATCGCTTATTTTAAAAGCCTTTTATCTTTCACAGACTGGGAACCAGTTCTTAAAACCAAAAATCCTGATATAGCTTAGGGTTGTTAACCGGAGGATTTCGTGCAATTCCGGAAAAACAACATTCTTTCGTAAG